>JAODUP010000449.1:0-175000 GCA_025642065.1 Paralvinella palmiformis | reverse complement strand
TTTTAAGCCACAGAAAATTAGTCTCGGATTGTCTCAAATTAGCCCTAAAATCAAGATTCTAAATCCCCCCCCTCCTCCAACCGAATAGGATTCGCTTCTCTTGTGTCTCGCTTCACTCACATTTTGATTGTTTACATCTCGCATCCCAAGTTAAAAGGGTTTTTCAAAAGATACTCGTCCCCGGTATTTTAAAATAATATTTGTCTTACCATAGAACATACCACTGTGATGGAGAATATATATATATATATATATATATATATATATATGGCATGAATTATATATATATCGTATGGTAAAGCGTAGGATACGTGTGAGGACACACAAGGAGGTGCAATAAACGTAATTTATTACTCGCTATAAGGTGTGTTGGTTTGATCTATTCGACAGATACACGTATATCGATGTATATCGAGGCTTTATGGTCGGCGTCATGTTTACTGAAATAGTGAGCGTTCGAAAAATGTCAATCTGAGCATTGCGTTGACTTTGATGACAAAAAGAACCGGTTAGTATTTTGTCTTATGATCTACAGTCTACCTCGTTAGGCGTTTAATATGGACTGTCTTGGTTTAGTTTATTGGGAGTACCATCCATTTCATTTAACAACATTACCTGACAAAGCCCGTATCAAATGAACCGATACTGTAAGAAGATCTCTGCACAGATGTTACAGCAATGTCATCCCTTTGACATCCGATATTTAGCAATTTTCTTCCCGAGTTTAGAACGGCCAGAAAGATGATCTGCGTGCGCAGAGCGAGGATGACAGATGGAAAAGTTACTAAAGTCGTGAGCATTTTATAAGCAATCCCACATTCGACGACATAGATTGATATGCAACATTTAGTTTGCTACAGACAAGGTAAACTAAATATCGGAAACCGGATCAATTCTACTAAATATGGCTAATTGGATTATAAACGAGAACGATTTTCAGCCAGACGACCTGTTCTCAGTCTTCAGATATTACGGATCAATGGCGGATATTAGATATGCCTCTTCTCTTCAAAATTTTAAACCTGTACTGATGATGATGATTTATCTTTTACACCCACTTTTGTGCACACGGTAAGCTAATGGGCCGAACGGCCTCCAAATGTAACGAAGCGAATTCAAAGATGAAACACCCTTCACATATACCCACGCCGAGATTCGAACTTAGGTGGTAGCGATCTGTGGTCCAACGCGCGCTACCAACTAGACCAACGAGGCCGTACTAAAAACACACCTATTCAATGTTGCTTTCACGGATAAATAATAATTATCGTTTAAATTTGTCACTGTTTTTTTACAAACATATTATTTGGGGTATCACTGTACAGCGTCTTTGAATGGCTCCTGCTAGTAATGGCGCTTTATTAAATATACATTATTATTATTATTATAATCAGTCGCTCTCTAGCTTTGGCAAATTCCCAAACGACGTATTTGGGGGGGGGGGGGGAGAAGATTTAGAGCAAAGCCGTGGAAATTTTCAAAAAGAATTCGGTCTATATTATTATAATTATTTTCTCAGTTGTATCTGTCTGAGGATCAGCTGTTACGATGTTTATGAGGAACATATTATCTTTTATAAATAGTTATACATGTAATTGACTTAGATTTAGAAATAAGCGTTGTCTTTAATGGTGACTGGGTTTATACAAATATTGTCTGAAGTTCTTGGTTGTTGTTGTTGTTGTTGTTGCTGCTGCTGCTGGTGTTGTTGTTGAGATGTTCAGCTTTGGCGCCGATCACAGCAAAGACCTATCACTGATGGGCAACTCGTCGAGGTTTAAATCCCGTAAACACAGGATAACCTGAGTGCATTTAATCCCCAACCTAACAGGGTTTGTATTGGAGTGTTATGATTAAGTTTGTGGATAAGAGAACAGTTCGATTTATATTATCCGTGATGAAGTCACGTGACTGTCATGATGTGCTATTTGATGAAATCTTAACTATCCGGAGACTTTTTGGGCTTACTCATCGAGTAAACAACAATGAAAACATGAAAAGATGCATTATTTCGAATTTTAGACCGAAACCTTTTGAAATAGACATACAAGTACGATGTTGTTGTTGTTGTTAAGTTGTTGTTAAGTTGGGTTATTTAGCCTCGCCGCTGGTCACATGTTACGGAAACAAATCCCACAAACACAGGTATTAGCTGGATTCGAACACAGTGTCTGGATCTTTACAAGGCAGCGCTTTGACCATTACGTCTATCGGAGCACTGTACCAGTACGATGTATGTGACCTTGTAATGTCTGATGTTTCATATGTACGCCGCGTACTTGATGCATATTAATTAACATACTTTCAAAATAATTTATGAGAGAGTTAGCCGAACTGCGACTAACTCATAAGCTTTAGTCTTTGTACCAATTACTGATTTCTATCGTATACATTTGACAAATGTCATTACTACCTACTAAATCGGGTAAGAATGGTTGAGGTTTGCAGCTAATACATAATATTCGTTTGAATTTTCGGATATAATATTTAAAAGTTTACCTTTACATTTAGATATCTCATTTAATTAGTGTTACTCTACATGTAAAACAACGATATACGGCGTAATTATATTCTTAGCAAAATGAATTACATTCATTTCATAAACTTATAAATATTCATGTAACAAGGAAAATATATTATAACGAGGCAATTATAAAATAATAATATACTAATAATATAATCATACGGTCATAGGTTTAAACATAA
Organism: Paralvinella palmiformis; assembly: GCA_025642065.1. NCBI lineage: Eukaryota > Metazoa > Annelida > Polychaeta > Terebellida > Alvinellidae > Paralvinella > Paralvinella palmiformis. The sequence goes on along the minus strand of JAODUP010000449.1, from coordinate 172,294 downwards.
ATTCATATCGGACTAAGACAATTTATAGTAACGAATTTTAAGAATTTTTCTGCCTTATACTTAGTTATAGTATGTCGTCTAAAAAGCTCACAATTGCTAAGAGTGACGTCAGTGAGTATATGCGCTTGTTTGTTTTTTTGTGTGTGTGTTTATTTGTTTGTGTTTTTATTGTGTGTGTTTGTTTATTTGTAATATATATATATATATATATATTGTGTGTGTGTGTGTGTGTGTGTCGTAATTTTCCAAGAAGAAAGAGATGGTCGTGGATATTCAAACATGAAGAAATATTGTTTTCTATAAACTCAATAACTGAGTTATTGTTCAATTTTTAAGCTAATCCCAACTTAGCCATATAAATAAATATTAACGTTATTTTATATAAACGCCTTAATCAACGTGGTTTGTTCTGAGGCGCTTTACACTGAATCCGTAATTAAAACATGTTCCAGCTTACATAACATAACACATTGTTTGCATAAATACACCGAAATGGCTATTTCTAGGCTAATTTCTACGAGTTGGCTAAAGGTAACTTACAACTAGCGGTTGATTTCGAAGTGGGAACAGTGGCCACCTAGCGCTCATCTCCTCTTGTAAGATGTACGCTCCTGATTGGCTAACACCGTGGAGGCATGATCCAGAGGGAACCCGCCTTGACCACATAGGCTCGGTTGCTATTTGACAGTCAGGGACAACACATCAAACAATATATTTATCTCGTCAGCGTGTTCATCTTATCATGACGCATCCACTAAGCGGTATACTTAACTCGGCCTTTCAAGTATTGGATAATTGATGGGTCAGTGGACACTGTAACCACCGCAGGCAGTAGACCCTCTACAAGTGCCAAAACAAGATGTTGTTACATATCAAGAACATTTACAAGACGGACACCGCCACCATCACAACCGGTTCAACCCTTATACGCAGGTTGTGGAAAAACCAGTGAAAGGCAACAGTCATCAAAATACGGCGCAATACGTACGCAAAGTCATACAGAGCCAACCAGCCACAGATCTGACTCCACAGCCTACAGGGTAAAATAGGTAACTTTCCCGTTAACTGGCATTAGGCCTACATGAGGCATCTATTGTGACGCCGAAACAGCAAGGCTTCACGAACAACGATGATCTCGTGTTATTGACAGATAGGGACTTACAAAGACTGAATTTATCGCCGAGAGACGAGATCAGACCCCGTTCGTCAATATCAGATGCGACCAAGTCAAGAGGAGCGGTGACGAAACCAATACATGAACAATCTAGTTCCAGCCCTGTGCTTGTGGTGATGGAGACTGAACACGCGGAACTACACAACCCCTTGAACATGTTTGGCACCAAAGAGGCAGTACCTACACCATCATGTCCTGTAGACAACCCTCTGATATACCTTACCCAACCGTCAGGTGATAAAGTCGCATATTACGACATATTCGATATTGTGTGGGGTGTAGTTAATGTAAATGAACGCTTTGTTTGACCGGAAGCTGATGGTCGGGTTATCTTGGAGTCGGGCACTAAACGTTCAAAACTTGAGACTGTATCTCCTTGTCAGTGAGGAGCAGCTAATGCCAGAATAATGTACAAACAGAGGGACCTTAACTAATGACGATATACATAAATATCTAGCATACACGGTTAAGATATTTCAGTTTGGGGAAAGGTTTTAAGTGGGAGACCGTCCTTCGATACGACATAGGGATTTACATGATTCACTTAAGTTTGAGTGGGGTGTGGATTGGCCACATCTCCACCAAGTTGCTCTACGGGAGAAGCCAATGATCATATTTACCCAAAACCTCCCAACATAAAATCTAGGACCAACCCTAGACACAAAATAGTAGACAGGAGCTCGGGCAGGGAAGTGTGTAAAACATATAACACGCCAAACTGTCCCCGTCGTGAGTCAATGTAAATATGTTCATGTATGTAACATTTGTTTAAAAAACCACCCAAAATGGGATCACCCAAACTAAATTGCCCAGCAATACCACACCAGAGTCCAACCATATGACCTAAACATTATTACCCAAGAGCCCAACCACATCCAAATCAATATAAGATTGTTATGAAATTTGGAAAGCCGAGCTGCCCCCATGGAAATGGCCGAGAATATCTTTTACAGAGAATTGAGGTGGGATTTCATATTATTAGACAAGGTTTTATCTGTCAAGCAGCAGAGCAACATAATCACAGATCAGTCACCAGTCCAGAACTGAAGGATAAAGTTGAAAAACAAATATTATCACGAGATTGATGAAGGTTACAACGAAACTGTTGTTAACAAACCAATATTAATTAGTGCTTTAGGGGCTATACCCAAGTCCCACTCAGATAAGATCAGGCTGATTCATGCTGGGTCACTCACTACCACTAGTTAGATCTATGAATTCATGTGCTGAAAAGTTCGACTTTCATAACCAATTCTCTGTGAGAATACACAAAAGGTCGACCCAAGCCACGAGTCTCAAATGAACATATTTTACAAACACCAGATTTAGTTTTTGTCCCAGACAAAGCCCATGTACATTATCAACCCCAACCAGTACAATATATACAGGTATACAATGGCTCAACGGGTATTTCACAAAGTCTCTATCGATCTCGCTGTTTTTGTATATATTGAGGAGAGCAAAGAGCGTTGTAGAGAGGCGCTAAATACTCTCATTAAGTTATTACGTAATTTAAAATGTTATATCAACTGGTCTAAAGTTGAAGGACCAATCGAACGTCTTCAACATCTTACATTCTTTGGTATTGAGGTGGAATCAGTAACTATACAAATATATATATATATATATATATATATATATATATATTATATATATATATATATATATATATAATTAATATTGCAGGAATTTCAAACGGAGAGGTGCCACCTGGCGACAACAGTAGTCGCTTGCAGGGCATTCTTAACAAAGGAAGTTGTCATGAGAAAGTAATGATGGAAGAATTGTTCTGGCTCTCGATCAAATAGAACTTCGAACTAAGAGCTGTACACATCGGAGCTGTAGATAATGTTACAAGTGATAGTATTTCTAAGCTGAAAAACCAAATTATTTAGCCAAACCTTATGGCATTTTACACGGTTTAGCTCAACCTCGAAGTCTTTATCAGTTTTTGTGGACTAGGTCACAATACATGTCATTTAAATCATACTGCTCCCTGGGGTCACACATAGCATCATGTATGGGCTGGCTACAGAGTTGGTCTCGTTTGTAAATAGATACTCCCAATTCTTAGGTATTGTTTTGTCTTCCTTGAGATCCACACCCATATCCGCTTGATTCGGATAAATCAGGGATCAGGCTGGTTACTGGTTTTAATTTGGTTTCCCCAACAGATATGGGCTCGTCAAATATGGAAAAGGACCTAGATGGGAAAGTGACTAAATATAGGTAGGGATCGGTGTTGTGCTTCGTCAACTCAGCAGTCATATAATACCCAATGGACAACCTTTTCGTTTTGTGAACTTTTAGGATATTCTCCCATTCCCATATCTGATGTAATAGGATGTAGATATGCAGCATATCTAACCGATATACTTCCTTATAGTTCTATAAAACAGAATTTGAATATTATTAGGATCCTACACTTAGAAGCCGGTTTACCAAACCCACTAAATAATAACTGGGTGTTATCTACGGTAATGAAAGGTATTGCTAAAAGAAAAGGATCATCTGTCAAACAGAAGCTTCCCATCACACCCCAATTTTTGCTGATGATCAAGGGACATTTAAATCTAGAGATACAGCTCACCATAAAGTAATCTGGGCGGCATGTCTTACACTATTCATTCCTTTGCTGAGGAAGTCTAATGGATTTCCTCAACCATTAAGATCCTTTGATCCAACCAAAAAACCTCCGCAGGTGTGACATTCAGATTCACCCCGAGTGTCTGGTGATTGGTCTTGTCGTGATGATTAGGTGGACAAAGATCATCCAATATAAATATCGCATCATGGAGTGTCCATTTCCTAGACTAAAAGATCATCCATTATGTCCAGTTCAAGCGATCATGAAATTATATGGGGCACATTTTCTGAAGAGGTGGTGCATCGTGGGTTATCACCCAGAGGATCCTAGGTAAATCTATACAAATCCTAGGAGACTGGAAAAGCTCTGCACATCTTACACATCACAATTTAGACATTGCATCTAAAACCAATACCATGTATATGTTTTCCAATAAAACCTCCCTTTTAACTAATAAATCTACTTTGGCCCTGGAGTAAGTATCACATAAACATGATAATGATTATCTTTAAATTAAATATGGATTATGCAACATTACGTTATATTTAATAAAGCCCCATATATTGACCATTCAAAGGAGTGTTGTATAATTGTACTTTATGAATGGAAGAATTAAGTCACATAAACTGATTGAGTGCAAATTAATTGTAACTTCACGTTTGGTGAAGTGAGCTTAATTGGAGTGTGTATTGTGACCACCTCACTCCCATCCCCCCTTAGAAGATGTAGGCTCCTGATTGGCTAACACCGTGTCGCATGATTCAGAGGGAACCTGCCTTGAACCTGCCAGCGAAAAGATATTGGGGTTTACTTGAATAGGGAACACTCTATGAATTTTCAGAAAGCGTTGAACGATTTCTTTGTTCCAGTCAATGCAAATTCAAAGTTCGCATTAAAACCAATCTGACTGAATAACGTCAAGGTGACTGAACTGTTCGATGGGGATTTTGAAAGTGTTGGGGTCTCACGACTCAAGTATGTCGTCTTAAAAATACCAATTTCCTGAAAACCGAATACTCGTGGCAAACGTTGACCAGATAACAATCAACCTTATGATCGAAGTACAAGTCACGATCAAAGTAGGACTCCATATGGAAGTGAAAGCCATACTAGTAACAGACCAAGACCAGCTCCTTGTTTTTTTGTGCAACGAATTCGATCACAAGGCGCTGGACTGCAAAGGTTTACGGCTGCAGCAATGGTACTGGATCAAATGGAAAATGAAAATGAGCCCAATAGCCGACGTGTAACACAAAGTTAGAGTGCATGTGGGATGGACGCGGCTACCAATACTGTGTCGGAAATAACGTGTCTATGTGTTGGAAGTCTTGCTTAAAATCTTGCGCAGAAATGGTTCGGCTAAAATTAGGTGCCTGTAGCAAGGAACAACATAGCAAAGAATTGCCAACTAGCCAACATTTTATAGGTAAGAACAAAGTAACCATTTACGGGATTCAGGTTGTATTGGGTTTGTAGTCAAGGGAGTTATCGGTTAATTGATGGGATCGTATTGCATGTGCCAATGGCTAACATCAGGGTAGATACTCCCTATTATACAGGTGAAATGGGGGCTATGTATATGCAAACGGCCATTTGAGACTTGATTATTGGAAGAATAAGTGGTGCTATGATCCAGACATAAACCACCTCTTATTTAGTACTATAGATCCAGGCAGTTAAACGATTGCAGCTATTACGCGATCTCAATAACAGAAAAACGTAACAAACCACAATTATTAAGTGCACACCAGTAACGGCAAAGGTGTTGCGGGAGTTACGAGAAATGGATGAGTTTGTTTGTCAATCGAATTGAATTTCAACTGAAAGCGACACTGGAAAGGGAAAGTCATATGGTATGTATGACAAACGTAATGGTTTGGTGTATTGGTGTGTAAGTCAATCAAAGTTAACACGAGTAAAACGCACCAACAGTTGTCAGTGCCATGCGCATTGCGTAAAAGCGTGATGACCGTTGGGAGACATAAGGGGTGCTTGTTTCGTGTGGTCTGGTATAGATGTTGACGTATCACGATTTTGGAGGTCATGCGATATATGTCAGCGAACAGTGCCCAAAGTGAGGGTTTCAGAGATTCCGCTTGGGTTTATGCCAGTGATCGTTACGCGTTTGAAACATGTAGGCATTGATTTGATAGGTCCAATTATACCTGCATCAAATCGTGGCTACCAATATATTTCGACATTTTGACTATGTAACACGATATCGGGACGCGGTGGCGTTGCGAAATATTTGTTAAGTGGATGTAGCTCAAGCCATGCTGAAGGTATTTAGTCGGGTTGGAATACCAGAAGAAGTATTAAGTTAATTGGGCAGTCAATTCACTTAAGAGTTGCTGATGATGTTGATGATTGATGTTTTACGATCATTTTTGTGCACGTGGTAGGCTGAATGGGCCGAGCGACCTACAAAGGTAATGAAGCGAAGTCAAAGATGAAACACCCTTCAAATATGGCCGCGCCGAGATTCTAACTCAGGTGGTAGTGATCTGTGATCGAACGCACTACCAGTTAGTCCACGGGGGCACCCTTCATATTTGACTGAAGCACTGGGATCGACACTTAGATACTTTGTTCTTTGCTTATCGTAGTACTACGTTTAGTCCCTTTGAACTGTTGTATGTTAGATCTGTTAGGCGGGGAGGGCGGGGGTGCATTGCAAATAATACAGGAAATATGGACTAGACAAACTAGCGATATGGTGCATGATGAAGTCAAATCTAGCTATGAGTATGTAAGTTGGCTAGAACCGAGTTAGCCAAATCCCAAGTGAAATATAAAAGGGTTATAACACGAAGGCACGTGATCGTGTTTTCAAGGTGAATGACAAAGTTTACTTGTTATACCCCATCAACAATAATTGTTTTGCTGCAATGGAAAGGTCTATTCCGAGACACAGAAAACTCATCACCGTGTGACTACAAATCAATATTGAGGGAATAAATGAGGTGTTCCACCTTAAATTGTTTAAGCGGGTAGAGTTTCATTCTACTCTCCCGAATGAGTCGCCAGTAGAAAATTGTTACCTCATGAGTTATCTTATGCCATCATAGAAAAGGTGTGCATAACAGTAGTACATACAATACTGAAATTTAAGCTTTAGTTATATGGAAAAGAATTTGTTTTACACACTGATCATCTATATCAAACATAATAAGAGCAACAATGACATGATTATCAGATGGCCATTCCTGTTACAACTATATAGACAATGAAAAAAATGAAACTGAATAATGGTGTCAAAGAATGACAAATGCCAATTAACGGATTGGTGGAATATAAATCTGTTTCGCACACACACACACACACACACACACACACACACACACACACACACACACACACACACACACACACACACACACACACACACACACACACACACACACACACACACCAACACACCACATATATATATATATATATATATATATATATATATATATATATATAATATATACGAAACAGATTAATATTATATATATATATATATATATATATATATACTCTGACTATATGATTAATCATTTAGATAATTTTTCTCCAAAGGGGGAGGCGTTCTCACAAAAATAAGGTTCGTCCTTTTAATTAAGTTACATGTATTTCTAGACGCCCGGTAGTCACCATTATTTTAGCGACGCCCGGCTGTACACCGGCTGTCGCTATAGTTGTGAATGTTTCACTGGCTGTGATATTTTGTGTGATGTATTTTCTATTATCTGTTGCAGCTATATACTAATATAGTCTTTCGCCTTTCCATATTGCTTGTCAAACATTGAAAGCTGACCTTGAAAGAGCTAGTCTAATCCTAGCCTTTGTGTCCAGATTAGTGCCATTATTATTAGTTGTATGTCGCTGATCTCCAAAGGCAGATTAAACCCACTAGCCTGTAAGATACGACATCATATACACCTGATAAAATGGGAATTTATTGGGAGACTATAACCTTGCCATTCGAACTAGCCACTCTTAAGGCCCACAGAACCACCGTTAATACAGAATAACCCATTCTCGAAGAAAGCGAACGTCGTAATGATACCGAGGACACGTAAAGCCATACTCATGTTGAATTTTTAATCGGGATTTTTCCTGTTAACTTTGTGTTGTCTTGCAGCTAGTGAATATCTTGTATAAATGTGTGTCAATTTTCGTTCGAGTAATTGTCGTTATACATCTAGGTGATCGCGTAGTTTGGATGCCAGTCGAACTCTTGGAATCAGCATTGACTCACAGGAATCCTCAAAGATAAACAATGTTCAGATTATACCAGTCTCGCTGGTATATAGTTTGGGATCAGATCACTTAAATTCAGTTTGAATGTCTGAAAATGGATCGTTTACAGTGGTCTTAAATACATAGATTGACACTTTTCCTTCTTAAGAATGCATTACCTTTGGAGGGCGTTCTGCTCATTTAGCCTACCATGTGCACAGAAGTGGCCGTAAAACATCAATCAATCATCATCAACCTTCTTTAGAATGTGCCTATTATCGATTGTACATAGTAGAGTTCTGCACTTACAGTGGCTGGTTTGAGAGAGAGAGAGAGAGAGAGCAAGAGAAAGAGCTAGTTTATATAACTAAATCATACAAAGACCTAAGTTTTTAAAAGATGTTGCTTGAATAAGAACACAGGGAATTCGGTCTTATTCTTGCTCAATTTCAGAATGTTGCTTTTCATCCAAATTCTTATGTTTTTCCAAAAACAATTATATTGAAGTGTTCAGTATTAACATCATACATTATTCCAGTTATTACGTAGCTTAAACACTTGAGTGTCATCAGGCTAGCAATATTAATTAGTCCTCGAAATTTCACCAACTGATGGGGGCCCCTCCGTGGTCTAGCGATAGCGTGTTGGACCACAGATCACTACCACCCGTGTTCGAATCTCGGCGTGGGCATATCTGAAGGGTGTTTCATCTTTGACTTTGTTTCATTACCTTTGGAGGTCGCTCGGCCCATTTAGCCTACCAAGTGCACAAAAGTGGCTGCAAGTATAATCAAGTATAATCGATGCAAGCATGGATTCTTTGAGGAGTTCCATCAGCGACACCTTGCACTTTCTGCAAACAGTTTCTGTTGAATCACCTCAACCTCAAATATAAGCGAACTGAAGTGTAATAAAGGTAATATAGGTGACGTTGATGGAAATGCTCTTCTTCACACCTTCCTACTATCTTTTCAATAAATTCTGAGATAAAGGGAAGGTTAAATACAAAATGATAATTCTTTATATTGTGTCCTTTCTAATTGTGTACAATTTAAACATCTTCCCCCTCTTTGAAACAACACCGTATACGATGCCACAATAGATAACTGCTCTAGCAAGTGTTGAAACAAGGGATGATTCTATCTAATTTCACATAAACACACTGATTGCCACATAACGTATTCAGCCGAGATCAAAATTCTGGCCTAAATACATCTGAAGGTACGTTTCATATTTCATTTCGGTCCGTAACATTTGTACATCATTCGGCCGGAAAATGACCGAAGTACGACAGAATCGTGATCCGCGTCTCGGATTTGAAAACTGGTCGTAACGTTTACGGCGCACAGCGCCTTAACCACTGGGCTAATCTTCGATAATTTCTAAAATAAAAACTTTCCACTTTCAGAATGCTGCGGTTGAGAGTACATTGACATCAAGCCGTTAGCACTCAGAAAAAATGTGAGCGTCGGTTACGGCTGATATGCACGGTTGAGGGGGGGGGGGCGCTCTAGTAAAACATCCCACAAAAGCAGATATCTCGGTTCCATTCGAATCCTGCCTGACCTGTAAAGTTGAAACGCCACCTACTAACCGCGGCGACCTGTCTTACTTAGTAATATAAATGTTTAAAATGTGTTAAACGGTGTATTATATTCTGGCCTTGGTCTGTTATGGATCTGTAGTCAATTAGTCTGTTTTTATCACTGAGCTTTGCTACCGATTCCCCTTAATTTGCTCTTAATCGACTTAGCTCGCCACCGGCTCGATGTGCGCTCAGAATTGTCTTCCTCTGATCGTCGGCTGAAAAGGATGACAACGGCACATCATCTCTTTCTGCCAAAGTGTCATTTAGTCCTGTTCATTCACTGATTGACTGACTGATTGACTGACTGACTGACTGACTTACTGACTGACTGACTGACTGATTGATTGATTGATTGACTGACTTACTGACTGACTGGCTCGCTCGCTCGGTCGGTAGAACATTAAACGAGCATTACGTTATAAATGCCGCCCAAACGTCATAAAATACAAAAGCTGAGTAATCGGCAACAGAACCCGGATGTCGAGACGAAATCCGAAGAGAAACTACGGGATTGTCTCGTTTAAGCTCAAAGACGACGAGGAAAGATGACCTACGACATTCTGGGGCTCTGATGGATGAGGAAGAAATCGACAAAGATGCCTGATGTGGGTTGTCTTAAAGAATGTCATTATCTTGTAGATGATGATGATGATGATAATTGATGTTTTACGGCAACTTTGTGCACATGGCAGGTTAAATGGACAGAGCAACCTCCAAAGGTAATGAAGCGAAGTCAAAGATGAAACAACCTATAGATATGCCCACACCGAGATTCGAACACGGGTGGTAGTGGTCTGTGATCTAGGACGATTTCATAGAACTATTGTACTCGTCGAGGACTAAGGTTTGCCTGGACGTTTTCTATTCGCTGGATATTCTTCATATTCACGCTGCCAAGTAAGTCAGAGCTAAAACAAAGGCTAAACCATGCACGACAATAAAATAGAGAGCGAAGTCTTATGTACGCGATACTATTTACATTAAATTTGTTTTAATTTCATTAATTTAACCAGATCTTTCGCTTTGAGGGGAGCGATTTTGTAGCAGAATAATTCTTAACCATGAAGACATATAGACCGTTAAACATATAGGAATATCTACACCTCTATTGTTAGGATTTGGCAGGTAACGGTGTCGCCTTCGTGGCGTCCTCAACCTTAATCCAGAAGATGTTCGTCTACAACCGAAATATGTTATCCCTGTTTACACTGAACTGATTCGAGTTATGCTTAACACAACTGGAGCTCTTGTCCTTCTTGGTGACTGATGCTTTCACGGAATACTGCTTTCGTTCACGTTCGAAGAGAATGTCAAGCCAACATCAGCAACGGGAAAGCAGATCGGTGACGACGAAAGCGCAAATAACAAAAGAAAGGTTCCTCCTGCCAGATACACCGTTGAAATTGATCCGGACACGACAAACAGCGAACGATCAAAGCCAGTAGAGAGAAACAAAACGCTCCGGATGTTCCAGTATCCGTTAGATGTGATAAACATAAAGCTGTTTAAAGGTACCCTTCTCATGATTGCATGATCATTTAAAACGCTCTATGACCGGATCATATATTGGGATACTTTCAAATTACGTCCCTAACCGCCTGCAACCCCTGGGTGTTATCTATATTAGTACAGTCAGAATCCTTTAATCCGACAAGGTTTGTCACATGATAATATGTCGGATAAACGAGAATGTCGGAATATCGAGTCAGTGACATTCGGGTAGTCTATGCCACACATTTTTAGATAATAAAGGTATACTTCCGTATTTAAACTAATATTCAATAACCGTGGGCAAGATACGGAATTGCATGGAAGCCATTAATAATATTTATGTTTGTTAATTACATACATTATAAAGAAATACTCATGTCACTTAGTCCATCAGATTAACTTATGATCTGCTCATTGGAAAGATCACACATTTGTGTTTATAATTAGTCATGAATGATTATGATTGGATATTAGATAGTCACGGGCAATGGAAGCATCGCGTGTCGGTGTGTATGGTCAAGGACGATTATAATTTGTTACGATATAGCAATTATCGCGGGTGGGCGAGTTAATGAACCATTACTGACAACATGTTGATGTGTCTTGCATGACTGAACTAGCGGAAATATTTATCGGATTATCGAGGTCATTTTACGTTGAAACGTCACATTTTGTTGGCGAAATGAAGTGTCGGAGTCGGAACGCGGAATACGATTTTGTCGGATTAAAGAGCTAAATCCGTCACAGGCAATAATGTATCGGATGGTGGATTTGTAGGATAAACGCTCTCCGGATTAACGGATTCTGACTGTATAAACATACCTTCAACATATAATGTTATAAGTAGGCAATTACCATGTTTCCTTGTTTGGATCGATAGGGGATCTTGGCTGAAATGATCAGTGCTGGTAAACACCGAAGTTTTAGTTTCTATAATACTAGATACCTGCCTACGATATCTGGCTTCGGTAATCTTGTCGGGCGATGCAACTATGACACTGGTAATGAACCTACCGGATGTTAATCCTGATTGTGATGTCTGTGGTAAGAGCTATGTTAATAACCAGCTGTAGATTACTGATGGCCTTCAGGAGATCCTATCTAAACACTGTCTAGAATAAAGTCTGGACTTTATTAGGAATCGAAAGCACAAATATCTAAGTTCTCTATAAACCCACAACACAGATCTTAAAGTATAGATGATCACGCGAATGATACATCTAACAGATAATGGAATACATTTCGGAACAATGGAAAAAAAGACCAAATCAAATCTAGCCATTTAGATACTTTAAATTTGTTCCAGCCGTTATCAACACTAACATTCCACTCTTGCTTGTTCATCTGGTAGGCGTCGTAAACGTGGCACCAGGTGTCGCTATTATGATAATGTTCCAGGTAATAGCTTCACTGACCGTGTACCGGTAAAGGTCCAGGTGGCGCCAGTAGTACTATGCTTTTTATTAGAATTTGATACAAAATACTGTTGTATATATATATATATATATATATATATATATATATATATATATATATATATATATATATATATATATATATATATAATTTCTTGTGTTAGTGCGTAATTTAACTCACACGACAGGCACAACGCGACTATTATATATATATATATATATATATATATATACTTAGCTAAGAGATATTAATGAGGACCAAATTTGGACATTTAAGGTTTCATTAAAGATTACCCCATAACAAATTTTCCAAAGCATGATAGCAACACGAATAGGATCAAATGAATAATTGTCAACTTGGCATTTCTCTTTCTTAATTCGCCTTTTTACTATAGTATGGTCATCCCCCCAAAAGATTTAAATGTAATTTTGCAAGCCATTATCTATTTATGAATTATCCTTACCCTACCAAAACACCCACGGATTTGCTTGAATGGAGAACTGGTGCTGCCACCAAGCGCATAGCCAGTGAAATGGCTCACGAAAGTTCCTCGTTGTGAACTATTTATTTAATTTATATATCGGTCTTTGAGGAGCATTTTTGTTATTTTCTGTAATCCTTGCCGGCACGACAAAATCAGGACACCTAAGACAAATATTGGACATCATCCGTTTTTGTGTGTTGTTGTTCTTGTTGTTAAACTATCGCTGTTAAATGTCTTTGATAACTCTAACGATATCATGGGATCCCCCATTTGCCATATGTTTCCAGGAGTTGCCTGTGGCCATCAATGTACCGGCTCGTTCTGAACTGGACGCTTCTGGTGAGCTATAGCCATGTGGTTCTGATGAGCCACAACCATCTGGTTCGGGTCAGATATAACCTGTTCAGTTGATGGTTGTTGACGTGTATACAGCGGGCTGACAAGCAATGCGTGCATCCTTAACAAAAAAGAGGAGCTGGAAAGGGAAAAGGCGAGGGATGCCGCAAAAGCTAAGAAGAAAGAGCTGGGAGAAAGTGGGAAAGAGAAAGGAAAGGAGAAAAAGGAGAAAGGGAATGGAAAGGGCTCCACTTATCTAGGTGACTTATGTTTTATATGTTGTACAGCAGAGGGTGGGGAATGGATTCAGTGTGACACGTGTAAACGGTGGGTGCACCAGGAATGTGTACCTGAAGTTATGACAGAAAAGATGTTGAGTGCAATTGATATAGGGGGGTTGCATGCATGTCAACTGTGTGGGGAATGGTAAAGTAGAATGTGCCTGTTAGAGCAAGTGACGGTACATATGACTGATGCATCCACCTGTGTCTTTGTTTGTGTAGTTTTGGGTTCATTATAGATTAATTAGATTTCGTTTGCTGTGGATTTGAATTTTTTTTATATAATTGTTTTCAATATTAGTTTAGCTTTTGCTTCATAATAAATAATTTTAAGTCTCTTCACCTCATTTATTCTGGTGTATTCCTCGTTTTGATATGTCAGAGTAAATATGCAGCAGACATGTAATACATGAAAATTCACATATACCTGATTTAACCAACATATAACACATCGTTTAACCAACAGATAACACATCATTTAAACATTAGTACACAACAAAATATTTTCATTTCACATACTTTATAATGCTAAAATTGTAATGACAACATGTGATAAGAATTCCCCGGTGATGTAATATGGCTGAATGATGCTCATAAAAATCACCTAAAATCTGAAAGAATTTTTTTTAACAATGAAAATGTTTCCTTATATACATCAAGTACCTAAATGAACATGGAATGGGCCAGATATACTAAGGAACGCAAAGCAATATCACAACACAAGTTATACGGTGATAAAACAAGCGATACACATGAGGGACACGGTGATTTGCACGTTTGGTACGCTAATTGGGGATACCTAACGCGTATGTAAGTTATTTTAGACGTGGGAAGTCCTTTTTTCCACCAATGGTTGCCCATCATATCGAAAAATGCCACTGACGTCATATGATAGTTGGTCATGGACGCCATATTGGTAAATATTTCGCAATTCGGAACATACCTAAAGTAAGGTATGGAAACTGACGGTATTACTCTAGTGACTGACAACTCGCATACAAGGGAGAATATAAACTTAGGGTATTCAGTACCGTATTGATATTCATCAAACGAAATGTTCATCCTAATGAATCGATAACAAAATGATCGATTTGATAGAATGATAAAACGTAATAAATCCATTTGGTTTTCATTGTGATATTTGTTTCTTACTTACGTAATGTTGTTTTTAAAGATATAACACCGGCGTTCAAGAGCTATTAGTTACGTCACATTTCTGTTACTTTTCGGCCACTAAATAAAACCGCAGCAAATATTTAAGAATTCACGTTAAATGGATGAATGAAATGGCCTCTTATAATAATAATAATTACAAACTTCTATAGCGCCAATTTCAATCGAGCTCAGTGGCATACCCAGTACAGGGTTTGGTCTTGTATTGGTGAAATTTGTGGTAGAGACTCCTGGTTGTCGCCTACTGGGTACAGCCACAGCCACATGGTTTGGGCAAACTCGTAGTCTTAATTGATGTGTAGAAATACTTTCACCAAAAGGTGTCCATTTTTGTCAACTGGAATGGATAACACAGTAACACACTACTATGGCTCTAATTTCTTTCTAAGACGGGAGGTCAAAAGGCTCGATCTGACCAATTGGCTAGTCACGTTCAGCCATGGTGGTGGTGGTTTTTAGAACTTTGGTCCTTAAAGTTGCTTAAATCCCCACTTACCAGAAGACAGTGTCAACTCTGGAGGATGGTGTTGGTTTGGATGATCGAATGGATGATATGTTTCCTTTCGCTTCGTCCTTATACTATCGTCTTCTGTGGGTATATTACTGCTGAAGCCGTGATGAGTTTATCTTGGAAACCACATATGTTATTCATCCCCTAAATCCACTCCATACTGGGTGTCGATCTTCAATAATGAATCTTTAAAACCAGAATGAAAACTTTAAACTGAAAAAAAAAATGCTTACAAAAACCAACAAGTGAAGAGGTAGATAAGGAATTTGATACAGATAGTGGTTTCGGCTGATGGTCGAGATTCCTAATAATATAATTTATGGAGAGTAAACGCCAATTAGCAAAACTGTCACCGTTTAACCTCCAGAAAGGCATACGAGGTTTTGACAGGAAACTTAAAAATGCCACTCAATTACGTTCTGGACAAGTTCTAAGCGAGGTAGAAAAAAATGACATTCAGACAATCTGCTCCGGTCAACCACAATAGTCGATGTGCGAATGAGAGTCTTCTTTCACAAATCCCTTAAATTATGAAAGGTATAATAAGATCGGGAGACCTGGAATGATGTATTGATGAAGAGATCCTCGAAAGTGATGATGTCAAAAAGCCCTCTAAGGTATTACAGGTGTAATGATATTTAAAATAAAGAAACAAGGCCAGGTTATTGACACCGATACCTGTTTTATAGCATATGGGCTTCCTACATTGCCCAAATGTATCAAACTGGCATATTTAAATATCCCTGTTGAAATACACATTCACAACCCCATGAGGTGATTTATTTGTCGACGATTTGGACACCATAAGAATAACTGGAGAAGGAAGCTCACATGCGCCCGATGTGGCACAGAAAGTCATGATGATACCTCCTGTGAAAATCCTCAGTATTTTGTAACTTACAAAAACACACAATGCTTGTTCTAAAGATTGACCTATGTGGAAAAAAGAAAAGCAGATACAGCGCATTAAATACACAATAGGTGTGCCATTTCCAGAGGCCAGAAAGATGATTGAGGCTTCGGTCCCAGCAGTTCCTTCTGATCAAAGTTTAGCCAACGTGGCTAAACCTACAACAATAACAAAAGCACACACGTAATATCGAGACCCAGGCGATAATTACTCGACAAGAAGGCAAAAACCCGAAGTCCTACCAATTTATGTCAACTGAAATGCAAATGGAATAAAATCCCGATGAACCTCTCTCAATAAACAATTAAACAATAACAATAACAAGAACAAACAACAACAGCCGCCTAACATGCTAGTGATGACGCAACTAAAACAATGGTTACAAAACAAAAGCCTCAAATTTGACTAAAAGAGAAACCAAGACACTCTAATACACTCTAATCGTCACCAGAAGAGTTCGTAGGATCCTCTTGCTAAACATTGAAGGATGTAACTAATTCTAAAGAAATGGATTTAGAGTTTGGTGACACACCGAACTAGATATCGCCATCACAATAACAAACTAAATCACCAAAACTGGCATAATTATAAATCGGGATGGTAGAGGTTTTTCCGGAATATAGAAGAAATAAACATGTTTATGGAGAATTTAATCCAATAGTAATCTGTCTGCGAGAAACGTTTATTGATCGAACAAAAGTAAGACATCCGTAAATATTCTACTTGTAATCACTACTCCCAGGCCATCGATGGTAAACTCATCGGTAGTGTATCTGTTATCGTCAGAAAACGTATTCCACACCGATACATTAATTTAAGTACACCTTTATAGGCAACGGCTGTATCTATTTCCACTCACAAAACAATAACTATCTGTTCAATATATTTACTTCCAACATCGATACTAAATCCAATAGAAATAGAAATAAATCTCGTTGACCAGCTTCTTTCATCATACGATTTAGTGAATGCTAAAAATATTATGTGGGGATGTAAATATATCAATGATTAAGGTAGAAAAATAGAATATTTTATTGTACGACATCAATTATGTCTTTTGAATGACGGACAATCCACGTGTATTCACCATATAACTGGTAATTCTTCGTCCAATACCCCCTGCCAGTTAGTTATATTTAGTATTTAGGAAACATCAATCGTATATTCATTATGCGAGACCTCCATAATGCAGGGTTGAGAGACCGGATGCCATTGTTCATATTCAATTTCCGAAAATTTTGAATAGAAACTATAATATCTGATTTTTATGATCAAGAAGAAGGTGTGCCTCAATACAGCATTTTATCAGTAATACTATTTAGTGTGAAAACAAATGGCATAGTAAAAACTTTATCACCCGGCACTGACTGTTCAGTTTGTGTTGATGACGTTGTTATATAGCATAAGTCCAAACATATACACACAATTAACAGACAATTTCAATTTTTTTTAAATAATATTCACAAATGGGCAGATGCTAATGATTTTTGATTTTCCATGTCCAAAACTGTGTGTTTTCACTTTTGCCACCTCCACATAGACTTCCTGAGTCAAACCTCATAATAAATAAAACACAAATATCAGTTTTAATGGAACATAAATATTTAGTAGTGATATTTGATATGAAATTGTCCTTTATGCCATATATAAGATATTTAAAACAAGATGACAAAGGGCTCTCAACCTTCTGAAAGTAGTATTACATATGGATTGCGGAGATGATCACAAAGTAATGTAAAGGTTTTACAGGGCCCTAGTTTGATTGAACTTAGTTGGATGCGTTGTATATCGATCAGCACGACCATCACGTTAAAACACTGGATACAATACAAAATCAAAGATTGGGGTTAGGCTTGGGAGGTTTCCATAAATCTCCAATTGAAAGTCTTTATGTGGAAGCTAATGAACCATCATTGTACAATAGACGTGATAAATTGTCAATTCAATATGCACTTAAAAACCAAAATCAAATCCTCAGAACCCAACATATCAAGACACATTTTATCCCAAATTGACGGTTACTTTTGAAAATAAACTAAATGCAATACCTATCTTCAGAATACGCATTCAATAATTATTGAACAATATAAATATAAGTATCAACCACATTGCAACTAATGTTATTCCTTCACTACCAAAATGAAAAATAAAGATTTCAATTATTCGATACGATCTCCATTCATTCAGAAAAACAGAGACACACCCAAATATTTTCATTACCAAATTTGCAGAAATTAAACACAAGTATCGCACTTTCAAATTCATTTGCACTGATGGTTCAAAGAAAGACAACCGAGTTGGTTCCATTGCTGTAGTGGGTTGAGGCTCTTTGACAGAACGTCTACCTGATGAAACTTACATTTTCGCCACTGAACTTCGAGCTATTTTAGTGATCTTCAAATATATAAATAGATCAATCCATAATAAAATTGTTATTTGGACTGATTCATTCTTTAATATCCACACATCTTAAGGTATACACCTGAAGAATAGTATTATTTTATAATCGTTACCAAATACATAAACAATACCAATGGCATATAGGGAACCAGAAAAGCTGATTCTGTTGCTAAACGGCCACTTCAGCTCAATGTTTCACTACATAAATTAGCTCACTTAGACAGCCAATAAAATTTCACTACATAAAAGTGGCAGCAACATTGGGATGATCAAATGTTCCAAGAAATTATATTCTGACAAATAAATCTTTGACTCACTGGAAACCTAAAAAAAAACGAGAATAATTAGTTTTATCCCGTGCACCTATCGACTAAGGTGGATTTCCGGTTATGTATTTCATGCCAGCAAATTCTAACAGTGGAACACATATTCTTGCACCGTGTTGGATTTGATGACGACAGAAATGGAATATTCAGTGTTTCAACTTAAGATGAACATTTTAAGGATATTAATCCAAGAGTAATACTTCAATTTTTACGAGAAGCTGGTCTTCACAATTTATTTTAAACGTAGAACGTACATGTATTTAATTAATTATTGATGGAAGCTTGTCTTCGTTATTTCTTAGAACGTTTCTTTGCAGATTAATTGCAAGACAAATATGTTGGTTAAGATCATATGCATACAGTTTTAATGTGGACCATTATTTGTTTTTGTCACAAAATGGGCTTCTGTGCCGATGTGCCGTAAAATCACGTTCTGGGAATTGTTGACTTTATGCTGATCAACCAAAGCTCGGCGAGACAAGCAAGGGTCGATAGAGCGAATATGATCCAGGTAGCTCCTACTGACGTATATATTGATGATCAGGAATCTTCAGAACCAAGTTGAATCATAGTCTGACTAACTGCCACTGAACGAACACATCAAATATCTCCCAGGAGGATAACTTGTTCCAGTTAATGTAATACATTGCATAGATGTTGATAAATTATTCAGTTGATTTCCTATTTTCGAAGATGATGAAATGCTACTTCCGGAGCGCAACCGAACTTCTCGTAATGTTTCGAGAAACCGACACCCCCCGTCATTCCTCCTTCTTCAAACAGGAGGCGTTGCTTACACACAGAATGAGCACTAAGTCAAGTCTGTTAAAAAAAACTACTTTCGCTTAATATGTGCTGATCTTTTTCGAAGTATGGGGTCACGAATAAACTATTTTAGAACATCTAGCTTACAAAGAGAGTAGATACTGATTAGTTAGACACACACATACACTATATATATATATATATATATATATTACAAAGACAGTATACTGATTAATTAGACCCATATATATATATATATATATATATATATATATATATAAGAGAGAGAGAGAGAGAGAGAGAGAGATTATTCAACAGATGAAGCTGTTGGCTCTTATACAACCGTCTATATTTATTGAGAAGCTTTTTATTTTATTTCAAATCCTGGCACCAGTATAGCCATATTGCATACCACAAAAGATTAAAGATCTTCCAGAACTCCGTAATGATGACATTATTTTAGGGCAAAGATGTGCTAGGCTCACTTATGTCAATTTCAATGGCGTTCTAGGTTCATCTGGATACAGTTTTGGTCAGCAAGGTGGTAATTTCAGTAGCCTATGGTATTCAAGCTTTTCCAAAAAACAGAATATATCCAATTTCTGGATGGTTACGAGAACCGTGGCCTGATATCAGCAGGGTTTACAGCAAAGAGACAGGTCGCACCTTCAGACCCCAAAATAAATTTTGTTGCATCTCATGTCCGAGTACAAAAATAAACAAAGATGGTTGTTCGTTGGAAAAACATGGTATCCTGACCGAATATATTGAGTTGTTTAGACAGCTTCATTGTAACAAGTTGGCGAAAATATGCGTTGATGGTAAAAAACCTCACCTTAATAGTGACAGAAGATTTGATATCAATGTGAGCAATCCTGTCACTTTTGATTAAATAATCCTGCATACACCAGTCACATTCGTACCTATGGTCGGCTTCATGAACATATGTCTTATGCTCAAATAATCATGATGGTGATTTGCACTGTTTAGCGCAGTATTTCCTGAATGCTCTGTGCTTTAGTGGGTCGCCAATGACTTCCCCCATGCACGCACGCACACACGCACACACACACCTTCCAGCACACGTCATACTCATATTTATGACCCTCATTCATTGACAGTGTGGTATCTAATGATAGTCGATGATGATCTAGATTTGTACTGACATCCTGCGTGAGATTAGGTGATAATAGCAGAGATGAAATATTTATATTTAAAAAATATAAAATCTCTGGTGACAGACTTTAGCCGTAACTGATCCGGTTGATGGGTAGATGACTTAAAAGGAATCTGGTCTTTAGATTCTCCACTTTCCTCAAACCGTAATCTACTGACGAATCATCCACACCCTTAACAACCGACTCGCGTGATTTCTCGATAGGTTCGATGCTGCTTACACTAAGATCTCCCATCTGTCTGAAATGTATAATATACCAGGTTGCTAATAACGAACCTGTAATTGATCTATTGACGGATCTATGAGGTAAATCAGTAATCGAATGATCTGTGTTACTCTTTAAAATAGGAAAGATCAATTGTATTGGTGGCATCATTAAATACAAATAATGGATCTTTCTAGAAGTATATTTAGGGGTTGCCGCTCTGGATTCAGTCTTCAAAACAATCGTCCAGAGTTTTAATTCACGAAACGAATTACTCTGAGCCGTTGTTTTATTCGACATTTCTAAACGACGCACGCATGCGAGCACACACACACACACACACACACACAAACAGTAAGAATTGTTCTAACCCATATTAGCTATTGTAAGACACAATCTCCTGAACTGTGTCAGCACAACAGTTACCTAAGATTTACCCAAGCTACAAGGGCGCCTCCGTATTCGAATTGGTAAAGCATTGGATTACAGATCTGAGTTCGAATCTCGACGTGAGCATATCTGTAGGGTGATTCATCTTTGAAGTTGCTTGTTGACTTGTTGAAATTAGGTGTAGCTGAGTAGCTGAGTCTTCCGCCTCACTCACTTCAATTGGGACATAATTATTCATGGAATGGTTATCGATCAAGTCACTCTCTATCGGTGGTTCCATCTTCACGTTCACTGGTTTGAACCTTGAAACGTTTCGAGAAACAACATGCCGTTCGTTTCTAGTTGTGATCATTGGTCCTTGTCTAGCTACCACCGCATAGGCTATGTGTCGGCAAGGAGTAGAATTTGTTTTTGTTCTCCAATGTTTCATCATGACTATGTCTTCTGGTTTGAGACTCTATGATTTTGCCTTTGCTCGTTTGTCAGCATATTGCTTCATTCGAGACTTTGCTCTCGCATCTGCTTCTCTCGTGGTTTTGTGGGACTTCAATGCCTCTTTGTTTTCAGGTAGGGTTGTTCTGATATTTCTGTCAAAAAATGCCGTTGCTGGAGGTTCACTTTTAGCTCGTCGCCATTCCGGTGTTATTTGTTTGGTGCTGAAAACCTGCGTGCTCAGCAAAAGATTTAAATTCGGAGCTTTGGAACGGAGGTCCATTGTCTGATTTCGGCACTTTTGGTATGCAATGGATGCTGAATATCTTATCCAATTTTGGAATTGTCGAATGTGCAGATGTGGAAGTTGTAATTTCCACCTCTGGAAAAAGACTGTATTCGTCTATCACGACTAACAAATAGTCTCCTGAAGAGAATAGACCACAGAAGTCAATGTCAACATGTTGCCATGGCCCCTCTGGTAGTTTTGACATTGTTAATGGTTCCATCGATGATTCTGGTAGATCTGAGCTGGCTTGACAAGCCATGCATCTCTTTTCTCGGATCAAACGCTTTGTTTTGACCATTTCCTGAAGACCTTAATGCGCCTGTTCTACTACCCGTTCCTGAAGTCTTGTTGGTACGACGGTTTTTCGTCCTCTTAAATAAAGGTCCAGATCTGGTTGCCAACAGTTCACTTAGAAGCTTCTTAAAAGTCTTCATTTTGTCAGTGTCCACTCTTCCAGGGTATTCATTTCAGCAGCCCTTTTGCAGATTTTCAATCACCTTTTGTGGCATGTCATCTTCAAGAGTTCCTTTCCAGACCTCCTCTGTTGAAATTGCCTTTGGTATTGCATGGTTTTCGATTAAATTAACATGCTGTTCTGCCCCCTTCCCAGATCTAATGTATTTGGCAGTATTCGTTCTAATGCGTATCTGAACATGTAGTCTGCTGGGTTTTCTGGATTCTTTCTAGGTCGATATGTCACTTTGTACTCATATTTGCCTTGCATTATCATTAACCAACGCTCAATCCCAGCATTTAGCTTGCTCTTCATGGGCTGTTGAATCATCTGTGATAATCTCAACTGACTTATTTTTTGGTTCCCCATGTTAGCTCTAGCACTTCACGCTCTGTCTAAATGTATCTCTGTTCGACATCTGATAGGGCTCTTGGTGCATACGCAACTATCCTACTGGAGATGCATCCACTATCAGCTCAGTGTATTTCATGGGGTCATAGTATGCCAATACTCTATGTGACTGAAGGAGATCATGGAGTTTCTTCAATGATTCTTCCTGTTCTTCTCAACACTCCCAGGTAACCTTGAATCTTGTCAGTTTCCTAAAAGGTTTGCTGATAGTAGCAAAGTATGGTATCGAGAGACGTAGGCACCCATTTCTAGTAGTGATCGCACTTCCTCTGCATTCCCCGGAGTCTTAATTTTGCTAATGGCCTCCAGCTTCTGAGGATCTGCTGACACTCCTTCTGAGTCCAAAGAATGACAGAAGTCTCTTGTTAAACTCACAGTTTTCTCTGTCCAGTGTGAGATTCTCTGCTCTCATCTGTTCGAACACTCGATCGAGGTTATCATCATGTTCAGCCTATGTATAACTATGTATCAAGATATCGTCGCTGATGTTGAATGCTTTCGGGTTTCGCTGTAGTGTAGTCTGTAAGGCATTCTAGAAAACCTCTGTTGTGGAGCTTAAACAAACATCAGTCGTTTATATCTCCACAGTTTCTGGTTTGCACTGAAAGTAGTGATGTACATTGGTTCAAGTGCCAGTTCTAGTTAACAGTACCATTTATTCAAGTATAATTGTGTGAAGTAGGATGACCTATTCAGTTCAAAGATGACGTCATCATTCGTTTGGTGTCACATATACGAAGTTCATTTGGTTTCTTCGGCTTGGGCTGACCCACGGTTTTGGCCCAACTATTACTTCCTCTATGATGGCGAATTGTTCCAGCTTCTCTAGCTCTTCTTGAAATTTCTCTTTGATGTGATATGGAATTCTTCTATGCCGATTCTGCTCAGGTTGAATGGTCTCATCAATGTGTAGCTTGACTTGGACCCCTTTTAATTTGCCAATGCCTTTAAGGATGTCGCAATCCTCCTCGCACAGTTTTTTGAGTACTGATTAGTTGTGTTCTCAGATATTGATTCCCTTACTTTGTTTACTTCACATATTTCAGGGACTTATACAAACAGTACAGCTGTTTCATAGCTCAGGAGATTGACTTTCCCTTCACATGTCGCAAATTTTTGGTGATGCCAAATATATCATATATGTTTTATTATCATTTAGTTTTAGAAGATGTTGAGTCATCCAAACCCGAATATTACCAATACAATGTTCTATATTCTTCAAGGAAGAGGAGAAATGTAACTAATTGTCAGGATCCAGTGTTATTTACAGATCTGCGAACTAATATCTTTTCGTCATGTGCTCCACACTCCAGATCTTTCCGGAACATACCTTATTACTCTAAAACTTTCATTCCCCGTATACAAGGGATCATGAATTATTATAAGGTCACGACATTACAGTATCCAACAAATCGTGGCTTGTTTTGTGTTGAACCTCAGGATATGTTGCAGAGGTAGCTTGTACAAATTGCTCTGATTTTCATATTAAAATACAGCCTTTATAATGGTTCACTTTGCGATCTCTAGGTGCTCCTATTTCATCGACGGACATAAAATGTGAGGTTATGTGGGTTACGTTCTCCTCGCTGGAATAATCAACTGCACACGTTTGTACTACTGCTGCCTCCGCCATCTCGAGCGTTTTACTCTCTGTGG
Organism: Paralvinella palmiformis; assembly: GCA_025642065.1. Taxonomy (NCBI): domain Eukaryota; kingdom Metazoa; phylum Annelida; class Polychaeta; order Terebellida; family Alvinellidae; genus Paralvinella; species Paralvinella palmiformis. Next base: position 147,611 of record JAODUP010000449.1, on the reverse strand, counting down.
TTAATGGTCGTGTTTCGGTTACACATAATTGTCTTCCATAAGTGTCATGCCTCCTTATAAAGAACGAATCCACCAGCAGATTAGCCAGTAATTTGGTGAGAGCACTAAACAAAATGGCACTCATGGAGGTTCAAGTATTGTCAAGGAATATTCTTTTTTCCATAACTTTTATTAGGTTGTTAGTAATTAGCAGAGAATCACGATTTTTTTAATTTGCAAACCGCGGTTTATTTCCATTTTTTTATTGGCACGTTATTCTTCCGTAGCGTGTACTCCATTGACCCGGAAAAAAACTTTGAGACAATGGTGCAGTCAGACAACGATGACAGAAAACCCCGGATTTCCAATGACGTTTTCTTTGACGTCAGTGCGGATTTCCGATGACGCATGGGATCATAGTGCTCAATTTCGCAGTACGTAATATTTGCATGGGCTATCCCAGATCAAACCCTGTCAGGATAGTGTACAAAGAAACGTGTCTCGGCAATTTGTCTAAGGCTCCAAAATCGTATCAATCATTTGTTTAGAAGCATGTTCATCCACCCGATGATAGAAACACCTGAAAGTAGAAGAGAACTAACTGTCTGCAGGATTTGTAGGATCGTAATATAAGTCTGGAAATATTACGAACATGATCCAGCATTTAAACAGACACCACCCGTAATATTAGTCTGTTTGACAGTGACAGCTAGTCACTTTCCCATCCCGTAGCAAAGCAATATACTTCGAAAGAAACATTGCTTGTTAAACAAAAGATGGCGTTAAACTCTCCACGATTGACTGCCATCACAAACTAAATCGGGAAATTCATAGGGAAAAATCTGAGACCATTCACAGTGGTGGAGAGGCGAGGATTTAAAGAGCTCCTTCGTGAACCAAAACAAAAGAAAACTGCATTAGAGGATTTGTTTCGGTAAGGTGTTGGTGAGTCTACAACTCAATCATTGACATCTCAAATACACCAGGAGATTGCCAGATGCAGGAAGGAGAGCCCGATTCCGCTGAATGATTCTGTCACAGACTGGCGGGGAAAAAATCCTCTCGGTATCCTCTGCTGGACAAACCGGACTAATGTTATCTCACCATCCCTGGGACTTCAGTTCTATGCGAGAGGGTTTTCATAACAGCAGGCGATGTAGTCATAACACCAAGAAGTCGTTTTTAAAATTAGTGTATTGAAAGCTATGTGTGATTACCCTCATCCCTAAAACGTATCCCTGTTTATTTCGTCACAACAGGAAAGCAGCTGGTTAGCAACAACAATTGAACTTGGTTGATACCGAAGTCACTGTTGTGAGTATAACCAAACTGGGTGTATGTAAGAGATATGTCGGGTATAAATTGGCTATCAATGTCAGCTCGAAAGAAAGAACGGCATCACAAGATCGGGATAGCTCAAGTAGCCCTAGATAAATATATAAAGAAAGAAAAAAACCCATAAGAAGACGAAACATTATTTGGGCTACGATAAATCATTAAAAAAGACATAAAAATACCAAGTTAGTGGTAAACCTCATCATACATTTGTTGTTTAACGCAGCAAAGGGATGGAAAAATTACCGAAAATACTCAGAACAAATCAGATTATTAAACCCAAATGATGTTCTCTATCCCTAATAAATTTCACCCATAATTTTTTAGTAAACTACTTCAGTCAATAGAGTTACTCCGGAACATTTGAAAACGTTAATGACAAAGAACTACAAGCCAATACCGCACTGATTAGTTGACTTAGTAATCACAACACAATGAGAAATAACCATTTGATGATTGTATCCAGGAGGTTTTTGTAACAAATCATTCGCAACTGATATATAATTATTAATGGAAGAAGTTGCAACTGATAGGAATCTCCGGGGTTATCTGGTTTACCTGATCTTAAGCGTAGGATCAATCATTCAGAAAACTCGAAACCCATAAATATAGTATATGTGATTAACACCTTTAGGGTTGACTTAGATAACGGACTTAACTCAACTTGTGTGATAACCTCGTGGCTGTGTAAGACCATTAGAATACCATCTCATTTGGAATGTGAATAGCAATGACAGATGAACCACGTTAAGTCATTTAAAATGCCATCGGAAGCAAGTACCATGATATTGTAAACTAATCTGAAAGTTTCTGTTGGAATCGGGATGGATTAATGATGTATCATCATCATCATCATCATCTTAAGAATTATTAGAAAGAAATATTAATATAGCTCTATCCTCTACATTATAAATAAATTAAACAAAACTATAATAACTATCACCACATTATATATGATTACCATCATTGTAACAAATCGTTTTATTATTCCAATAATAATGGTAATAATTCATACTATTAGTAGTATTGTTTTATCATTGACAATTGATCATCATCATCATCATCATCATCATCATTAAGCATAATGTTAATGAAGACACTAATAAAACATTGGCCTTATCAACCAAGTGTGAGCAACATACAGATTAAACAAACCATTCACTCATTCGCTCTTACCTCTTTAGTTTCTAAAAATACACATATATGTTGAGATTATTACAAGAACTACACCTTACTTAATAATAAATATCAGTAGGTTGCGACTTATTTTTCTACTTAATTAAGTCATGTAATAAATTATACGTAATAAATTATAATAATTTCTAACGTCAAATTGGCATAAATAACAGTATAATTTGCTAAAACGTTGTATTAAAGCTGACAATAAAAAAAAACAGGTATCTTCTGGCATCATATTAGTAATGAACTGAATAATAAATCTGTTATTAAAGATAAAAGTAATTGGCTGCATTTTGTTTCTAAATATAATTATAACAAAGATTCTAACGGATACAAATAAAGATATAATAACGAGTTAGCCTGTGATAGTGGTATATACTGATTCTAGACATTAACACAACAGACAAAATGTGACATTCAAGTTAAGGTACTTTACAGCATTTAATTTCGTAAAGAGGTAAGATCTGTCTTGGATCAAATATAACTATCTCTTCGCTATAGCCTTCATTCTGAATATTGATCGTGTGAGAATCGAACCCGTCCTCAAGACTTCTACCTTCTTGTATGTCGTCATGGTTAATGGGAAACGTTTTTCCTGGAAGAATGCGACAAAGAAGAAGGTTTTCCCCATAATAGCGGCTGGTTTGGGGGAATTCACTGAAATAGAAACCCTTTCCATAATATCCTTGATCTCCTGAACCACTGCCTGATTGATTAATATCAAAGTTATTTCTGAATATGCTTTCTGTTGTTTTTTTTGTTCCATGAAATGCTAGCACATATTTATCAAAGCCGGGTCCACGGGTACGACGTAGTTCGTCCATTTTAACAAGAAATTGTCGTAGAAGATTCGGGTTGATCCAGTAATCTACTGAAACTATCTTGTACTTGTTATTTTCAAGCCCCTTTTTCTTGAAAAGGTTGTTGTTCGGAATTGACTGAAGAAGTCTTAAAAATGTCGCCTCAACTACTTGGAACTGAACATCAAATGGGTCACTTCCTTGATATTCACGCTTTGGTAGTAGTACATGTTTTACTACTTCATCGCGTCTCTCTCTGATCGCATTTGCTTCAACTTCTCCCAACTGGTCCAGAATCATCACTTGATAATCTATCTTATATAACGGTAAAATGTGATCTGGTGACAGTAACACACTAATCTCAGTAGTTAGACCATTTTCAAGGGGGACTGAGGTTTCCTCAATTGAGTCATACCCACGTTTCCGAAGGTCTGTCAGAAGAAGTCTTGATGCCCGTTTAGTTCCATGTTTTACGGTAATCGCTTTACCAATAAGAGCATCAACTACCAAACAAGATCGTACATCAGATATTCCAGCGTTTAGGTGACATGATTCAAGTTTTGATGACAAATAGATTCCGTTTCCATAATCACCCTTTGTTATCTTTATTTTGAGCTCGTTTTGCTCTTGAGACAAATCATGTTGAGAATCCCATTGTAAAAATCTTTTCGCCTTAATCATTGGATCAAACATTTGAGATATTGACTCGTACCAATGTTTGGATGTATTTGGATTGTACACTTTGAATACATTACGAACTGATACTTCACCTTTTGCATTAGATGGTAGACTACATTTTAGCATATTCTCAATCTCTTTATATTCACAGTTCTCGTCATTTGGTAATAATTTTCTGTACTCAATTGGGTCACTTCGTTTTTGTAACATCATCAACATATAAGTCGCTTCCTTCTTTGCCATCTTCCTCTTTTCCTCTTCTTCCTTATGTCGTTGTTCTTTCAGTTTTATCTGGATTTGTTCACATGTATCACAACTACCATGATTACAAGGCTCTCCGCATTTCATGTTACAAACGTGGTTACATTTCAGCAGTTTACTGCACGGCTCTTGACATTTCTTACCTAGGGTTGATTCCGAACATTTCTTTTCCCCAATATGTCCACAAGAAGCGAATTGGAAATGAACTGGTGTATTGCATATCACAGAATCAGCATCTTCAAAACACTTCTTATTATCTCTATGACCGCATCTTTTATGAACAAATTCAACTATCTCATTACACTGATGAGAATGATTTGCATTACATTTCTCTGTATATGTATGCCCGTTAGGACAAAGAGAAACACATTGCTGGGAACATGTTACATGGCTGTGTGGTGGCTGACAACATTTATCACATCTATGTTTTTTACAAGGAAGAGGTTTACCACATCTCTTATGACAAAACACTTCTGTCAAGGGGATATCCTTTGCGATTTTTGCGCATTTTGTCGACTTTGGGTGTCGTGGACAAACTAAAGTAATGCGGTCATCAACTTTCCCTGCTTTCCTGAGTGCTTTTAACAAAATTTCCCAATGCTGGTTTGCTGATAGAGTTTCAGAATTTCCTATATAATACAAGCCACGTCTGCTTCTTGATTGTGCCACACACCTACGGTTTAAGATTTTCAGAAAACCTACTTTCTTTCTTTCGTTCGACCTTGTCAGTGACACGATTACAACGTCGTTTTCATCTCCTTGATACTGGTCAATGGTTTGAATTTGTATTCTGGGTGCTTCTTCCTTATTTGCTTCTGCACTCTGTTCGTGACATGCTGTAAATATACCAGACAGTTTAGCTTTCGCCGTTTTTAACTTCTCTCTAAGTATACGTACTTGACCTTGATATGGAGCCAATATAGTTATCTGTTGTGGTGTAATACCTTGCTGAATAAAGAAAAAGGCCAAATTAATAGCTCTGTCTGCTTCTTTTATGTTACTGTAACTCCGTTCTTCCTTCTCGGTGTCACGATGATCCCAAAAGAATACTCGTTCGGCAGCACAACTTATCTGTCCAAGTCTATCAACAATGCTATTATTATCTTCCAAGTCTGGATAAATGTCAAGGAGAAATTTAGAAATGTCAGGATGCATCCTGCTCTGTTTGTTTAAGGTACTGTACCCAATACCATTCTCTATCAGCCTCTCCATCATCGAAATATCAAAGTTAAATTCCGTAACCAATCGATAGGTTTCCACTTGAGGCCGTAATTGCTTGTGGTCACCAATCAAAATTAAGTGTTGAACCCACTCATTCAGTAATGGCATCAAATGGGCTTCACTTACTTCTGCCGCCTCTTCAACAAGCACAACAGCTGGCTTGATGTTATTCAGGAGTCCTCTATAGAGATTGGCCCCAGTCACAGTCATTCCAATGACTTTCTTTGATGACAGGAGTTCACTTTTGTGCATATCAAGGATGGCTGTACGTTCACGACACAAGTCTTGATATTGTTTGAGACAACTCGCAAATCTCTCTTTTACGTCGGTTTCTTGCATAACAAGGATACATTGTAATACAGATGTACGATCGGCGTAATCAATTGAAAATAAATCTTCAGTTATACCAAGCTGTACAAATGGCAACTGGGATATGTATTCCTTTGAATGGTTCTGTAAGCTAAAATCTGCCAAAATCTGCTTAGGCTTGATCACTCTAAGAAGTGAAGAGTTCATTGTTTTTGAGGGAAGAATCAGGCGTTCATTTTCCATCTTCTCGATGTCTTCCACATCATAGTACGCGTTCTGGAGATCGTTTTCAATATAGATTCTCTGTTTTCCATCCTCACCGGATTTTACTTTGGTTGCAAATAAAACCGCTTCGCATACCGATTTACTTGGACACCAATTCCTGAAGCCTTTAATTAAAGATTTTCCAGCATCGGATAATTGAGTATGTGCCGTACCTGACTCCAACTCATTTATTAGCTTTCTTATGGTCTTCTCACAGTCCCCACATGCATTTGTTAGCAGAGATTTCTTCTGGGGAACTGTCAGGTATCGTATCAACGTTGATAGTGTCAGGTATCTGGCACCCATTAACTCTGTCCAAAACGTTTTCAACTTTTCTCTAGTTTCAGTTATCACTGCCTGTATTTCTTTAAGAGGTTTATGAATATGATCTGGCTTCCAGCCCGTGGCAAGTGTGTGCAAATTGCATTTTTCCAACATCTCTTCTTTCGATCGTCCACCAATTCTTGCTACCTCCCCCGGGTAATACTGCAATATCTTCATCAGAAATTCATCTAAGGCATGGTTCTTGTAGGTGATCACAAGAATAGGAGATTCTGGTCTTTCTGGAAAGGCCAGTATATCTCTCACAACTTCAACGCCGAGGAATGTCTTGCCAGTGCCCGGAGGACCTTGGATGCAAACCAATCTCTGGGAAAATACTTTCGTAAGTGCTTCGAATTGAAAACGATCTAGTTTTTCTCCACTTGACTGAAGCAAATTGTTCACATCGATACATCGTAGATACTCTGGTGGAATTTGAACTGGCTTCCCCTGAACGAGTTCTTCTTCAAATGGCATCCGAGTTAGATCAAATTCTTGCAAAGCACACAAAACTGGCTTATTAGCATGATAGTAAGTTGGTGATTCTACCATCAGAGCACTGCCAACAGATAACATACTGGAAATAACTTCTACGTCTGACCTTTGATTGTTTTCTGTACATAGTTCAACAAATATAATGCTGTTTTTCTGCAGTTCTTTGACATCTCTGTCGGCAACTACCGCCCAGATAACATCAGTAAAACTACCACTTGGCGATATACACAAAAGATTCCCATACATGAGATTGGTACACACAGACCAATTTTTAATCATTTTCTGGGGTGTTATTTTCAGACCAATGATCAGGCCATGGGTTGTAATACTTATGCCTGCAATGTTCACTTTGGTGTAGACATTCATGTCCCGATAATCTAAATTTCCAGCAAGTAGAGCCCTCATGCTGGCCCTTAGGGAACTGAAACAATCTGCGCGAAGCAGGCAGAAGTAAGTATCAAAATAGTCCTCACAACATTCATATGCGTGATTTAGCTTCACTGGACGTAAATTAGCGAAATCCTCTTCAGGGCTAATAAGTAGCTCGTCACTCGAGGGAACAAGTGGTAAATCGCTCCATGGCAGATACTTACTATCCGATGAAATTGCTTTAGACATCTCTCTAAGACAAGTCAAAAGAAATCCGTCTAAGCTGCAATGTGGCAACCTTGAGTCAACGATGTTCTGGATTAAAACCACCAGCTTAGCAGCACTTTTTGGTGTGTATCGTAACATCAGCCTGATAACATGCAATAAAGAAAACGAATCATCAATATGGTTGTTACATGTTCGTGTATAAAATCTGCGTAGACAGCTGTTCCGGGGATGAAATAGTTGTGAATTGACCAGAATGCGGAATATAACTGTCATCCTCCCGATGAAGATCTTTCGCATTTTTTTCAGTTTCTAAAATGAATTTCATCAGAGATTCTAAGTAATTATCCGACATATCGGCTGCATTAGCAAGACATCTCCAAATTGCTGAACAACTAGTGAGCTCAATTAGAAATCTCGATGATCTAGATTTCTCTTCATCGTTCACGAATAATCTCTGCGCATACTGCAAATAGTTACACAGCTCACTCATAGATCTCTCACAACATTCAAGAAGTGTGGCTGATAAAGCGGTTGGTGAGGCAGGATGTCTGGAGGACAGCTGAAATCTGAGTTTATCGCCAATCTTCAGAGGAAATTCTGCGCGGGTTACATAATCAATTTTGAACTTGACGTACAACTTATCACAGTCTGCACGAGACGAATCATTGCTACACTTAACTGAACCGAATCCGTCTCGCAATGTTTTGATTACTCCAGTGACAAAATCTTTATGGCTCGTCATTGTTGCTAAGTCATCATCCATTTCACTTTTCATAGGCTGTATTATTTTCAGAAGATTTTTATATCTTTCACTGCTTTCTTCTTGATCCATGTAGAGATCAGGACACTCTGTTACATCAACGTCACTGTACTCTGCGCTAGAATCTGAATCTGTAGTATTTCCGAAGTGTACTGTTGTAGCCTTTGGTTTGTTTTTACTGTTGTTATCCAACAAGAAACGAACCTCCATCCCAATTTCTATTTCAGGACAAGACACGGCGGCATGGAACGAAAAGTAAACATCCTTATTCTTATTGAAATTTCTAGGCAAATTGTCTACTGGCCTAATGAAGCCATAGTTCCTGTCAGTCTTGATGTCACATACAGTTCCCTGAAGCCAGAGATTCTGACCACTCATCGAGTCCCTTCCTGGCCACTCTTCAGATGATCGTCTTCTAGGCTAAACATAAAATACATGCATCTATTCTAGATTTGCAATACATCCAATTAAACCTAGCAATCAAATCGGATTTCAGAGATTTATTCTTCATCTCCTTTTTTATGCTTTCTAAAATGATTTAATATATTAATGCTCATGTTCGTGTTAACCATTTGAAGACAACATACCTTCAATACAGATGTCGTTGGTATACTCAGTTTTTCTTTCATATTTTCCATTTCATGAAAACTAAACTCACATCTGGCAGAATTCTAAATAAGTGAAATATTTGATAACGTATTAAAACACGTGAAACACATCAGCCTTGTAATTCAGAATGTCTAAGAGTGGAGCTGGTAATCTAAATTAATTATGTAACAAATAAAAAAGAATAAACGCTTTCAGACATCAATCACAATTTTTTAAAATAAATAATAATAATATTAATGGAATTTTAATAAAGGTATTTAATTATTAGAAACTAATAAAATTCCCCACCCCCTGAAATGTGATATGTCTAAAACACTTTTAAAATAGATAAGTGATTTATACTATTTTAAAGACAAAGCAAACTTGTGGATATTATTTGAACTTTAAAGACAAAATCAACATCTAATCCCCTCCGTCAGCCTGTTTCACAAAGCTCATGATGATATACAGAATCATCTTATTTATCTCAAGTCGAGATATCATGAGGTACAATATCTGACTTTATGACCCAAGTGTTCAGGATGAATATTTAATGGAGACGAGTTCATATAGATATATTCCGGTCAAATGCCAACGAAACATTTATAGGTTATTGGTAAAAATACTAATGGATGCATTACATGCTATAACATAATCCAACTTTTGAGTATTTGTTATTATTTGACCTGCACCACTCATTGAAAGTGACTGATGCCATAATTAGATATGCCTTAAAATATGGAGAAATACTTACCTGTAAGATAAATAACAAATACGTAGTGCCCCATAACAAGTGTTTATTATTGTGAAAAGGGTTTGTTGACAATCGGTGTTCTTAAGATGGCAGTAGTCACTACACCATACTGATGTGCTATGTTGGTTGATATTAATCTAATTCAGAACAATAACACACCGACTTTAATTGATCCATTGCTCCAGTGAATGATTTAGCGATGTGCAATGTCGATGTTTATATACCTTGATACGATGGGCCTGTTATGGTATTCCGGTCTTTCTGGGTTGTATTTCGGGAATTGTATTTCTATATCATGGCAATCTATAACACACTTTCCAAAATTTGCCAAAATGTGACTTGAAGCTGTTCAGACTGGCACAAGATATCACATGTTCAGGCAGGGAGTTCCAGCCATGGACTGATCTTTGGCTAAAGACACATCTCCTCAAATCAAGCCTGCATTGACCCGTGAACACTTTTTGACTGCGGCCTGTGGTACTGTTGGTAGGTAGGAAGATAAAGAAGTTATTGGGATTTAGTCTATCCATACCATTCATAATCTTAAATACATGGATCATATCGCCTCGCCGCTTTCTAAAATAAAAAGATGGAAGCTTTAGGAATGGAAGCTTTAGGAATGGAAGCCGGTCATCGTGTGGGAGATGGTTAATGCTTGGGATCAGTTTGGTTGCCCTTCTCTGTACTTTCTCAACCTCTAGTTTGACTCCTCTGTACCTTGGATGCCAGATTACATTTGCATACTCAAGATGCGATCTAACCATGGCTGCGTTTCTAATCAAGCTTAACATTCTAGAAGCTTTATTGACAGCATTAGCTACGTGCTTGTGGAATTTTAGGTCTTCGTCCACTGTAACACCTAGATCCTTCTATGTATGGGTTATGTCTAGGGTTGTGCCATTCATCTCATATATGTGCTTTGGGTTTGAGTTGCCTAATTGCAATACTTTGCATATATTCTCATTGAATCTAAGCTGCCATCTCTCAGACCATTCGACGAGTTGATTTAAGTCCTTTTGGAGGTTCTCGCAGTCATCATGTCTTCTGATAGCTCTAAATAGTTTGGTGTCATCCACAAATATCTTAGTGATACTGGTCACTATATCTAGCAAGTCTTTTATGAATATAGCAAATAATAAAGGGCCTAAAACACTATCCTATTGTAAAAACCACTAACTAATCTAACTTTGACAGCAGCCTTTTATGGAGGACAGAGTCAAACGCCTTCTTGAAGTTGAGATAGGTGACATCTAATGAGGCTCTGGTGTCCAGCAGTTTAGTCCATAGCTCAAATATTATCAGTAGTTGAATAATATTTTATTGATAGACGTCAAACTTACAGGTCTATAATTTTCTACAGCTATTTTGCTATCTTTTTGGTGTGGATAGGTGTCATGTTGCCCTCTTTCCATGTAGATAGCACTTCTCTCTCAGCCATTGATTTCAAGTAGATGGTGCTTAAGGGTAGACATATAGAGGATGCTGTTTCCATGAGAATTCTTGGGTGGAATCAAATCTATACAGACATGAAATATAAACATCAGACAAAAACATTTACATTTAGTGAATGACTGCTAACTTACCACTTTCTCCAATTCAACATTTATTCTTTCATTGCTAAGAGCGTGAACTAAGTCTTGTTGGTGTAGAGTTCTCTCTGATACCTTTAACTGAGATGGTCCAATACTCCCTGTTGATCTAGTAACAGGAACACCCTAAATAATGGATGGTCTAAACATATAAAACTGCATAATTTAATGTAAAATCTGGAGCCCCCCCACACACACATACACACACAGAAAGAGAGAGAGAGATGCATGCACATACCCACAGAAAAATATAGGAAGAGAATACATGATATTGTTTATACGATAAAGAAAACAATACCTGTGTAGTAACTAACCATTTTTGTTGACATAACATTTCTTCCTGTATTAACGACGGATTGTCCAATGTTCCGGTTGGCTTCCATTTTCTTTGATAATGTTGATACAGTTGAATCTTTATGTTCTAATGATCTGTATGTACCATCCTAAAATACAATATATGAAAATCATAGAGAGCTTAACATGGACACCTAGATCAAGAATGATATTGGAATAAATAAATATCCTAAGACTAAACACTAAACAGAAGAAATATTTAACAATTACTTTTTTTAATAACTCAATATTTTGACCTTCATCAACTAAAGAGTGAATCTTTTTATGTGTGCGAGTTGGCTTGTATATCAGTGTGTGGATATGTGTGTTTGAATAGTATGTGTATATGAGTAACTGTCTGTTTGTTTGTCTGTCTGTTTGTCTCTGTGTGTGTGTGTGTGTCTGTGAGTGTGTATGTGTTTGTATGAGTATTGTGGGTAGCAGAAACACACATACTCACACATGTACCACACTCACAAAGAATCATTAATTAAAAGCAACTCTAAGCCAAGTTACAGAAACACACAAAACAATGATAATTGAGCATACTAATGAACACTTGTTATGCACAAATTAATGTAGAAAATCAGGATAAAACATTCTTTCTTAAACACATCTCTCAATCAAATCAAATCTATACAGACATGAAATATAAACATTAAACAAAAAGATTTACATTTAGTGAATGACTGTTAACTTACCACTTTTTCCAATTCAACTTTTTCTCTCTCATAAATAACAGATTGAGGTAAGACTGGTTGGTGTAGAGTTCTCTCTGATACCTTTAACTGAGATGGTCCAATACTCCCTGTTGATCTAGTAACAGGAACACCCTAAATAATGAATGGTCTAAACATATAAAACTGCATAATTAAATGTAAAATCTGGAACCCCCCCCCCCCCCCCCACACACAGAGAGAGCGAGAGAGAGAGAGATGCATGCATATACCTACAGAAAATCTAGGAAGAGAATACACGATATTGTTTATACGATAAAGAAAACAATACCTGTGTAGTAACTAACCATTTTTGTTGACATAACATTTCTTCCTGTATTAACGATGGATTGTCCAATGTTCCGGTTGGCTTCCATTTTCTTTGATAATGTTGATACAGTTGAATCTTTATGTTCTAATGATCTGTATGTACCATGCTAAAATACAATATATGAAAATCATAGAGAGCTTAAGATAGACACCTAGATCAAGAATGATATTGGAAGAAATAAATATCCTAAGACTAAACACTAAACAGAAGAAATATTTAACAATTACTTTTTTTAATAACTCAATATTTTGATCTTCATCAACTAAAGAGTGAATCTTTTTATGTGTGCGAGTTGGCTTGTATATCAGTGTGTGGATATGCGTGTCTGAATAGTATGTGTATATGAGTAACTGTCTGTTTGTCTGTCTGTGTGTGTGTGTGTGTGTGTCTGTGTGTGTGTGAGTGTGTATGTGTTTGTATGAGTATTGTGGGTAGCAGAAACACACATACTCACACATGTACCACACTCACAAAGAATCATTGATTAAAAGCAACTCTAAGCCAAGTTACAGAAACACACAAAACAATGATAATTGAGCATACTAATGAACACTTGTTATGCACAAATTAATGTAGAAAATCAGGATAAAACATTCTTTCTTAAACACATCTCTCAATCAAATCAAATCTATACAGACATGAAATATAAACATTAAACAAAAAGATTTACATTTAGTGAATGACTGTTAACTTACCACTTTTTCCAATTCAACTTTTTCTCTCTCATAAATAACAGATTGAGGTAAGACTGGTTGGTGTAGAGTTCTCTCTGATACCTTTAACTGAGATGGTCCAATACTCCCTGTTGATCTAGTAACAGGAACACCCTAAATAATGAATGGTCTAAACATATAAAACTGCATAATTAAATGTAAAATCTGGAGTCCCCCACACACATACACACACAGAAAGAGAGAGAGAGAGATGCATGCATATACCTACAGAAAAATATAGGAAGAGAATACATGATATTGTTTATACGATAAAGAAAACAATACCTGTGTAGTAACTAACCATTTTTGTTGACATAACATTTCTTCCTGTATTAACGATGGATTGTCCAATGTTCCGGTTGGCTTCCATTTTCTTTGACAATGTTGATACAGTTGAATCTTTATGTTCTAATGATCTGTATGTATCATCCTAAAATACAATATATGAAAATCATAGAGAGCTTAAGATAGACACCTAGATCAAGAATGATATTGGAAGAAATAAATATCCTAAGACTAAACACTAAACAGAAGAAATATTTAACAATTACCCTTTTTTTAATAACTCAATATTTTGATCTTCATCAACTAGAGAGTGAATCTATGTATGTTTGCGAGTTGGCTTGTATATCAGTGTGTGCATACGTGTCTGCATAGTATATGTATATGAGTATCTCTCTCTCTCTCTCTCTCTCTCTCTGTGTGTGTGTGAGTGTGTATGAATATTGTGGGTAGCAGAAACACACATACTAAAACACATACTACACTCAAAAAGAATTACCGATTAAAAGCAACTCTAAGCCAAGTTACAGAAACATAGAAACAGTGATAATTGAGCAAAGTAATGAACACTTGTTATGCAAAAATTAATGAAGAAAATCAGCTGAGAAATTCTTTCTTAAACATAACTGTCAATCAAATCAAATATATACAGACATGAAATATAAACATCCGGGAAAAGATTTACATTTATAGGATGGCTGCTAACTTACCATTGTTTTCAAGTCAACCTTTTTTTCCTTATCAATAACAGCTTGAACCAAGTCTTGTTGGTGTAGAAATTATCCAACATTCTATGTTGTTCTAGTGACAGGAACACCCTAAATAATGAAATATCTAACCATTTAAAACTGCATAACTAAACAGAAAATCATCGACCCACGCACACACATTTACACATGCATACAAATACATGCACATACGTACATACAAACGTACGAAGAGAATGATGATGATGATGATGATGATTGATGTTTTACGGCCACTTTGTGCACGTGGTAGGCTGAATGGGCCGAGCGACCTCCAAAGGTAATGAAGCGAAGTCAAAGATGAAACACCCTTCAAATATGGCCGCGCCGAGATTCTAACTCAGGTGGTAGTGATCTGTGATCGAACGCACTACCAGTTAGTCCATGGGGGCACCCTTCATATTTGACTGAAGGACTGGGATCGACACTTAGATACTTTGTTCTTTGCTTATCGTAGTACTACGTTTAGTCCCTTTGAACTGTTGTATGTTAGATCTGTTCGGCGGGGAGGGCGGGTGTGGGCTAAATGGGCCGAGCGACCTCCAAAGGTAATGAGACGAAGTGAAAGACGAAACAACCTTCAGATATGCCCACGCCGGGATTCGAACAGATGGTAGTGATCAGTGGTCCAGCACGCTACCGCTAGGCCACGAAGAGAATGAGAAATATTGTTTATGCGATAAAAAACGATACCTCTGTCATGTTTGTCGACTTAACATTCCCTCCATTTTCTTTGATAAACCTTGGTAAAAATGAAAGTATTATATCTAACACATGCTAATACACAAAATTAACATATAACAACAATGTATGTGAAAAGTTCTCATATAAATACATCTTAAGATCACTGCATAGCAAAATGCTATCCAGAGTCCGATTAACCATTAAGCAAAATAAGCACGTGCTTAGTGCATCAAAGGAAGCGGACACCACAGAAATTGTTTACGGCACAAAAGAAATCACTTTAAACTTGCCAAAATAATATTCGAAGTGGTTTTATGATTGGTAATATAATTTCGAAGAGTTCATGGCGTCACATAGTGACGTCATACAAAATTGACCAATCATAAACAAGACAGGCCGAGTTTATTGTTTATTCACGCATTGCTGGGTCAGCATTATGGGTTGGTGAATGACGGTCGCGTGTGGCGTTTATTTCTCAGCTAATTTACGGTAATAACACGCAATAATTTATAGATTGAAAATGTCGGATTGTGATTCAGATAACTCTCTTTCTTTCTCTCTCTCTCTCTCTCTCTCTCTCTCTCTCTATATATATATATATATATATATTATATATATATATCAGCAGTTGAAATGATATGCTTTTTAGGATCAGCTACCAGTGACCTGTAGTTTTTCTTTTTCAAATGGACATTTTAGTGTACTTATAATCCTTTACAAAGCCAATGAAATTCACACATTATGAAATAAACTTTACGTATGTTAAACTTTATTTGGTGTAGTCAGGACTAGTGAATTACTATCAGGACTATGGTATATTTTCCGACTTAGTAGTCCTGTGGACAGCTCGGCCCCGTTATGAGACAGCTCGGCCCAATGATAAATAATACGGCAATGGCGTGCTGTAGTAATGCGCAACATCGAATCAATTGGGTGGAGCTCACATCAAACGTAGGCCAATCACTGACACGATTGAAAGGGCAAATATCAATTGATTGATAGTTAATTGTTGGGGACATTTGTCAAAAGCATAGTCAATATAATACAGTGCTGCAATACTAATTTTCGGACAAATAGAAGTGTGTGTGTATTCTGACAAATGTAACTGTGTGTGTGTGTGTGTGTGCGTGTGCGCGCGTGCTAAACGTGTTTTTATTCCTGTCATGTTGTTTTAATGGCACCAAATACATTTTATGTTTGCACTTTGTGCTGCAGAATAAATAATATTTACATTTACTGAATAGTGAAGATAAACAGACACTTAATATAATCAGGGTTTTTGCCAGAGGGTAAAATGGGTAAAAATCCGTACCCTCAAAACTGTTGGGTGACCATTTTTTATTAGTAGAGAAAAAGTTTCCTGTGAGTTTCAAAGAGTCAAATGGATGCATTAGTGAACAGACAGTCTTCAGTCCTCATACACTAGTAGCCTAGGGTAAGTATAGAACAGGGGTACGAATTAGAACACAGCCTTTGTCAAAATGTTAATTTCCAGCCTCAAGCTTTTTCAGTGTTTCTCTGGTAATCCGCTGGAGTCTGCGGTTCGGCTTCTGACGGTACCAAATGTCAGCCACTGCGTCGAAATCATCATCACAAAGCTTGTTTGGTCCCTCAATGGCGATCCTCATCAAGTGGTCGAGAGATTCTGGGAGAAGCCTACTCCCCAGTCGGGTCTTTATCTGTTTCATATCTGAAAAGCTTCTCTCCGCAGTTGCTGTGGAGACTGGGAGTGTGGGGTGGCTTACATCAGGAACAGTATGTTTGGATACATTGCCTTGGCAGCAGGTTTTTTCATCAGGCTACCTAGCATAGCCTGGGCATCATGATTCTGGTATTCTGATGACATGACAAGTTTAAAGGCTTGCCACTCGACTCTAGCCTTGGCACTTTCAATATCCGGAGGGGCAGTTGCGATGATCTCCCCAAGGGTTACAGCAAAGCCGCGCGCTACTTCGCGCGTGCCCTGCAGCGTTCTATACTTAGTTTATAGGCGGCCAATATGCGTTTGCGGCCAATATGCGTTTGCGGCCGATACCTGTGTAGACCCCGGTCAGGGCAAAAAGGAAAACAGACTGCTAAACTCAGGTTTATAAACATGGTGAATTCATGTTGTGCCGTTGGTTGTATAAGCCGTGGAAGTAAAACAAAAGGAATATTGTTTCATCGGTAAGTAGAAGGAACACATTTAAAATAGCTGTTAAAGCGTTTTGTTAAGGGAAATTAAGCTAACTATTAGATCTATTATATGTACTAATGTAGGTCTACACAGGTATCGGCCGCCAACACATAGTGGAGCTTGACGGTTTTTTTTACCGTTTACAGTTTTCGCCGTAAAAATGCGTGTTATATTATGTGGCACATCACTAAGAAAAGAAAATCTCTTTTCGCCAGGAAATTCCCGGTTTTAAGCTACATCTCCCGGCCTCCCGGCAGGAATGGGAAATCTCCCGGTTTTTAACGAAACCCAAACAAAAAATATCTAACCTTATCAAGGTGTGGGATATCTTTTATTTTTGCCTGGGTAATGTCTCGCGTGTTTACCCGGGTCAACAGAAACTGTCCAAACTGTGTCTGATTTAGTTCACGTGTTCTTGTTTGGCGCTTAACTACAACCGGTGCGCGCAAGTTCTACGTTGCGGTTGTCAACAAGATGATCAAGATCTTCCCAGTCAACGATGATGTGTTGAGGGACTTTGCTGGGCTCAATCTCGACCCTGCGCTTCAGTTCTGCAGCTCATCATCTGTTTGCTATTCGCTTTGGTCTTGTGGCAGATGAACATCATGACGCAGTCTTCGCTGAGTTTCAGGGCATTTGGAGCCGCAGCGTTGATCAAAAGAAGTGTTTGTATTTAAATTCATTTCAATGTATTTGACCCCATACCTGGTCAATACAGTGGTGTTTTTAAAGTGCATTAATTTGAGAGAGTATGTTTAACATGTTTTTATGTTATTTTTGTTAGATCTGCATTGACACATACTTTATAAGTATATGTTTTTTTCTTCAGTGCATTCGTTTTTATAAAGTGTAATAATTTGATATTGTATGTTTTACATGGACATTTTGTATTTCATCTGGTGGCAGGTTTTGATTGGTAATAATAAAATTTGACAGCTATGGTCTAAGCCAAGAGTATTTTCTTGTCTGTTACCATAGTAATTATTATAATATTCCAATTTACCTATAAAAGCTTGATTTTCTTAAACCCTCCCTCCGATTTACGTATAAAGCCCGGTTTTCTGAGACCCTCCGATTTACGCATAAATGTACTGTTTTTTTTTTTTTTTTGTTTTACTGGAGCTTAACATGTATGTTTGTTGGGTGTTGTTTTTGGATTCCGGTTTCACCCGGGATGTGCATGTCTTGGCTTTGAACTGGTCGGATCGATTTGTCACCAATGCGATGAGGGTCTCAGTACAGGGTTTTGTCAGTGTTCTATCTGTGAGGAGGGTATTTTCCCGCCTTAATTTCTGTGAGAAGTGATCCGAGTATACTATCTTGTAACAGGATCCGGCTCTCAGCCAATGATGCTCGTCCTTGGCTTCCCGGATAAGAGTAAAGATTCATCTGGAGCCGCAGCGTTGACCAACGAACATCTTGTTTATCAAGCGCGTTCGTGATATTGTTCATAATTAGATCTACCGGTACTCAACAAGTGTCCGACCTACTTTCAGAGTATCATTCACCTTTTTCTCTGACATCTATTAATATGTACACATTTATATAAGCATTAGGCATTAATCTTTAACTTATTAAACATAGCTGCACATATTCATAACTTGGTCTTGAAATATTTAATTTATTTGGTTTGACTGTGGTATGGGTTGGTGAATTTCCATACTCTTCTGCACATATCACCCCAAACACATTACGTAATCAATATCTGATAGCATTTCCTTTTTAGCAGCTTCATATCTTTCAACTTCAACTCGCTAATTGCACAGTTGATCAGCCAATGATTCATACAGATCCAGGGTTGATCAGTCTACAGAAAAACCCGTCTTATATGGATTTGTTTACACTTTACCAAATTTATTTCTACGGATTTACACAAATATTTGATACGTGTAAACATGGTAAACTTAATATATCAACAAACTAACAACAAATATGGGCATATGGGTATTAGACGGAAGTGGTTACATGGCCTGAATATATGGTTTGGAGCTAGATATTTTGTGACGTCATTAATTACTGTAATGCCATTGTCTCGATACGACGTTTCAGGACAACTGACCCACTTTCGGTATCACAGCATCATTTGTTGCACGTATACAACCGCAATTTGTTCATTTGTGAAAAACTGTTGCATGTTTTACCAGATTACTATTATCTGGTTATACGCTATAACTAAAGCACAGTGGTGGAAAAAGGTTTTTCAACACTGGCTAGATTTTGTGTTTCTTCCAAATAATGCACATATTTCAGAGTGTGTGCTTAACAAATATACCTGTATTGTTGTAGAAAACCATTTTAATGAACTGTTTGCATAAGATATATAAATCATAATATTATAAAGAATTAATTGAATGAAACTAATAAAAAGACGAATATGGCTACGAAACACTATTTTTTGAGGCTTCATGTTATAAAGAAATATTCGTATTATAGTGAGCTCGGTGGCCTAGCGGTTAAGCACCCGGCACTTGGTGCCAACGGTCACAGGTTCGAACCCCATAAGAGGTCGACACTTTTCCAGAGATTAATTTCTCGGCTCACAACATCGTGGCTGACCACGTTAAATGGCGCTGCCATCTCCACTGAATTATTTAAAATAAAGGGGGACGTTAAAGACCCCATGAGGACGTAAAACACTCTGGCAGTGACCACCCTCAGGGTATTTCGTACTGCTCCCCTGTGAGTGGTGGGGGAGGGGATTCACAACCACTCCAACATAGAGGCTGTGCCGAATAAGCGACAGCCTGGGGATTCTCCCCGAACAACAACGCCAATATTCGTATTATACATAGAAATGACGAAGACGAGGAACATGTCGTTCTCAACCGGTGTGAAGATGCAGGTGCTCCATGAAGATGGATGCAGCTATTGTCAGATTGCTACAAGATGCGGATGTAGGCACACGGCAGCTAGGGTTATCATTAAATGATTTCAGCAGCCGGGTAGCCTGAAAGACAAACCTAGGATTGGACTACCCAGGTGCAGTACAGCAAGATATGATCATGTTCTGCTTCGCCTGTATCAAACCGACAGGAAGAAAACAGCTCCAGAACTGAAGCGACTGTGGTCGGAGCAGTCACGAGTCCAGTGTACAACCAGAACTGTTCGAATGGCCACCCTTGAAACATGGTTTCAAGTCGTGTATTGCAAGAAAAAAAGCCATTGATAACGGGGAAACAAAGAAGAGCGAGACGTCTGTGGTGTGAAGAACACCGTCAGTGGACACATGCACACTGGGCAAAGATTCTATAGTCAGATGAGTCAAGGTTCCAGCTATATCCAACCCGAGTAAATGTCAGAGTTCGAAAGAGACGTGGGAAAGAATATGTACCTGCTTGCATTATTCCAACTGTGAAACATGGAGGAGGAAGCACAGTGGTTTGGGGATGCATCAGTGCTGGAGGCGTTGGAAAGCTAACGGTTTGTCAGTATTGTCAAAACATCAGCTCGGGCTCTTTTCAATCGCCAACGTGCTCAGCATTGGATCATCCAACAGATCAATGCCCCGTGTCACGTTACCAGAGCTAGCAAGACTTGGATGAACGAGCATGGAGTCCAGCTTCTGGATTGGACTGCAGAATCTCCGGACACGAGTTCAAAAGAAAATCTGTGGCACATCCTCAAGGCAGCAGTTTCTGAACGTAAACAAATTTATGTACAAATGGGCTAAAAACACATTGAGGTGTTGCTAGAAACTATCTTTTAATATCTTAATAGTATCTTAAAGCTGTATGGGCCGAGTTGTCACTTGGGCCGAGCTGTCTAGGATTCAATTATATTATGGATTGTGAA
This sequence comes from Paralvinella palmiformis, assembly GCA_025642065.1. Taxonomy (NCBI): domain Eukaryota; kingdom Metazoa; phylum Annelida; class Polychaeta; order Terebellida; family Alvinellidae; genus Paralvinella; species Paralvinella palmiformis. Next base: position 126,708 of record JAODUP010000449.1, on the reverse strand, counting down.
AAACGACCTGATTAAAAAAAAAAATCCGATTTTTTAAATCAACCTCGGTATTTACATTAGTGTACAAAATAAATCAAATCACGAACATGTAAAATATTAAAATTCAAGTTATTTTGTGTATTTACATTTTCAAAAAGCAATATCAGAATTGTCCATCAATTCCAAATCCGGAATTGAATTGACCTAGTACACCTAGAATTATGGCACATTCATACAACAACTCATAATTGTTGTACTGTCAATTTAATAATAGCAATAAGCTCAGCATTAAATCATGATTATTGAAAGGTATTATCAGAGTTTGAATAACTGAAGTTTGTTATATTAATATATCTATGTATATGGATTGTAAATGTTCTTTGTTTTATACACTGATGTGCTTTGAGAGATAAATGATTAATTGCTGTTTAAACTCGGGTACATTTAAAATGTTGTAACGGTTTGGAAATATTTAAAACTGAAATTGAAAACGCATGAGTCCCATGCCAGATTCGAATGTCATTGGCTTAGCTTTGTTCTTCGGATTTGGCGAGGGACCTGAATATTTCTCATTGGCTGTTTCGTAATCCATGTAACCTCTGACCCAGCTTAGAGCTGACAACCAGTTTTTCAGTTTTTGTTTGGATTTCGGTGAATGTAGTCGAAAAGTGAATTGTTGTAAAAGTGACTTGTGATGTTATTGAAAATGGAAATGTGAATATAAAAAATGGATCATTAGTATTCATTAACAATGGATCGTGAATAAAGGGATCATGATTTATCAAGTCTCAGTCGCTGATGTTTGGGTTAGACGGAAGCATGCACTTTAAATGGAGCCCCGGTATATAAATAACGATACAGGAAAGTAGACGCTCAGGGCTCGTGAAGAGCCCACCCCAAAACCCTGATAAATTGGTGGGAAATCCGAGATGCCATAAAACTGTCAAAACATCGAAAGTTAGCCGCAAAATATTGAAAATGTGCTTCGCTTCAAGTGACGTTTGTATTGTGGTCAGGTGGATTTCTGAGAGAGATGACAGCGCTGTTTTACTTTGTCGGTCGCCAAAGACTGAAAGGAGCACGTACGTCTAATGTTGTGAGACGAGAAAAAATTTTAATCCCGAAACTGTCCGGAGCGGTAATCGCTGGGATCATATCAACCTAGCCAAAGTGTCTACGTCAGCGCTATCTCGAACAATCGACATGTGTGGTTTACCAACCTCATGAATATTCATCGCCGCCATGGTGCGCAGAGCTACCAGGAGCGCGTCCTCTGCACAAGTCCAAGAAATACAAAACCACGTCGAGTTAGAGAAGGTCAAGATATGAGAAAAAATAAGTTAGAAAAAGTGAGCTCCAGTGGCCTAGCGGTTGAGCACCCGGCACTTGGTGCCAACGGTCGCAGGTTCCAACCCACCACCCCCTGAGGACGTAAAACACTATGGCAGTGACCACCCAGGGTATTTCGGCTCATCTTTCCGTACTGCTCCCCTGTGAGTGGTGGGGGAGGGGTTTCTCAACCACTCCAACATAGAGGCTGTGCTGATTAAGCGACAGCCTGGGGATTCTCCCCGAACAACAAAACCAAACCAGAAGGTCAAGGACAGTTCTGTCAAAAACATCAACACTCTCATTGGCAACTGTCAAGCTTTAGAACAAAGTGTTCCAGTCTACAAGGGACAAAGTAGTGGTGATCCCTCTGCATGGCTACGAAAGTACAATAGATATGCACTGCTGAAGCAATAGAACGATACTGTTAAATGCCTCAGTTTTTCATTATTTATTGACAGTGCTGCTGCACAGTGGTATGACACACTCTCTGCTTCTGTGACAGATGATTTTGATATACTTACTAAAGGATTCATTCCAGGGTTCTCCCTTCCCTTATCAAAGTTATCAAAGCTAATTACAAGGAAACAACAAATTAATGACTCAGTAGATATATATATCTGCCAAGGGTCGTGAGTTGTCAAGATCACCTGAACAAGAACTGGAGTATGTTGTACAAGGACTTATCCCATACATACAACAACAAGTGCTATTCAAGGAACCGTCCACCCTATCGGATGTGAAACGCATAGCCTTGTTGGTGGAGAGTATGACACCAACAGTAACTGGTGAGTCTACCTTAGTATTTCCAACAACAAATGCATGAACTTTAAATAGAGCCCCGGTATATAAAATAACGATACAGGAAAGCAGACGCTCAGCGCTCGTGAAGAGCCCACCCTAAAAACCTGATAGTATTTTTCAAAAGAAAATATAACACCATAAATAAATAAAAACTTTTAAATTTAATATTTTCTATCATGTGATTTACCAAATAATTTTTTTTCCTGATAACAATCAATTTCATATTAAACTGGATGCGATGACTTTTTACCTATTTCAAAATAAGAGGTGAGGGCTTTCATCCTAGAGGGCCTTTGACCTTAGAAACTTTGTTGAATACGTTGCTGCATGGGTAGTGTGGAAGGTAACCAAATATGGTTTGTGTAGAGTGTTCATTGGCACTGGTGAGATCTGCCTCAGAGTGTACAAGTGCCTTGTTAATCATGAAAATAACGGTGGGTTAGTTGTACCATCAGTCAGTGTTAAAAAGGTTGTAAAACATTGTGAAGTTGTCATGTGCTCCTCCTTGAACAATAAAAAGGTTGTATGATCATTTTGTGGAAACTGCAAAGGGTATTAACACATATTGTTTTGTATTGGTCAAAATTATTTGTACAAAATATGTTAAACTTCGTCGGTTCCACACAATCAAACTGACTAATTTGTGTGTCTCAGGTGATAGTGTGACAATATTATGACAATTGCTATTGGAAAGTGAACTTAAAAGGTGATATTTCTTCAAAGATAATACAAAATGTGTAAAATGTTTCTAAATTCTCATATTCTTCTAAATATTTTGTTGATTGTTGTACTGTTTAGTGTAAAGACCTTTCTAGTTGGACTCCCAGCCATGTAATAGATATAATAATTGAATTGTTTGGCAGAATTCAGCCTGTACATTTTATCATATAATATGTACAATATACAGCATTGTATATTATTAATGTGCATCAATAGGTATGCTAATAAAATCTTGCTTATGTAATTAACGTGTTTGGTTATGGTTCCCCTGGATACGTGTACTCAACTTATAACCTAGAATTAATGGTTCTAACAGGCGAGACCAAGGCAGCATTCCTAGCTTTAGTGTATACATTCCTAAAGTAGTGAATTACAATATAAAACTAAGAAAAGCAATTATTTTTTACATTGACTTCCATAATCTATTATACACAATTTTTCATGAACATTTCACCCGATGAAAACAAAAAAGATAGAAAGTCTCACAGGCAAGACCAAGGCAGCAGTCCTATATTCGGCTATAGGGAAACATTGGAAATAATGGAACCTGCTTGTATTTTTCTTATGATTTTTAGTCACTTTTACAACAATTTAGTCTTATACATGTTTCTTATTTAATTTTCTTTATAATGTTTATTTTAATATTGTTTGAGGTAAAGCAAACTGTAATTTGGCAATAGGGTAATTAGCTTTTATGTATACATGTACTTCTAAAAATGTAGCTTACAGGGCTAGAAAATATCTCTACATCTCACTAGCCCCTGGGCTAGTAAAATTTAAATCCACTAGCCCAACCAAAACTCTTACCCACCGACAGATTTCTTACTAACCCAACAAAACTTTACTAGCTATTAAAACTATAAAAAATTACTAGTCAGAACAAAACTGAGCTGGAATTGATGGAGAACACGAAATTGTAAATTTGTGTATGATTGATATTTTACGGCCACTTTTGTGTACAAGGTAGGCTATATGGGCCAAGCGACCTCTAAAGGTCATAGATGAAACACCCTTCATCTATATATTCATGCCAAGATTTGAACTCAGGTTGTAGATCTATGGTCCAATGCACTACCAATTAGAACACAGAGGAAATAAAGACAATAATTATGTGTTTGTGTTTTTTTTTGGATCCACAGTCTAACACAATACAAGTATATAATAATCAACAGTCCATAGTTCATTCAGTTATAATTTTTTTTTGTTGATGTCCACAATCTGGCCAGGAATTTTCTTCTGGTAGCTGTTGACAGTAATAATTCATACACAGAGGATCAAGGAAGAAACTCAATTAAGTTACCAAAACTGCATACAATTCTTTCAGCAAAGTATGAAAACAGTTAATATGATATATGAAATCCATATTTATATCATAATATTAACATAAAATGAAACTAAGACCAAAGTGATCAAACACATAAACAGGAAAGGGACAGAGAAATCCAGCATATAAACAAGACTGTGTGCTTTTATTTGCTGTAAATAAAGACAGCTGACCAATCAGGAGAGTATTTGATTAAGATGACCTTCATAATGCAAAATGGACATTTTATTACCACAATACCAGCTAAGATCACCAGCTCACCAAATTTTCTCCCATCCTTCAAGCATGGTTCTTATATTGAGTAAATATTCATAACTATGATATATGAAATGGTTACACCAGTAGATTTTGGCATTCTTTCAGATCAGAAAACTATCGGATGTTAAATATCTGTCGTTCATCACGACCCATTTTTTGCAGTCCAATGTTCAGAAACCAGGACATGTTGTTGCCACTAAGGGAGTTCGTCAGGTTGGGAAAATAACCAGCAGAGAGCTTGGTGCAACAGTGACGTTTATGTGGAATGAAAACCGTCGGGAACTACACACGACCGATATTCATATTTCCCCGGTGAAGAATGCAATCGGGGCTAATGGTTGGTGCACCACCACAATCAGTCAGGTAGTGCATCGCCAACACTGTCACAACACATGCATGCAATGGCACATCTGATGATCTGGCTAGCATGCATGACACTATTCTTGCTTTATCGCCAATTCCGACATTGTCACAGCCTCGTACGAGAAAGACAAAGTCAGCAACCATCTTAACATCTTCTCCTTTCAAGCCCCATTTGGAAAGTCGACAGGAAGGCAAGGGAAAGAGTACAGGGAAAGGTAAATGGAAACACCCGGCAAAGAAAAGGGTGGCCCATGCCAAAAAGTCTAAGAAAGTTGACGAAAGCAGCGATGAAGAGGAATGGCCTTGTTTGGTGTGCGAACCATTCATTCAGTGAGTGCACACCAGAGCTACTGTGTTTCGTGTGTACAAACTGCGAGTCAGATTGTGATTAGACTGTAGACAAAGTATCTGCATGCCTTTCTTTAATGTAATATTTTAAAAGATTTTGAGGCTTCTCATGATGCAAATTCGAAAGCTATTGAGTGTTTTCAGTGACGAGTGTAATGATGATATAGAATAGTGCTTCTAATGACAACCGTAATCTGTTTTGACATATCATAATTAATGATAAGTAGTTTGATTTAAGATTAAGCTATTGTAACTGCCCCGAACTATCTGCATTTCGTTACTTTAGTATAATATTAATATGTTCAACACTATAATTATTTTAAGGCCTGTGATGATGCAGATTCCAAAGGTGATTGCAGTGTAAAGTAATATAGATAGTAGCTGATTGACAAGAAGGTGCCGGATGTAAGATCAATAGAGTGAGAGAACTGTAGAAGTACAATAAATATTATCAGTATTATGTGGCCTACTTATTTTCACTGAAATACAAATAAAAATAATTACCAAAAAGAATCTAGTAAAATATGCAAAAAAAAAATGTTGCCACTATTTCTAATTTTTCACTTTGCCATTTTATCCGGGTGCCATTAGCCGAACCCCTCCCCTATATTCAATGTATACATTCTTAACGTAGTGAATTAAAATATGAACCTAAGAAAAACAATTATTTGTCACCTTGACTTCCAAAATAGCCACAGTCACTTAATTGGTATGGTTAGATCTCATTATTGTGTTTGCATACCATCTTGAATTTTACAAATCGGACCAGAAATAATAATGTTATCCGCAATTGAACGTTTTACTCCATAACGTTGTTCATTCAATCGTTGTTGTCATGAGGCTCACCCATGTGCTTTTTACCCCTACCGGAAGTCACCGCTGTTTGGTCATGGCGGCCCCAGAGAGCTTAAATATAGAGAGGCGTTACTCTTGCCGCGCCATGTTCAATTTTGAATCAGTGGCGCCTCCAGCGACCGGAGGTATTTCTCAGATAAACAAAGGCTCTCTAGTTGTCCACATGTGATCGTGTACATGTGTCCGATAGTTGAAATGAATTGCCAATACTAGTACTATATGTTACATGATCCCATACTCTTTTATTAATAAACACTTTAATTGTGCACACATGATATTGAAGGAAACGAAGCTCTGAAACTGTAAATAAATAATTAAGTGATTTCACAGCCCAGTCACTTAATTAATTCATAGCCTGCAATTTGCGATCACTTGACAGCTTATTAGAAAATAATCGAATGTGGTTTAGGTTATTTCACAGGTTATATGAAGTAAATGCATACCAACAGATACTTTCATCGTGTCGGTTTATCATTATCCACAAATTTTTACTTATTTGGATATAGACATATAATGATATATACAACTATTATAACGCAACCATAACACAATTCACCATATATTCATCATGTCCGTTTATCATATATTAACTAAAAAATTATAAGTTCATTTAAAGTCTACACCTCAATAATATAGACCATGCAATATAGGCCTGCCCAGCTGAGAATATACATGGAATATTAACAGTGTTTATGTTTGCATTAACATGTTAGAGATAGAGAAATTAGTACTTTCATACAATAAGCGGCATCAAATCTCTTGTGCCATGGATTCATCTACAGTTACAATCAGTCATTTGTTATCAAATGGACAGAATAACCCAAATTGCTTCCAGCTCTAAACAACAAATCCTACAAAAATATGACATTTAGTCCAGATCAATGAACTGTTTAAAGTTAGACAGAATATACTCAGAGATGTAATAGACACATGCATTGACTACTGTAACAGATAACACCAGTAAATCTGTAATCAAGAGATTGGCCTGTTTACGTGGTATCTCATCATCATATAACTTCAAGGACTGAAACCAAGTTCATACACAATGTGTAAACACATGTTTTCCTTTTTTTCAAGTTGGTTATTTGATTTGATATGCATTTAAGTTATGAAGAGAAGTATACCAATTAAACCACACGAGCTGAACATTCAAGTACTACTTCAGGTGTTGGTAATCCTTTTTGTTTGTATTAAGATATGAAATGGGCTGACAAAATTTCATGGGTTTGATGCCTTGTTTCTTATTTAATTAATTTTATAATACCAATTTTCACCATTAATATTTATAAATATTAATTACCATCACAGCTGGCCCTGTCTCTTGTAGAGGTCTCCTATCTGTTAATACCTTCCTCTTTGATTTCAGTGGATGCATGCAGTGGATTTGGTACATCAAAAATATTTGGAATAGCATTCTAGATAAGTTGTCTGGTTCATGAATTCCGTTTCAGTGAAATGCATATCATACATTCTACAATTAGTATTCAAGTAATTTAAATCTTTCCTCATCATATATCTGAACGACAACAATTAATAACCCATCTTTTACTTTTAATAGAAGTCCATATATATATATATATATATATATATATATATATATCAATAAGTACCAATTGCTTCCGTTTAAAAATAAATATGGATGCAGGTGATGATCACCTGCATCCATATTTATTTTAAATACTCAGCTACTTATAATTATTGAATTAGAGAAAAATTATCTGATTATAGTAATGTAATTTTAGAAGTCCAATTATATTATGAACAATAATAAAGTAAAATATACCTCCCGCCCATAACATCTTCAATGGCTCCAGTACATGTAACTGTAAGCTTGTGTATATCTTACATACCCATTTTGTGAATAGGTTGATATTGTTCAATCAAATTTATCATATTTTGTCTGAAACAAATATAGATCTAGATAGATCCTGCTTAGGCCTACTGCTTGGGTCATGTCAAGTAGGGGCGCGTCTACTTCAGATTGTTATGCTTATTTTTAAAATATCCTTTATTTTAAAAAAAACAGATCATATCGAATTTTTACACTAGGTTTCATTTCCTTTCGGGGATGTCTTTATTTGTGCATACTTTTTCTGTTACTGTAGCCAAAAGCGGCGCAGAATGAACCAGTGCCATTAGGCGCCATGTTAACGAAGGGAGCTGGCCGTGACAATCTACCTCCGGTCGCTAGGGCCCTGGCGCTCCATGAATTCAAAATGGCGTCCCATGTTAAAACGTGAAGTAACACGTCTTGTTATATATAGTCTTTGGCGGCCCAATCAAATACGACAGAATGCTCGGCCTAGTTATCTATCGGAGTGCACTCGACTCTGACCGTTTCGATTACCCTGGTTTGAAGATGCGTGAGTGGGCTATTTATGGATCCTTTTTTTTCTTCATGATTCACCAACGTTAAAAAACATAATCTGAATAAACGATATCTCAAAAAGAATTGTAATATGACTTCTAAATTGAACTGATTCACTATCTTTTGATACTTTTAGTTCATGCGAGTGGCTTCTAAATGGACACTATATCCGTTTGAAGTTCATTATTATCTATGCGGGGATTCTACTAATTATGAACCGATAAGGATTTACCTTGATGTATACAAATGTCCTTTGCTGTGACAATAAACCCGAGGTGGTTTTATACATGATCAGATAAGGTATATGGGCTCTAAGGCGCTAGCATACTGATGAGGAAAAATCTGCACCTTGAAAATTAAGCAAATACCAGTAGCTGCAAATCTGTACTATTTAATACAATTGTACTCACGATAAAAGGAACTGTAAACATCTCTCGGTCGATAACGTCACATTGAATGAAAGCTAGAATTACTATAATTATGTCTGCAAAAATGCATACATTGCTAACCAAATTTATCCGCCCAATTTGTTCAGGCTATGTGTCAGGGCGATTTGCCAAGTTGCGCGCGAGGTGGCAGCACTATACACGAATCAGAAGGAAGGTTTTAAACTAGGTCAAATCGAATAAATAGTATTTTATTCGGCTTAGATAGGCCGGAGTCGATTGGAAAATATGAAAAACCATTCACCTAATAACTTAATTTTGACTTTTGTTATGCTCCATTTGATAACAAATTACTGATTGTAACTATAGATGAACCCGTGGCACAAGAGATTTGATGCCGCTTATTGTATGAAAGTACTAATTTCTCTATAACATGTTAACGCAAACATAAACACTGTTAATATTCCATGTACATTCTTTGTTCTCAGCTGGGCAGGCCTATATTGCATGGTTTATATTATTGAGGTGTAGACTTTAAATGAACTTATAATTTTTTTAATTAATATATGATAAACGGACATGATGAATATATGGTGAATTGTGTTATGATTGTGTTATAATAGCTGTATATATCTAAATAAGTAAAAAATTGTGGACAATGATAAACCGACACGATGAAAGTATCTGTTTGTATGCATTTACCTCATATATACATAACTGTTTTCATTTTAAAAACTACGCCTTCCACACACAAACCTGTGAAATAACCTAAACCACATTCGATTATTTTCTAATAAGCTGTCAAGTGATCGCAAATTGCAGGCTATGAATTAATTAAGTGACTGGGCTGTGAAATCACTTAACTATTTATTTACAGTTTCAGAGCTTCGTTTCCTTCAATATCATGTGTGCACAATTAAAGTGTTTATTAATAAAAGAGTATGGGATCATGTAACATATAGTACTAGTATTGGCAATTCATTTCAACCATCGCACACATGTACACGATCACATGTGGACAACCAGAGAGCTTTTGTTTATCTGAGAAATACCTCCGGTCGCTGGAGGCGCCACTGGTTCAAAATTCAACATACACACACATATATATATATATATATATATATATATATATCAATTACATCCGCCATAAGGTATTTTGGATGAAATTTCATTATGGTTAAATCAGCTGCACAATATGACGCACCCATGATAATTAAAAACAGCTGCAATAAGACTTGTTCAAAATACAAAATGAATTGAATATTCATCTAGAACATGACAACATACAAGTATACCAATTATATTTTGTACAATAAATCATACAGTAGTGTAATTCACAATCAAGTTATATGCCAACTCAACGGCACTCTGCCAAAAGTTTGAATAGATGCATGGATGGCCAATCAAATTCGAATAATCTGTTCAGTACATTTTACATTATTTTGGTGAAATTATTATTAACATAGCCAAATTTATAAAAGACATATTCCTCAAAATAACAAAAGTGCATAATATATCCATAGCTGCAAACATATGAATAACATCTATAATAACCGACTCCAGTCCAAAATAAATATATTAGTTACCACATTTATCCCGTACATGTCTAGGTGTATGCAAAAGAGTGCAAGCATCGTTTGGAACACGGTGCCAATGTCGTCTAAGGATTCCAATCGCTTCTTGAAAAGTATGATATTGTATAACGAATGACCTCCTGGACCTTGTTTTTAAAAGGCTAATAGTCTTTATCCGTATAGTCAGAGGGGTGTGTGGAAAAATAATAATAGCATAAACTTGGGCTTCTCCGTGATCTAACTGGTAGCGCTTAGGATCACAGATCACTACCATATGAGTTCGAATCTCGGAGTCTGTATATCTGCAGTATATAGGCGAACGGTGCATCAAATGTTCATCTATTATTCATCTGTAGTATCAATGAAGTGTTCATACCCACTTCATGAGTATTGAGTTCATGAAATGTTCTTATATGTTGTAGTTTCATGAATAGGGCCATTTCATGTTCAAGAATTATCCCTGAACTGTTCTTGAACACAATGCCCATGAATATTTTGAACAGTTCATGAACTCTATGACTCGAACTGTTCAGGAACTATTCATAAATAGGACCATTTGTTAATGTATAAGCATATATTATAGACCTACAGACGGATTGATCCTAACTAAAATTTATTCCGTTTCACCATGTGCTCTACGTACACTACCGATGCCCCGGGGCCCTACCTTAATACACTAATAGTCATTCCCCGGACGCAAGGAGCATGGATTATTACACGGTCACGACATTGCATCCCTCCTCTCTTTAAAATTAATTATTGTAAATTCTGAGCAATAATTCAATTATACTTCTTAAATGCACACTATTACAAACATAATCCCAAATTTCGAAAATCTCTGTTCAATGTTTCACTGTCGCAAACATAATTCAAAGTGAATTTCTTAAAATTACTTAACCGATTACCATTGTTCATACACCACCTATTAGAATCCTTATTTTGGAAAGAGAAGTTACCAGTACATGCTTTCAAAGGACTAGCATAGTACTCCTAATCAAATAACATTATTTCATCCAAACGGGATATCTAGATTGTTCAACTGTACTTTGAGTAGCCGGGTCTTCCGCCTCACTCACATCAATTGGCACATCATTATTCATGGAATGGTCCTCGATCGGTGGTTCCATCTTCACGTTCACAGGTTTGAACCTTGAAACATTTCGAGTGACCACACATGCCGTTCGTTTCTAGCTGTCATAATTGGTCCTTGTCTAGCTACCACGTCATAGGCTATGGGCTGATAAGGAGTAGAATAATATTTGTTTGTTCTTCTCTGTTTCATCGTGACTATGTCTCCTGGTTGGAGACTCGAGGATTTCCCCATTGCTCTTTTGTCAGCATATTGCTTCATTCGAGACTTTGCTCTTGCGTGTGCTTCTGTCATGGTTCTGTCAGACTTCAATGCCTCTTTGATTTCAGGTAGTGTAGTGTAGTGTCCTTATGCTTCTGTTAAAGAGTGCCGTTGCTGTAGGTACTCCAGTCGAGCTGTGTGGTGTAGCTCGATAACTGCGTAGAAACCGGCACATTTCCTGCTTCCACACTTTTCCTTCAAGTATTGCACAGCGAATTGCCTTTTCAATGATTCGCATGAATCTCTCTACTTCACTGTTAGCTTGTGGCCATTCGGGTGTTATTTTCTTGTGCTGGAAACCTGCCTGCTCAGCAAACGATTTCAATTCAGAGCTTTGGAATGGAGGTCCATTGTCTGATTTCACCACTTCTTGTATGCAGTGATTGCTGAATATCTTATCCAGTTTGGGGATCGTGGAATATGCAGCTGTGGATTTTGTGATTTCCACCTCTGGAAAACGACTGTATTCATCTATTGCGACTAACAAATAATCTCCTGAGGGGATTGGACCACGGAAGTCAATGTCAACATGTTGCCATGGTCCCTCTGGTAGCTTTGACATGTTTAATGGTTCCATCGATGATTCTGGTAGATGTGTGCTGGCTTGACAGGCCATGCATCTCTTCACTCTCTTTTCGACCAGTGAATCTATCCCCGGGAACCACACTTTTTCTCAAATCGTGACCTTGATGTGCCAGTTCTACTACCCTTTCCTGAAGTTTTGTTGGCACCACCATCTTCGTTCCTTTCAATAAAAGTCCACATCTGGTTACAAACAATTCACTTCGAACCTTCTTGAAAGTTTTCATTTTGTCAGTGTCTACTCTTCCAGGGTGTTCATTCCAGCAGCCCCTTAGCAGATTTTCAACCACTTTTTGGAGCATGCCATCTTCAAGATTTGCTTTCCTGACCTCCTCTATCGACATTGCCTTTGGTATTGCATAGTTTTCAATGAAGTTGACATACTGTTCTGCCTCATTCACCGATCTACTGTCATTTGCATTTGGTGGTATTGGCTATACTCCGTCGATATGTCACTCTGTACTCGTATCTGCCTTACATTCTCATTAACCAACGCTCAATCCTTGCATTTAGCTTGCTTCTCGGGTTGTTGAATAGCCCTTCAAGGGGTTTGTGATCTGTGATAATATCAACTCAGTTTCCCTAGATGTAGAGATGGAATATTTCAGTTCCCATGCTACTGCTAGCGCTTCACGCTCTATCTGACTGTATCTCTCTTCGACATTTGATAAGGGCTTGATGCATAAGCAACTATCTTGCCTCCTTCATCATCTTCAGACCCGTTTTGTGCTAGGATTGCTCCAAGTCCTACTGGAGATGCATCCACTATCAGCTCAGTGTATTTTGTCGGGTCATAATATGCTAATACTCTGTGTAACTGAATGAGATCATGGAGCTTCTTCAGTGATTCCTCCTGTTCTTCTCCCCACACCCAAGTAACCTTCGATCTTGTCAATTCCCTTAAAGGTTCCATGATAGTTGCAAAGTTAGGTATCGTGCGAGATACGTAGCCCGCCATTCCAAGTAGTAAACACGCTTCCTCTGCATTCCTCGGAGTTTTCTTCATTTTTCTAATGGTCTCCAGCTTCTGGGGATGTGCTGACACACCTTCTGGGCTCCGGAGAATGATAAATGTCTCTTGTTAAAGATAGACCTTTCTCTGTTCAGTGTGAGATTGCTTGCTCTCATCTGTTCGAACACTCGATGGAGGTTATCATCATGTTCAGCCTGTGTACAACTATGTATCAAAATGTCGTCGCTGATGTTGAATGTTTTCGGAATGCCATGTAGTGTAGTCCGTGTGGCATTCTGGAAGACTTCTGCAGAGCTCAAGCCAAACATAAGTCGTTTATATTTTCATAGTTTCTGGTTTGCACTGAAGGTGGTGATGTATCTTGATTCAGGTGCGAGTTGTAGTTGGTGGTACCTTTTGTTCTAGTCTAATTTTGTTAAGTACGATGACCCATTCAGTTCAAAGATGATGTCATCTATCGTTGGTGTCACATGATGTACATGTCAGACAGCTTGATTTGCTTCACGCATATCAACACATATGCGAAGTTCATTTGGTTTCTTCGGCTTAGGCTGAACGTCTATTGGGCTGACCCATGGTGTTGGCCCATCTGTCACTTTATCTATCATGTCGAGTTGTTTCATCTTTTGTAGCTCTTCTTAAACTTTCACTCTGATATTATATGGTATTTTTCTATGCCAATTCTGCACAGGTTGAATCGTCATATCAAGGTGTAGCTTGACTTGTACACCCTTTAATTTGCCAATCCCTTCAAAGAGGTCTCTGTACTCCTCGCACAGTTTTGAGTAAAGATTAGTTGTCTTCTCAGATACTGATTCTCTTACTTTGTTCACTTCACATGTTTCAGGAACATATCGAAGCAATGCAGCAGTTTCATAGCTCAGGAGATTGCCTTTCCCTTCACATGTCACCTATACTATGCTGCTAACTGTGGCATTGTTTCCACTGATCTCTGCATTGAGTTTACCTCGAATGTTCATTGGTTTCCTTGCATATGTAATAATCAGGTTATGCTCCTTGGTCAGCATTGGGTGTTTCTTTAGACTTTTGAATGTTTCTTCATCCAGCAGGTTTATAGATGAACATGTGTCAATGAGTACTTTGACAGCTAAGTTGTTAATCATCAAAGTCACTAATGGTTTGTTGACACTGTTAACTTCCATATGATTCCGGTACAGTGACCATATGTAATGGTTCTCTTCACTTGTTGGAAGAGTGTGGTCTACCTGTCGGACCACCTCCCCTGTTGTTTCAGTTATGGAGTGTCTGGGCCTCTCCTTTGTTGTGGTCTGATGGCATTAGGCTTGTGGAGTATAGTAGACTTGCAAAACTTTGCAAAATGGCCTATCTTACCACATTTATTACATGTTTTTCCTTTGGCTGGGCAACTCTTTTGATGTGGAAATTCTCCACCACACCTATAACATTGTTCACATCTTTTTGGTCTTTCTATCTGCTTTCTTGTAGGTCTCCTTTGGATCATACTGATCGAGGTATCGACCGATACTGTTTTTCAGTTTATTTCAGTTTGTCGCTTAGACAGTTCAGGTGATCTCCCGACACTATCTAGTGTCATTTCCTCAATCAGTGCTCTTATTCTCAGTTTCTGGTAGTTTCCCTTGGTGATGATCTGTGTCTTTATCTCTCTACTTACATCATGAAACTGACACTATGCTGCCAGGTCCCGCAGTCTAGTACAATAACTGTAAATGGACTCATCTGCTCCCTGTTCACACTGGTGAAACTTGAAAACTTCATATTCTCTGTTCACCTGTGGCTTAAAATATAGTTGTTGAGTTTCTCTACTGCCTTGTCAAACTCTGAATCTGTGCTATCTGTGCCAGTGTCAAATATATCATCGAGTGACTCACCTACCAAATGTAAAAGCCATCATCACTTGTAGGTTGGTTCCGTTATTTTGCTTATAACCAGTAGTCGTTTTAAGTGTGATAGCCACTTCTCCCATCATATACTGATTGCTGGCCCTGTAATGTCAAAAGCTGGAAACTGGGGTAACGCTGTTGCCATCTTTTTTTCCTTTTTGCGAAAATGTCAGTTCAACCTTCAAGCAGTGACAGTGCTATTGTACTAATACAATTGATCAAATGATGCGTCTTCTCCTACTTTTTCGTGTTCTCCCACGAGCGGTTTAGAAATCCTCGTCGCCAGTTTTACTAAGCATATATTATAGACCTACATATGGATTGATTCTAACTAAACTTTATTCCGTTTCACCGTGTGGTCTACGTACACTAGCGATGCCCCGGGAGCCTATTTTAGCACACTAACAGTCATTCTCCAGATGCAAGGGAGCATGGATTATTACACGGTCACGACATTACACATTTCATGTTCAAGAGCCCCTCTTGAACTGTTCACGAATATGACCTTTTCATGTTTAAGAACCACTCATGAACTGTTCAGGAATCATGTGGATTGAAATATTCATGACATTTTCATGAATAATACCATTTCATGTTGAAGAACCATTCGTTAACTGTTCATCAATTATGTGCATGAATTGTTCTTGCACGATTCATAAAAGTTCATGATCTTTTCATCAGGGGTATAGTTGCTGCTTTAGCTTTTGGGTAGGCGGGGTTATAAAATTTCACCCATGCCCAGTGTATTTGAAGTGAATGTATCCAGTTGACCCTCATCACATGCGACCCAGATGTTGTCAATGATAGAACAAATCAGAATGGTTAGGATGCTTGTCATGATCTTCACTGATCATGTAAATTGCAGTTGGCCTGAGTTCAATCCATCTCAATTACTTAACAACACCACATGTCAATATTACTAGTCCGAGCACACTTTATTACTCCTTTCTGATTGGTCCATATTATATCTATTGCAGTTACAAACACAATCATTAGGGGCGCCACATGTATATGAGATTATAACATTTAAGACATCCTCCCTTATCTAAAGAGCTGCTGCGAGTTTTCTATGCAGTACAATTTTAATAAACCAATACCGATATGTATATCTATTCACAATTTAGTTTGCTGACCTAGTACTTTACTGGTTCTAACTTTTAAACTCCTAAAGAACACAACACTGTTCTCAAGTGAATATAGATTGAACATAGAAACTATTAACTATTTCTTTAGGTCAACTGATCTGCCTTCAGAACTAAAGCTAACTACTTAATTTATATTTAGATCCTTACATTAGTTACAGGTAATTAATATGATAATAGATCATAAACACATACTGTATAATAACTTGAACTGTATAATCCTGTAACTTTAAAATATCCAACTGGTACTCATATTGAGTATCCACCATTAAGTTACTGATAAACCAACATAGCATTCATTTGATAGTCCTTATGCCAATAAGTGGCCTGTTTATTTCTTCTCTCCCTGGTTGGAGGTGTAACTGGCATGGTTGCCAACATTGGCTCTGGTCTTGCACTGTGTGTGTTAGCTGTAGGTCTACAATTAACAGCAGTACTATCTGGTTGGATATCAGGTGGAACCTCTTGGTCATGGTTATCATGGTCATCTGGTACATCATCCATGATAGGGGGCATAATGCATGTAGGTTGAAATGATGGGTTGATCACATGCTCATTTCTACGATATGTCTGTCCATTTTCGGTAGTGACGATATGTGACCTTGGAGTGTCACTTTTCCCTGTGACGACTGCCTTATCCCTTGTGTTGTGATTATTGATTGTCGCTGTTTTGCACTCCTGTCATAGAAATGCTTTTGGCGTTGTTGATGTTTAGCCAGATTAGGTCCATCTTGAACAACTCTTGGATTTAGTGCACTTGCTGCACACGGCAATTTATCTCGGAGCCGCTGACTCATTAGAATTTGTGCAGGGGAGTACTGACTTCCAGACAATGGCGTGTTCCGGTATTGTAGTAACGCAATATGTTGATCAGCTCCACCCTCATGAGCTTTGCGCATTATTTGTTTTATGATTCCGACAAAACGCTCACTCTGTCCATTCGATTGTGCGCAAGTAGGACCAGAAGTTGTTAAAAGAAATCCCCATTCAGCTGCGAAGTTGATCATCACGTGACTGCTGAATGGCATATTGTCGCCTGACTATTTCCTGTGGAATTCTATGTCTTGCTAGGATAGGTTTCAGTGCTGTTATAACACCTTCTGCTGTATTGCTAGTTCTAACGACTTCTGGGTATTTGGATGTGTAGTCTACTACCAACAAATAATCATGTCCACGGAACTTCATAATATCAGAAGCCAACTTTGTCCATGGTTGGTCAAGAACATCATGTGAAATCATGGGCTGCTTCTGATTTTGCCGCCTGAACTTAGCACATGTAGAACATTTAGCAACGATATTAGTATTGTCCTTCATCATGTTGGGCCAATATAGAATCTCGAGCCCTGTAACAAAAGCTTCTCAATTCCGAAGTGGCCCTCATGCAGTTGTTGCAAAAGTTCATTCCTCATTGACACTGGAATAATGAGGCGTTCACACACAAACAAAAGATCATCTTCTAAATGGATCTCGTCACGCACATTCCAATATGCATATAGCTGTGGTGAAATATTACTTCTATATTTTGGCCACCCATGAGCTATGTATCGCTTCAAATGTGTGAAATGCTCATCCTCACGAGATGCTGTTTTCAGTACTTGTAGTTTTGCAGGAGTTACTGGAAAACGCTCTGTTATACTGTATATCCTCAATTCTGACTCTGTTGATTGGGGGTTGTTATCAGTGATGTATGCGCGTGATAGTGTATCGGCAATATACATCTTGGATGCTTGTACATATCGCACATTGAGCTTGTATCTCAGTAATTTCAGCAACATGATCTGTAATCGAGGTGACGCCTTATGGAGTGTTTTATGTGTGTAATGTTCTCCAGAGGTATATGATCACTTCGTACGTCTACCTCTTGACCATATATATAGTTATGGAACTTATCAGTCGCAAACACTATAGCAAGTAGTTCTTTCTCAATCTGAACATAGTGCGTCTCTGTATCTGTTAGAGAACGAGAAGCATAGACTACAGGTTGCTTATTCTGTAACAAACAGGCACCTAATCCGTTTGAAGAAGAATCAGCTTGTATTGACACTTTGGTAGCCTAGAATCATATAGATGAAGTAATGGTTGCTTTCCACCAGTATTTTCTTAATAGCTTGCATGGCATCTTTATGCTCATGCGTCCACAACCATGCAGTACCATCCTTGAGTAGGGCACATACGGGACTAATGATAGTTGCTTTGTTCGGGATGAAAGGTGATAGATAGTTTAACATCCCTATCAGACGTATCACACCATCCTTGTCGGCTGGCTCTGGCATCTGAACTATCGCTTTGATTTTAGCCTTGTCAGGTCGTATTCCTTCTTTGGATATATTAGTCCCCATGTAAAACACCCCAGGCATCTTCAGCTGGTTGAATTTTACACCCTGACTACGAGCACGCTCTAGTACTTTCCGTAAAGTTGCATCATGCTCAGCTTCATTTTGCTAGCTATTAGCATATCATCAGCTACGATGTGAACATCTGGGATATCTCCAAATGTTTTATAGGTCCATTTTTATAGAATTTCACTGGCACTCGAGTTCCGAAATGGCATACGAACGAATCTGTAACGTCCAAATGGAGTGTTGAGTGTTGTCAGAAGACTGCTTGCAATATCTAACTTTACTTGCCAGTATGAATCCTTCTGATCTAGTAATAGTGAACAGGTTTGATCCTCCCAACTTATTTGAGACATCAGCAAATGTCGGTATCTGGAAATGTTCCCTCCGTATATTCAAGTTCAACACTTTTGGATCGAGGCATAGTCTCTGAGTGATCACGCTTTTCAGTGATTACAAGGCTATTGACCCAATCTGTTGGTTCATCAACTTGCGTGATAATACCTTGTTGTTCCAATTCTCCCAATTTTGAGTGGAGAGGGTCACACAAACTATGTACTACCCGGCGCTGTGCATCAATATGTCCAGTTGCATATGGCTTTAGCTGTATATGATATTCGCCGGGGTAACATCCCAATCCAGTAAACATATCATCATACTCCTTCATTAGGGTCTCCATAATGATTGGATTAGTGCTAGACAAAGCAATACTCCCAATTAATGATGGATTGTGATTATCACCTGCTTGTACAATTCATAATTTAAGACATGCTTTCAGTCCTAGTATTGGAGTAGAGCGCCCACCGGTTACAAATAACTCAGAGGTTATCTTTTGATCTCCAGCATGAAGCGGTACACGTGCTACACCATCATGCTGTACTGTGCCTCCTCCGAACACACTCAGCACGACATTACTCCACATCAGAGTTGGCTTGCCGACAATACGCTTCCAGTTCCAGACATTCATAGGAACAGTATTAGTCTCAGCACCAGTGTCTACTTGAATTTGATGACAGATTCACATACATGAACATTGACATACCATGCTGAGTCCTTACTCATTGTACCAATCATGCATATTGAATGCACGAGGAAATTATCATCTTCTGGGGTAGTGGTAGCTAGCTCATGTGTTGATCTTGGTTTGGTTGAATGACACACAGACGCGTAATGATTTTTACCAGAACATTTATAGCAAGTGGCACCATATGCAGGGCACTGACCTCTATTATCATTATGTGATGATCCACATCTGTTGCATGTATTGTGTTTACTGGAAGTATGACCAGCTTCTGGTTTACAGCCACCTGTTGCACGATGATTTTTATTTTTGTTAGGTCGCCGTCTGTTATAATGACATGTTGTAGGGCTCTCTCTTCTATACCATCAGCTCCCATGGAACGAACCTCATTCTGAGTTACCTCATATGCTAGGCATAAATCTTTGGTTTTACTCAGAGTTAAATCAGTTGTATCCAGCAGTTTTTGCTTCAGGGATCTTTCATGATTAGCTATGGAAAATACCACTTTGTCCCGGATCATATTATCTTTTTCCGCGAACTCACATGTATCAGCTTTGTGTTGCAACGCTGTCAAGTAATCTATAAAGGGTTGATTTTCAGTCCGTCTGTGCGTCCAGAAATTGTAAGGACAAAATACGGTACGCTTCATCCCCTTAAAATGGTCTTCAAACTTTTGAAAGACTACGTCATAGTTGGTTTTATCTTCCTCTGGCCGATAGGTAAACTGACTGTCCCTATCTAATGCCTCTGATCCAATAGACGCAAGTATCATGGCGATCTTAACGTTGTCTTGTTTGTCATTGGCTTCCGTAGCCGTGAGCCACAGTGTTAAGCGCCGACTCCACAGTCGCCAATTTTCGGCCAGGTCTCCATTCACATTAATGGGTTCTGGAGGTTTAAATTCCAGTGACATTATCTATAATTATGAGCTATGAGTCTTATAGCAACTTCTGACACCATGTCATGATCTTCACTGATCATGTAAATTGCATTTGACTTGAGTTCAATCTACCTCAATTACTTAACAACACCATATGTCAACATTACTAGTCCGAGCACACTTTATTACTCCTTTCTGATTGGTCCATATTATATCTATTGCAGTTACAAACACAATCATTAGGGGCGCCACATGTATATGAAATTATAACATTTCATGTCAGTGCTGGCCAAAATTAATTTGAAATATTACAACATGATGTATGAGGTCCACCCCATCAATAAGACCATGTTACAGATCATGCAGGTGTATACATTGCTCATTGTGATAGCATTTATTGTTGATAACTGTTACCAATATCAGCAGAGTATATTCATAATGCCAATGGCCAGGTTAGTATTAAATGTTTTAAGTGAAATTCAGATAATATTCATATTAAAATTGCCACAAATTTGTAAATTTGAGAAAATTCCCCTCTAAATTAATTTGGTATACTCCTGGTGATTAAATACTAAGAGGACGTAAAATGCGGTGGAGCATAGTAATGTTCCATCTTATTGGGGGACATGTACGCTAGTGCCAAACTAGGTTTATTAGTAATATGTATGTCACCTTGATACAGAATAGAAATTTACATCAATGTCTACAGCATGTTCATCCAAAATAAAGTTTGTAGTAGAATATTAGAGAAATGCACACCAGTATCACCGTGACCTAATTATGGGCAATGTTATATATCTCACAGAAAATATATAAATATACACCAGCAGACAGACAAAGAAATCTAATTTCTTTTCATGTAAGGACTTGCTAAATCCATCAATTACTGAATCTAGTATTTTTTATCAATATTAAATCATTATGGGTAGATTTAATTTTTTTAATAATCAAAACGATTCATCAATTTGACACAGTGTACTTGTGATAAGTACATCTAATCAGGGCTAGACATATTCATTTCAATTAATTATTTTTATTCTGATGGCAAGCTCCTGGATTTCTTTGTCACATTTCTTCCTCATTGCCTGACATATTACTTTTCCGCAACTTTTATCTTATCAAAGTATAATTGCACATTGCACTTTTTCTACCAGACATTGTGAAGTTGACAAGTATCAATATATATATATATATATATATATATATATATATATATATATATATATATATATATATATATATATATATATACTGATAAATTACCAGCTGTAAATTCCACAATATTGTAGTCTCAAAAGTTGAAGTCAGGTTTTGTTTCTGGTATGTATTAGCATGAGACAACCATCACTATTGGACCTATGTGAATCTTCACCTTATATACCCATCCTGACTAAACACCAATTGCTTAACATTAACTAAATGATCCCCTAAATGGACAGAAAAGATGTGACTTCACATTTGAGATTATTCCCAAATTCACCCAATTTACCACATTGAAGCAGCAAGGCTTCACTTAACACCGTCTATTGTGATGATCTCTCCAGATCATCCCAACCAGAGATCTGAGAGAATTATCACTGATTAGTATGACTTAATTATTAGACAACCTGGTGCTGAAATCTACCAGTACGCAATATAGCCTGCTGGCTGCAAAAACTCGTTTAACAAACACACCTGAAACAAACTGCATCTTATATGAATTAAGAGAACTGTTGCATGTACAAACAGAACACTTTATTTGATGCTAGTTATTTTACATTCTGTCTGTTTCAATGAAACAGCAAAATAATATAATTGTGTAGGAGAACAGAACATGGTAGGCTTATAATACTACTGTCAATTGTTGTTTTTAATAGAAGTAAAACAAAGTTAAATATATATAACTTAAATCCCACAGAGCATTTATGAAATAACAGTAAAATGCTCCATATTATATTGAATTTGTAATGTTCAATTGCTTAAAATAAACTGGACCCCTGATTCTAGTCAAGATAATTTATCCTGCAGTTACTATTCTTGTGATTCAATTCACCCAACTGTTGTACATCAGAAATATTGCTTGCATCCACTGAACTGTTAACTTCAGGTTTCAGATCGCGCTTGTGTTGGAGTTCGTATACTTTCTCCGGAGACAGTGTCCAGGCATACAAAGGATCGTAGAATAATACTTGCAGTATGGTGATCAGTGCCTCATGACTACCTCGCATCAACTTTCAGGTCTTCTCGCAGCACCTGATACAAAGCATATTGTGAAAAAATCAATAAAGAAAATTTACAACACACAAAAAGGAAACTGATTTCAATGGTCTGCCACTGTTTAGCAAAGATTAGCTAAAGTTCATCTGTCACCAGTTTACCGGTTTGTGTGGGAATGTATCAGCAAACATTACACATATTACAATTACAAATTGACTGAGTTACTTGCACATGAATAAGTAATACTTTGTGTCGAAATTGATCATAAATAATTGAATGCAGAGTTAATAATTACCAGTTTAGTGAACAGCAGGATGAGGAAATATTTATAACTACAGGTAGGTCTAAGTGATATTCTAAATAAAATAAAGATCCTCATTGAAATAAACTTATTCCTTCTTGAACTTGTTTCATTAGCTGCCACCCACAAGTCGCATAGAGAGACCTGTGATGTGTCATGGAAGATTCAGTCCTCTTGATATGAATCATACACCAAGTGATGACTAGTGGATGGTGTTTGTTAATTTCAAACTGATAATCTTAAGAATTATTAATGCACATTTTGACACTTAACATATTGAATAAATACACACAACAATGATAACAACTCAGATTTAATCACACCAATCCCAAAATTGTCTTTTTCTAATAATAAAATAATCTTTGTAATATTGGTGATATTATATTGTTATAACTTTTATCGGAATGTTTATGATGATGATAGATAATGATAAAGATATCAGTTGTCATGATCATTATTATCATTAATTACAACTGTTATATAATTTATTATGTAAATATCATTATCATTACTAGAAGTTATTATGATAACAATGTGTAACATTACTACCGGCATTCTAATCACTAATCCAAACACAGTCACACATTTTAGTGACGTTTGAGGGGGTCAAAAGTAGTCAGCTTTGTGCTATGTGTTTCCTTGGCAACATACTTGTTATGTTTGTAATTATTGTATAATGTTTGTATATATATATATATATATATATATATATATATATATGTATGTAACAATTAACATATGCTGCTGAATAAATATATATCTCGGAAACAGTCTATGATGCAACATGCGGAATAAACAATCACCATATCAAGAGACAGTAGTAACGCCCAAAGTAACACACTCAACTGAGCATGGAATATAAGTGCATCAGTACAGGTATATAATAATGCATGTTTACCGTATATAGCGTCAGAACCAGGCAACCCTGGACTGAGGCGCTGTACAGTATTATTATCCCTGACCCAGGCCTGTTTCTACACCCCCCCCCCGCATACATCTCAACTCCCAAGGGAGCCTACAACCCAGGTATGGACTAAAAATATAGACGAAATAGAGATTAAGTTTACACGCATAGTACTTCCACCAAATCATTAAAATCAATTATGGTTTCTGCAGAAAGGTACCTAGATGCTATAATGATTTACCAGGATACCAGAGTACGGAATAGAAGACTACTGCCTGTCGGCTATTCCGATCTTGACTAATTTTATAGTTTCTTATTATACAGTCTATGGCGTCATTTCCAGTGCTTGTCGAGTCTAGACTTAAACTTATTTAGGGTAGAGGCTGTGATAACATGATCTGATAATGAGTTCCAGTCCTGAACCACTCGCTGGCTGAATGATGTTTTCCTTATTTCGAGTCGACAGCGCCCCACGAATAACCTCTGACTATGACCTCTGGTTCGTTCATTGAGTACTCTGTTGAAGAATACTCTTGTGTCGAGTCTGTCTATCCCATTCATGATCTTGTACACTTGCATCATGTCCCCTCGTCGTCTTCTAAACAGGAGTGGTCGGAGCCTCGGGACAATTAGCCGCTGTTAATAAGACAAATGCTTAAGGTATTGGAATAACTTTGTTGCTCAACGCTGAACCTTTTCCTCTGCCAATTTATCCATCTGATAGTGTGGATGCCAAATGATGTTTCCATATTCCAGGTTGGGTCTGACAAGTGCCTTGTACCGCCTTGGCAGAGTGTCCTCATCTAGACACGAGAATGCTTTCTTGATGACCCACAGCATCCTACTGGACGTGCTAACAGCAAATGATATGTGGTGGTGAAATTTCAGCTCCTCATTAACATAGACACTGAGGTTCTTTTCTGCTTTAGTGGACTGCAACTCAACATCTGCCATCTTATAGACGTCTGTTATTCCACCCGAGATGGAGGACTTTGCACTTGTCGGCATTGAACTGCAGTTGCCACTTCCCAGACCATTCAAGTCGTTGGAAATCCGCTTACAGTTCGACCCATTCATTCTCTGAGGAGGATTTCTTATAGAACTTTGTGTCTTTCTGTTTTTGTTTTCAGTCATTTTTGGCATATATTCTTTTTTGTCCCAGAACTTTATTGTTAAACCTTTTCAGCTCTTTTCCATATTATATTAAAATATCCAATACTGAATATATCCAATAGTCATTGTTTTCATTTTACTAATGTTCAAAGATAAACAGATAAAAGGTTCTTCCTGGAGTGATATATATATATATATATATATATATATATATATATATATATATATATATAGACTAATAATCAATTGCAATTCTGGAATTGGAATTGACTATCAATTCCAATTCCGGAATTGAATTGACCCCATGTCTGGTATGTTGATGTCAATTATAGAAAAGGCTGGATAATTTCGTTGTTGAACTTCAAGATAACATGAAATCAGAATGTCTAGCAGATAGTTTTTGATATGGAATTTGATGGTCTTTTTTGTTATCCTAAAATTACGAAAGCTTTACAAATATCGAGGAACTATTATAATTACGAACTATCTGGGATCAGCTACGATCTGAATGCTATAAGCATGACATTTTGTGTTATATTTTGTAATGATGATGTTATTAAGTAGCTGTATATTTATTACAACTGATATAATCATTATATGGTAAAATCACTTTTACGGCCAGTTAGAGATAATGCGATTCTCAAAATTAATAAATGCCGTGATCTAACGAAGTAATTGGAAGAGGTGGACGATTTAGAATTAAAGTTTTTCGAGTGAATCGTTATTCCGCGGCTTTTATATTTCTGACAATTGCAAAGAAAAATTCCGATTTGTTAATAATTTCCCAGTGGCTTATGGAGGGCGCCTCCGTGGTCTAGCGGTAGCGTGCTGGACCACAGATCACTACCACCCGTGTTCGAATCCCGGCGTGGGCATATCTGAAGGTTGTTTCGTCTTTCACTTCGTCTCATTACCTTTGGAAGTCGCTCGGTCCATTTAGCCTACTTTGTGCACAAACGTGGCCGTAAAACATCAATCATCATCATCATCATCATCACCAGTAGATTATTGAGCGCTTAATCTTCCCTAACTGCTCTACCTCGCAAACACCCCACCCCTGTATGGAAGTACTTCTACAGTGCTGAATGCCCCACACTAGAGAAATTTAAGTAGATGGGTTCTCAGAAAATGGAATAGATATGCAATCAATGAAGCACACGGTTATCTTTTGTCGTTCAAATCGCTATCATTCGCAACAAATTACGAAATATATTGAACCTTGTGAACAGATGATTAGATATAAAAATGAAAAACAAACATTGTAAGGATCTATTTAATTTGATTTGGTTGAAGGCAAAGAATAAAAACAAGGTCACGGCGACTTTTCTGAGAGGTTATATTAAAACAAAAAACAGTCTGCACCGCAAAGCTTACCATAGGTCCATAGGATATGTAACTGTGAAATAAGTCAGGTATGAATCACCTGAGAAACAAAAACATTCAAAAGGCCAACATATAAAATATAACATCAGTGTTGGAAATAAGAGCCGGCCCGGATGTCAGGGGCCGACACTTCTGAACCCTGGCGTACATCTTTCTATAGTTGCCGGCCCGGTGGTACTGTTGATATTCAACCTATTCTACGTTTCATATAAAATAATAAGAAACAATAATTTATTCTATGAACAAATCCAGATTTGTATTTGCCATTTCAACATATTTTTGCTGGAAATGTAGGCGGAAGTGAACTTGAGTCTCATCACGCGTCTAGGAAAGTCGTTGTGTTTATGTTTTACACATGCTCTTGTTGACATCTGAAGAATTTGGTACGACGGTGGTGATTGGCCAAATATCAATAGAATTTCCTCTTTCAACCAACCTGCAATCTTTATACAAACATGGCTCTGATAGTTACCTGGGAAATTTAAATTTCACACTCTTGCACATTGTTATTTGGGAATTGAACCCCCCAAAGAGAAGATATATTATTTATGTTGAAATAAAGATAGATGTTTTATAACTAAATCATTGGTTGCTTTGTATTTCACATGGTGAACATAAGCTTAAAGCTATTTTTTCTTGACCTTGACACACCTACATTTGTAAACCCATTTCCATTGACAATTATTCACCTCATCATGCATATTAAATTATCAACTATTATGTCCCCTTGCCCCTGTACTAGTATGTTTTGCCAATACATTGCTCCCAACTGTGTTCAAGCACGTCCAGCTTGCTTTGTGATATCTTGACTGCTATTCTCTTGAGGCACCTGAGCCGGCAACCTTTTTCAGGGCTGATAACTTTATGACTTGCCAGCCCTGGTATCTGATAATATTTTTACGGAATTTCCAACACTGATAACATGGCATAACCGTTTAAATACATAAAACTTTAATCTTAAATACCTTGTTAGGTTTACTGTACTGTCAATGAATATTACAGGTTGTTTTAGACCATGTGGTGATTCATTAAGGTTATTATTGATTAAATATTTGTTTAGATGGAAAGCAACTGCCCTTTCTATAACTAGATAAAAATGTAAGATTTGAAACAGGTCTGTAATTGTTTAGAATATTACAAGGGCAGCTTTCGGGGAACTTGGGAACATCCAGAGATAATGATTTATTAACTATATTTGTAATTGGGCTGATCAGAACATCTTTCACAAGCCATGTAGGCATAGAAAGGATTAGATAACATTTTCAGCAAATGTCTGATATCAGTCTCGGTAAAAGGATCAAATGTATCCTTCACTGCTATGCAGGACTCTTCTACCAATGACTTTATAGGTTATTGACAAATTGATATAATATGATCCAATTTTCAAATATTTGTTATTATTTGACTAGCACTACCATGACTTAATGAAAGCAAATGATGTCATAGTTAGATATGTCGTATAATATGTAGAAATACTAATCTATAAGATAGGTCACAAACACGTAGTGCACCATAACAGGTGTTTCTTATGCTGAAGATGGTATTTCGACAATCGGTGTTCTCAAGATGGTAGTAGATACTACATCATACTGATGTGTTATTTTGGATCATATTAATATATTTCCGAAAAAAAAATATCCAGATATAGAAGTATTTATTGTTACATGATTATTGTAATGATGTCAAGACTATATGCGGACATTATGAAAACTAAAGGACAAAGAGCGACCCCTGTCGCACACCAGATGAAAAATTAGAATATCAAGCAAAATACCATGAACAAACAATCTCTAGAAACATTGAAATGAATAGGTCTAAACCGATTCAAGCATTTTATGTGCTAAATAATATATATATATATATATATATATATATATATGGTGATTGTTAAACTCAGAAGCAAGGGCATGAGAGGCCTGCACCGTGAGAACATCTGATAGTTCCCCTATTCTTTGCTCATTACCAAAAGTTATTGTTTGTCCAAGCGAGACTAACAAACAATGGGGTTGATATGAAAAGGAAAGTCAATATATGAAAAGGTTGCCTGAAGTTGTCTTTAATGTTTCGCATTCAGATGGGTTGTTATGAGATAATATTTTACTGATAGTCGGCCAAGGTCAGACCGAAAAATACAGGACCAGATCGTGAGAATGATTTCTAAATTACCATTTCTGATAACCGAACGTTTCCTTCTTTGTCATTCAGAGACTGACTGATGTACGACTTGGGTGAAATCTTATTTGATGTTTCTGATAGAGCTCGGCTACAAAGCTGTTCTGACCAAAGAACATCTTCCTAAAAGAGATAATATCTTATATATAAATATAGGGTATCTCTAAATAAGTATTGTTCTCTTAATCTGCATTTTGATGGGTGTGTTATGTGTTTGAGTGAGTTCTTCGTTCTTCATTAAGCACAGAATGTATCTATGTGTGTGAGAATGGTTGATTAGGTCAGCGTATGGAAGTGTATGTGTGAGTGTATGTATATATATATGTTTGGATCTCTCTCTCTCTCTTTCCCTCTCCCTCCCCCCCTCTATCTCTGTGTGTGTTTGTGTATATATGTGTGTGTATGTGTGTGTGTATTTTGGGTAGCAGAAACACATACTCACACACATACCACATTCACAAAGTATCACTCAAGGAACTCTAGGCCAAGTTAGAGAAACACAAGAAAAACAATGACGATTGAGCAAACTAATGAAATATTGCTATGCGCTAATTAATGTAGAAAATCAAATGAAAACATCCTTAAACATAACTCTCAATCAAATCAAACCTATACAGATATATAAAGATCCGGGGAAAGCATTTACATTTAGAGAATGACTGCTAACATACCATTTGCGTAAACCTTGCATGTGTAGATTTCTCTGTGATACATTTAACTCAGATGGTCCAACAGTCTCTGTTGATGTAATAGTAGGACTATAATATCATGATACTAATCATATATATATATATATATATATATATATATATATATATATATATATATCAAAACCTTAAGCAAAAGACCAATTACGTTATATATCAAGGTACTTTATCACTAAATCAATACCTAACAGCATTATATATATATATAAACAATCCACTATAATCTAAACAAAACAACGCTTTGATGGAGAACATTGATCAACTAAAATAAAGCCTAAAGAGACAGGCAAAACATTAAATGATAAAGTCATGCCAAGTAGTGAGATGTATAAATACTTATCCCTCTTTACTCCTTACACCATTTACCCGTTTCGTTAATTGGAAGGATACATGTCTCCTCCGTGGAGACAGTGAAGATCGACAATGAAGACCTGACAGCTCTTCATCATTCTAAAAATCATATTGAAATTTTCGTATAAAGAACACACATTTAATATCTAACCCACATCTAACCCCCCCCCCCACACACACACGCACAAACACACATACACACATACATACATGCATACATACATACACAAACACACACACATGCACGCACGCACACACACAAACACACATACACAGAAAAAGTTTGACTTTATTATTATATATATATATATATATATATATATAGTGGCACTACCTCCATAAATATATACATAAATAAAATTATTCATAAATAAATGTAAATATAAAATGTACTACACCTCCACATATCTATAAATATATACATAGGCGTATGCATGTGTCTTGGTTACTCATCATAAGATAACTATTTGACATCAACAGTAATGTTCTGTGGTTCAAAAGAAACCTATACGCAGAACATTTAGACAACCCAGATGCTGACCTCAGGTTTATTCTGGGGTTCAAATAACTAAATAAATCTATATCAACTGTATCGCTAGACAACCGACTGGTTGGCATCGTAAGTATTTCTCTAATCCGAGTGTCGATAAAATGACCACAAATAAAACAAATCGTTGAATATATCGTTGAATTGTCCTGATAAAATGATAATATTTTACGATTGCCATGTCCATTTTCGATATTATTATAAATGGCCAAAGATGTGTATTGAACAAACACTATGGGAAAGCCACTACCTCTATGTAAACTTTCGCTACGAATACGGCAATCCGCTTGTACACGGGAAATGTGTTCTGAAAACTATCCCCCAGAACTTCCAATTTAATCTATTTGATATAATAAATCAGTCTTCTTTGAATATGAAATATATTAAATATCACCTTATCTTTCATTTTCCTGTGCTGACTGTTGGAATGGTGAAGTATTATCACCGGCAATGATCGTTAAAATATACAAACAAATCTCGCGTACACACTGAAACGGAAGGGTGATCCAGACCCTGCGATTAACGGGTCGTGTTAACGACCCGGTTGTAGTAGTTCTAAATCCTGCAGACATATGTCACTAGCTTAATTGGAAAGATCTATTCATCTGTGGTTTGACTTAAAATTGGCGAATTGGATCTAACTAGAATCTTGACGAGGTTATATCTTGAATCATAAGTGTGCTTTGTCATATAGAATACATATGTATATTAGGTTGTGGACACGTTCGTGAAATAATCAATTGTTTCAGAGGTCTTTAGACTTAAATTCACTCGATGATTTCCCGCTCATCTTAATCTTGTAATGTCAAACCTACTGAAGGGAGTGAAGCCCATTAGATTAGGACCACACAACCTCTTTTTAAATCGTGAATATTCAAGAAAACATTTTGAATATTAAAAAAAAATTTCCCAAATCAATCTAGTTAGGGCTACTTATCAGTTATGAATCAATATATCATTATGGACCTATGTATAGTCGATTAAGATGATTTAAACGAAGTAGTTACGGTATTTGGGGCATCAGAACCCTGTACTTCAGTATTATAGGTCCAAGCACTCAATGCGCATGCGCCAATTATTTCTCGTTGGCTATTATTTCCGCTCAAATATGGCGGCCGAGCAGGTAGTAGTTATAGTTGGGTTGGAAGTAGAAGATGCTTTAGATAGTTTTGAAGAGGTACAAACTAAAATCAAAGAAATAGAAGATAGAACAGGTGTGCGGCTATACAAATAAAGGGAGTTCCCACATCTTTCAGAAAACCTGGACAATAACAAATTCATTTTCCAGGTCCTGGAAATGTTCTTGAATTTTGCAAAATTTGGAAATCTCCTGGGAAAAATATTGCGTTTTAAAATCCACCTAGACCACCTAGAACAGAAAAAAACGTGAATAAATGGTATACCTGTAGAAACTGATATTTCCTTGGCTGTAGGAACCATTAAATGCTGCATTTCTTATAAATGTTAGACGTTCTTTTTAATCTGATTTTAATGCCTATATTAATAGACTTAATCTACTATCTTCATTAACCGCTAGTAGCAGTAATTATAACTAAGCTCCAGTCACTGAAACCGATGCGAGCAGATGAAAAACTAAAATCGACTCATGAAACGACTCAGATTTATAATAACGTAGATGAACATAATTCCGATGTTGAATGCTCGGATCGAAAAAACCTGTCAGAGTCCATATAAGTTATAACTTTGAAGTATTAATTAATACTTACCTTCTGAATTACTATGAAATCTCACAGGTTTCTTGATCTACTATTTTCAACGTGATATGTCATATTACATTTGATTTTGAAACATTTAACTGTAGTGTGCAAACATTTTACCAAGAATTTCAAAGAAATAATAACACTCTTGCCCACTCCTTGTGATCTTATGATCTTGTTTGCGCACTTTATATAGATCAGGCCATTTTGGATCCAGATTCTGCTGTAATACTGGGTAAGGCTGTACGGATTGATCTCCCCATCAACAGCTGTGCAGGACACACACATGTCGCTGTGATTGGTATTGCACGGTAATTCAGCAATGCAATAAATAGGTCGGGTTGCTGAATAATGCGTTTAGCTATTTGTACTCCAGATTCTGCCTCACCATTGGCTTGAGGGAAATGAGGACTAGTACCAATATGGTAAAAATCACATGCACTTGCAAACTCTTGCATATTTGCGCAGGCAAATTGTGGACCATTGTCGGATACTAAGACTTCTGGTATCCCAAATCTGGCGAAGAGTGTTTTCAGCTTGAGCACTATCTGTTCACTTGTTGTGCTCTGCTGTATTTATCGCCTTCAATCTCGCATAAATCAGCTGAGATGCGTTGTCATGGTCGACCAGGCGATGGAGTTGTCTTCAATGGCTCTTTATGCTGAGTGGGCCTTGTAGACAAGCAATACTGGCATGGTGATACATAATGTTGCAAATCACGTCCTATGCCAGGCCACCACAATGACTGATCTGCTCTCTGTTTGCATTTGTTGATACCCAAGAGACCCTCAAGCAGTTTCATTAGCATTTCTGACTTCATGGAGTGTGGAATAATAATCTTCATTCCAAAAGTAAGTAGACCATCCACCTCGGATAAGTTTCCACGGACTGGGTAGAAAGCCTGGATAGACTCCTGGACATCTTTGGCATATTTCGGCTAAACGTGTCTCCAAACCCTGCAGATATCTTTCAAACCGTTCGCATGCCCAGACACTCGCGAGACACTCCTTTTCGATCTGAGCATATTTAGTCTCGGTATTTGTTAGTGTCCTTGAGCAGAATGCCACTGGCTTCAGGCCATCACCATGACGTTGTAGCAGGACTCCGCATAACCTGTAACTGCTTGCATCAGCACTTACCACTGTTGGTTTATTTACGTCATAATACGTCAATACTGGTGTAGATGAAATCAATTCTTTAACCCTGCTGTAAGCTTCTGTTTGAGCTACATCCCATGTCCATGCGACATTAGATCACAGTGGTTGTAGTATTGTTAAAAGGTCTGGTATGTACTGGTTAAACAAAAGGGTTGAGCTCCATTCCTAAGTCTAATCTTCACTGGGTCTCCTTTTAACGTCACTGGGTATGCCATTGATTTCCCCCAGCAACTTCGCTAGGCTCATTAGGTATGATACACTGCGACCCAAAACGCAGCTGACCTGGCCGCTTACAGCATGTATGGCGAAGTGGTACGTTTCAAGGCTCCTTCTGGTCTTTTCAGAACGGTGCTTACTCCTTGTAAAAAAATGGGAATTCATACTCTGTAAGTTCATAAACTGAGTTACATAATCGCGATCAATGTCCAATTTTCATACATTTGTGACACGTATCTCTTTTCGCTGGGCAATTATTCCAGTCTCTATGTGCTGCCTTGGTGCACTTGGAACAGTGTTTGCCATCACATGTATGGAATCCTCCACCACCTTGTGCACCGCCTCGAGCTCCACCTTGTGTATTGTGACCACGTCCTCGGCCGCGGTGTCTGTCACATCTAAATCTACCACGTCCACGTGTGTAGCTGTGTTGAGTGTTTCCTCATGGGTATCTGACTTCCTCCATACTACTACATTTCTGGTTAGATACCTGGCTTTTAACCAGTTCAGAATGTCTCGCTTTTTGTATGACTCCATCCAAGGTAAGGTCTGTAACCAGTTGTAATTCTATGCTAAGTTCTTTATTAATTAGACCAACTATGAGACGGTCCCTTATTAGATCATCCTTAGACTCGCCATAATTACAATTATGTGAAAAATCATACAGACGTCCTATGAATGCCTCGACACTCCCTCCATTCTGTTGCACACTAATGTTGAACGCTGATCTCTCGTATATAGCTTCTGTATATGGTACTAAATGTGCATCACATTTTCCTATCACAGTGTCGAACTTTACATTGTCGCCATCTGCAGCAAACTTGAAAGCTGCAAATACCCGCTCTGCTGCTCGCCCTATCGCATATATTAAAGAGCTAACTTGAACGTCACCATCTTCTTCGTTAAGCTTTGTGGCACTTCTGAATCGGAGAAATCTGTGTTTCCACTCCGGCCAATCCGATGATTCGGCAAATTGGAACGCTTCGGGCGGATTAAACTTTGGCATGATGAGACTTGATAAAATGTTACCTTACAATAAATCCAATTGTACATTCAGTCACTGGTATTCTTTGTACACAGTTAAATCTTTTCAATTAAATCTTTTCATCTTCTTTCTATACTACATCAGCATCTGATACTGACTTTTTGCTGTCCATTGTAAAAGGTGTATTTTATGCTCATTGTATTTATTTTACTATAATGTTCAAAGATAAATAGCATCATATGTCCAAAAGCTCTTCCTGCAATGATCTCTCTCTCTCTCTCTCTCTCTCTCTCATATATATATATATATATATATATATATAAATATATATTAGGGCTTTATTGTTCATATAATGCGATCGCGATAGAATTGGGGTCGCGATATAACGGGGTTTAAATAAATCAACCTGAGATAGCGAGCTCCGGTGGCCTAGCGGTTAATTTCTCCGCTCACAACATCGTGGGTGGCTGACCACGTTAAATGGCGCTGCCGTCTCTACTGAATTATTAAAAATAAGGGTATTTCGACTCCATATTTCCGTACTGCTCCCCTGTGAGTAGTGGGGGAGGAAATTTCTCAATCACTCCAACATAGAAGCTGTGCTGAATAAGCGACAGTCTGGGGATTCTCTCCTAAAATCAAATCGTCAATCATCAGCTTGAAAACTCACCCAGTCTTAATGTAACATCCTAATTCACCCTATTATCGCCCATTATGACCCTTTGACTGTTTTGGAAGTCAATTTATATACATGTATCTATAAATATAAAAAAATTGCTAACAAAATGTTAATTTAAAAAAAAAATTATTATCAACACTGAAATAGCTAAAGCTATGAAAGTATTAGTTCTTTATTTTAATGTGAACTAAATATACAAGCTTCTAGTATTGCCAATATTTATTATATTTTTAAGAATCAAAAGTCCATTTGAAAACACCTTTCTCTTGTTAAGCCAACTAGATTCCTTATGATCTAAAACAACCTGCAATATTCAATGACAGTACAGTAAACTTAACAAGGTATTTAAGATTAAAGTTTTTAACTTATGCCATGTTATAGTTTATACGTTGGCCTTTTGTGTGTTTAACTTTTTTGCTGAATGTTTTCTTTCCAGGTGAATCAAAACTGACTTACTTCAAAGTTACATATATATCCTATGAACCTATAGTAAACTGTGGGTTCTAGATTGTTGTCGGTGGCTGCATGTTTTTTGTTTGTTTTAATATAACCTCTGGGCAAAGTCCGCAGTTATTAATTTTGAGAATGGCATTATCTTTAACTGGCGTTATTCGACTTCAAATAATATTTATAATTGATCTTACCACATAGATGATGATGATTGATGTTTTACGGTAATTTTTGTACCCAAGATAGGCTAAATGGGCCGAGCGACCCCCACTGTGATTGTGTTAGTTGTAATATACAAGTACTTATAATTACATCATCATTAAAAATATACATGTTGAATGGATAATGAAAAACTAAAATTTATTTAATCTTTTATTTCCATATGGTACACGAAACACCATATTCTTTAGCAATTTTAGTGTTAGATTTAACCTTTTGTGAAATTCATCAAGAGCTTGCAACTTGGTCTTAATAGATACTGTTTTACGTTTTCTAGCCATTGCAATATTTGATTCCTGAATTCCGTAGTTTATCATACGCCAGGATACCCAGTGAAGTGATAGGTGTTAAAATCTACTCACCATCTACTCGAACCCTAATATAACAATAAAAGTGCATGTTTCTGTCGTCAAAATAATGCAATTAAATTTTAATTGTCATTTTCATATTGTTTGTTGCATTTACGATTGCAATAATCATAACAACGTTCGTTGGACAGACTGACAATGATCATATTTCGTTATAACCAGCGCGATTTATATTGATTTAATGCTGCTGGGACCGAAAATCACTTCGAATGAATCAAGTTTTCGATATATAAATTTCGTTATATTCCAGTTTATTTACTATAGAAGTGAATGGACGTTTGGCCAGACTAGCTAACCACTTAGAATTAAGCTACAATTTCGTTATATCATTGTTATTTATAACCAACTTTTACTGTAACATAAAATGTCATAATCACAGAATTCAGATCGTAGCCGATATCGACCGTTGGTAATTAAAATTGGTCCTGATATCACAGACGTAATATTGTCATGAACTGCCGCCTCGGTATTTTAAAAAAGCGTTCGTAATGTTAGGATCACAAACAGATCATCAAATTCTATCTGCTACTATTTCTGATTTTATATTACTATCTTGAAGTTCAACAACAAAATTATCCAGCGATTTCTAATACTCTTTTGAATTCGGGCTGCCATCTTAATAGTTTCTTGGATTTGTATGTCATCTACATTCCATCCACATGACTTTGGGGTAGACTTTATTTTTCATAACTCTTAATGATTACAAGTAAACCCCTAACATGACTACATATCATCAACGCTGATAAATATTTAGACTTAGTCCAACCAAGTACTATTTATATGACACGGCTTCGTACTAGCAAACACTTTCGACTTGACACAACCATACACCCCTTTTTTATTTTTATTTTGTAAATGTCAAAGACTTGAAAGAGTATCTGGTACAAGTGCTAAACGCCATGCCACAAAATTAATTTAGAGTACAGGAACGTACTTAAAATAAGGAACAGTTCTCCGTCATTTCGAATTTTCAGGACTAAAACAACTATCATAAATTCTGTCAAAATGTGAATACGATCAACCACCTTTTAAATAATCCAGTTCAAAGTACTGATAAAGTGCTCATAATCGTCTGTGCGCACCGCCATTTTGAAGCTAGACAGAGACCCGAAGATCCTGAATGGTGATGTCACTTGAAACAAGCAGTTTGACCAAAGGTCTGTATAATTGTTTTTAAAACATGTAAACAAGTGTTAGCGAAGAATAATTCCAGAAGAAAAGGGTAATCATCTCGTTAAAATTACACCATGAAACACAAACAACCATATCAGTTTGAGCCAGAAGGGAAGTGGAATTATGGCAGAAAGCGCGAGAACTGGGAATACTGGCTCGTGTCTTTGTGAACTTTCTATGCCAATGTACTCGGAGGAAGAAAATCTCTTTGTTGCAATTCTGTACAGAATTTGACCTGTATTTTAGCTGAATTAGATGTGCAATGTGTATCATAAGATCCTGAGCTTCCTGCTGTGTTTTAAACGGTGATGTTTTACAAAATGTATCTATGTAATGGGCAGAATGGTAGATTTGTGGCACATCACAATTCGACAACCAGTTATAATGGACAAACAAGTATGTCATTCCTGTGAAATAAATTTCGTTTTGTTATTAGCAGTCGCGCGTGGAAATAATACAGAGTAGTACACAGATTGGCTGAGATATTAACGTGCATACATTTGAGAGCAACTGCATGTGACCCGGGTTAGTCTGGAGAAGGCTACATGATCCTTGTCTCAGGTGACGTCAGAGCACTTGACACTTCTTCCCGCTTACGAATCTGCCATCCGGTGAAGCCGTAATGGCGTCCCTCCAGTAATTTGGATATTATTTTCTAATATTTACCGTGGTCTAGCGGTAGCGTGCTGGACCACAGATCACTACCACCCGTGTTCGAATCCCGGCGTGGGAATATCTGAAGGTTGTTTCGTCTTTCTCTTCGTCTCATTACCTTTGGAAGTCGCTCGGCCCATTTAGCCTACCTTGTGCACAAAAGTGGCCGTAAAACATCAATCATCATCATCATCGTGACTACTACTGGTGAATGTTTGGTTACTTTTATAAACACTACATTTTAAAATAATATTATCTGAAGGTGATCCATCACTATTACACTATTCCAGTTACAGAATCAGACGCTATATAAGCATTAGATACTTAGCCTAAGGATTAGGGATAGGGATCGAAAGCGACAAAGCTGCTTGTCACTGTTAATATGACGATGTGTTTACCTTTCTAGGAATGCATATTTGTTTCC
Organism: Paralvinella palmiformis; assembly: GCA_025642065.1. Taxonomy (NCBI): domain Eukaryota; kingdom Metazoa; phylum Annelida; class Polychaeta; order Terebellida; family Alvinellidae; genus Paralvinella; species Paralvinella palmiformis. The sequence continues at coordinate 88,515 of JAODUP010000449.1, read as the reverse complement.
GGATCTCTTTAGCTCACCACTCTAGCCATCCTCATATCTTATCAACACTAGTGGGGCGCCACCGTGAACACAGATCACTACCACCCGAGTTCGAATCTCGGCATATCTGCATGAATTAAGGGTGTTTCATCTTTGACTTCGCTTCATTACATTTGGAGGTCCTTCGGCCCATTTAGCCTACCATGTGGTCAAAAGTGGCCGTAAAACATCAATCATCATCATCTAGTTGATACAATATTTTAATTTTACTATAAACTAATGCAAATGTTGCTATTTTACTGCCACTTTTGTGCACATGGTAGGATAAATTAGCAGAGCGACTTCCAAAGGTAATGGAGCGAAGTGAAAGATGAAACACCCTTCTGACATAGCTAGCTGGCCGGGGTTTGAACCCGGATTCTATAGATCTGTGGCCATCCGCGCTACCAGTTAGGACATGGAGGCGTTCCCCATACAAACTAATGCCTCGATCTTGATTATGTCCACGCTGTATTTATATCATACATGTGTATTGTGAAAAAGAATAAAATATTCATGTTTATTTATTTAGCTTTGATTTATCCAATATGTTTTGAGTCAATTCCCAATACAACACATTAAGAATAACGTGTCAAATAATCCTGCGCTGTTGCCAATATCATAATGGATTTTGAGTTTGCTGCGTGGTCTTCTATGCGTCAAGAACTAACCCACGTAGGCTCAGGTGTACCTGGTTGCAATATCCACTGATGCCAAGCCACCTGGAAGAAAGTCCAAGCACTGAGTCTGGCCCCTTCTTGCATGAATAATGCTCACAAGCAAGTTCATTCGGGGCTATTACGTCTCCCTTTTGCCCAATGTTCGAGAGCGCGGAGGTACTTAATTAACACTCGCTTCGCTATTTTGTGAGCCACTCACTCAACTAATAATAATGTATATTTAATAATGCGCCCTTGCTAGCAGGAGCCATTCAAAGGAGTTGTACAAATATGTCTAAATATATCAATTCAAACTGAATTCACTCTAACGTGCGCGTGTCCCCTGCAGCATTGGTTGTATTCAAACAATGACCCTGCCGTTTTATCAGCTGGTAGATATACAGCTGTTATACAAAGAAGTGTGTTTCATTGGAATCCAGTTCAGTTTGTTTCTTACTTATGGTGAACTAAAGCCTGATCCGACATAAAGAGCAAAAGTTAAGCCATCTTTGGCGTCGTTTTCATGCGATGAACTAGATTTTGTGCTCCGGCTGACAGTCAGCCAAGTCTATAAACCACCAATTAATATTTTAACATTGACAAGGGTGACACTTGGTATGAATAGCGGTTTTTGGTTCATCGTTTTGCCGTAATCAGTTACGGTTATCTTAATTAATGTTGCTTAATTTGTATTAAAACTAATAAATGCTGAATGACAGTAAACAATGAATGGTAATAAATATTGAAATGCCAATAAATTAGCTTATGTTTATTACATACTGTTTGTATAATAACGAATAACGATTGTGGGTGGCGAATATTTCCAAGCATTAGTAGCGAAAGGTTTGGGTGGCGAAATAACCCGGAGAGTATCACTCGGCGCCGATCAATTTAAATTGGTATAGTCGTATATGTAGGTATGCTACCAATCAGCCGTTCTATTAATATAATTAGGTAGACTATGAAAAAATAGTAAGTTGCATGCCAATTTTATGTATGTACCAGCAATATTTAAGAAATGGTTGACAACTGACACCCAGAATTTCCAGAATTTTTCCAAGTAAAAAACCGTGGTCCAAAATCCCTCAAAAGTTTGATCTACTCATCTACATGATCTAGATGCAGATCTATTCTAGACATACTAGATCTACACCTACTAGTGCAGTGGCTAGTCATAGAACTAGCATCTCCCCTAATAGATCTACAGTAGATAAGTGAATTATTTAGACATTCACCAAAAGGAATGAGAGGTGCATGTCTGGAAGTGGAACAGAATAAGTTGAAGTTCAATAATCTTTCAATAGGTAGGAGTCTAGATCTAGAACATTACTCTTGAATTATTATGTTATTATTTAATTAATTAACTATTCAAAGAATAGTCACATACACTTGCTCCAACTATCTGGAAAGTACTAATTTAACGAAGAAATAGTTCTAACACAGCAAGAGGATGATGCAGAACTGAAATAGTTATAATATCAATTAGACTCTAACTGCTGGTAATTAATTGATCAATTATTAATAACCTCATTGGCTCATGAAAATAAATTTCTCCATTTAAAGTTATATGATATATATATATATATATATATATATATAGTCTAGACTTCTATAAACTAAACTTGTACGTATACAAGTTTTCATGTCACCTTCATGAAAACAAACAAAATACACATTGTCACCATTAGAAAACTAAACAGTTCAATGATTGCAGCATTACAACCCCTCATAAATAACACATGGCATGGCGTCTGAATACTGGTGTCCATTAGAAAGGCATCTTGAAATCTCGGAACATCCAGTCATACTATTTCTGTGTTCTGGGTTAAGTCATATGATGATTGTGTGTTTACATTGCCATTTTGTGGAATTGCATTGTCTCTTAAAAAGTTAAATATTTGTCTTAAAACACACCTGTCCTTTAGCAATTTTCAGGCTTAGATTAGCTGAAACAAGCTCAGTTAATTGATGACATAAATTTTTGTTGTAATTGGAGCCCATTGAAATATAAATTGCAATTTTTATCAAAGGGCTCTACTTGAATGTAACAAATTATTGTGATAAAATGTAGTTCACTTATTACTATGTAATTTATTTTTATTGTGTGGGATTTTGTCCCTCTTTTTACTTTATGGGATTATGTCCTGTGGGATTTTGTACTGTGGGATTATGTCTCGGATTCGAATTATGGTATGCATACTGTCCTTTTTATTACTCAATTTTCAATGAAAATAATGGCATGGAAATGGAATATAAACTTGGATTAATTTTGGGAGTTCTAATCTAAATCAATCGCAATGGTATATGTGGCATAATATTATATTGAATGTAAACTCCAGAGAAAAGACTATGGGGTAACACTTAATATTTGACAGAATAATAGATTATGATCACACAAACCATGAATAAATGGTATATTCAAAAGTGCTTTTAAGTTTTTTAAGCAACTATACAGAAAAAATAAATAGGGTGTCATTTTTTCCAAATTTGCATAGTGCCATTTCTTCCGGGATGACTTTTTTCCAGTGCCATTAATTCCTACATTCGTCTAGTTCAAACTAATTTTTTGTAGAACCTTTGCCATCTGACATGATGATATGAATGGATAAAATCAATGATCATCTAGATTATGATTCAATGGGTGATTCCTATTATTGTAACATTGGTATTTATGCATGATATCTTGTATTGAAAGTGAACTGTTTTATTTTCTGAATTAGCCATTCGTGCAATGTTTACTACATGTAAATGTATTGTGGTAATACTCTAATGTAATAAAAAAAATTTATTTAATAATATACAGGTGATACGTATATTGATTGGTTTCCAGGTACAAATAAAAATAACATTTCCAAAACTCTAAAAAAAATCAAAAATTTAATCCATTGAAACCTATGCTAAAAATCAGCATGAATAACTAAGGCTTAGCCGTGTCATTCATGTGGAAGATCGGGCCACTCATTCATTGGGTTATATCCTGATAAATATTGTGTTAAATCCTTTGGAAAAACACAATTGTTCAGCTGAAATACTAGTCTCTGTAATATGAAATAATTTGCTGAAAGATTTCCAGTATTTATCATTAGTGAAAAGTTGCCATATCCTGATCAACAGCGGGCGCCATAGCTGTTTCTAATCCGAGACTGTAGTTAGTAACCGATGCAACACATTTCGCCTGGATTGATCTATTACCTAAACATTTATTTGAACGAAAGTGATGTAAAAATGCTCTAAACACAACATCTAGCTAAACCTGGTGAGTGAGAACTGAAATACCTACAACATCAGTTAACCAAGAAAGTAATATTTTTTAATTTTCTCATTGATCTTTTTCTACAACACAGCACTGAGATGTATAGATTAACAAACACATTTATGGGTGGATAACGTTACCTTTATTCAGTAATTAAGTTTCAGTCTTGTACAAGTAATATGAACAGGGGATTTACAATTTAAAGACAAGGTATACATCCAACGGGTTCAAATAAACACAAAGAAGACCTTATCAAGTGCAAAGATCCTAATATTAGTCATAAGAGAACTTTAAACTTATTGTCAACACACTAAATTTGCATGAGAATTTTATAATTATATTTATTAAATATTATTACATTTTGAACATGTTTAGAAGGATAGGGCTGATAGCCAACAAAAGGACTATGATTCCTCCCAGGTGCCATTTTGGAATCAGATACAGGTAAAACTGTACCAAGCAACAATGGAGGCACTGGCTGAACTGATTTCAGTCTGTCGTGCTGCAGATACAGAAAAGATAACTGAGCGAAAGGTTAGTTTGGTTTAATGCTGTATGAATAAAATACCTCATTTTACTTGAAATGAATAATCTAAAACTTTTTTTCTTCTCTATTGGCTGTGTGATAAAACTTTAAATTGATACTAAGCATGTCATGCTTCAGATAACTTGTTTGAACTAACAGTGAAACTTTCATTATGTTTTAATTCCACTTTGTTCATCTAAGTTACCGGTAAATGTTTTGATCATTTCCATGTTTTTTTAATTAATTCCTGGGGAACCAATCTTAAGATAACTATTGTGAAAATTTGATGTATATATATATATATATATATATATATATTTGTGTGTGTGTGTAAAATGGAATACAGTTTTAGTTAGTTCTGCAAGAGAGTTACGAATCATCTGTAGCCAGAACTGTAGCAGTAAATTATTTAGGTGAGTTCCATATTAAATAGCTCAGTGGTGAATCTATATGGTAACATTTCCAGAAACAAATTGACAAATTGCAAGTGTTACTCACCAAATCTTACATCACTGAAGCATTGGATCGCTGTTCTGAACTGAAACAGAAGGAAAACAGGGGAAAGATATTTGGCTGGAACAGTCTGTTTAAGGTAAGAAGAGTATTAACAGTATGTGACATTGTACCGTAATTTATTATGAATACATATATTACCATGTGCCTCATTTTTTAATATATGACCAGCATCCGGAAACCTTCTATACGAAATTACATCAAACTTGTTTGATAATCTAAGAGACTGTTTTCATCTTTTATGATCAAAATGTGAAAATTAAAGGTTATTTATGTACAAAGGTGAAAATTATATGTTTATTTGCATTTCATGTTTATATATTATGATTAAATTATAGGAAAATCATCCATGTAATTAAAGTACATATTAACTTTAAAATGTGGCATGATATGATATGATTTATTTTGTGGTTACCTTCATTTTGAGGAGGTGACACTAATGTCAGATGATAAGAGACAAGGGTAGTATATTAATTACTTAGAGTAAAAAGTTGTTTCAGCATTTTTTCATTTTTTAATAATTTAAACAGGTTAGAATTAGGGATGACATTTTATCGAGCTTGATGTTCCAGCTATTAAGACAGGCACAGTCATAGTATTTGGGGCCATCTAGTGGGTTAGAAATAGGAAACTGGTCTGGCAACGGGAGATACACATATGGTGTTGTTTTGACTGCAAGATACATTTATCATTTCCATGATAGATCTAACATAAATCTTTATATCATATGAGAAACAACATCATGTTTGTTTCTTCACACAACATGAAGGGCGCCTCAGTGGTCTAGTTGGTAGCGCGTTGGACCACAGATCACTACCACCTGAGTTCGAATCTTGGCATAGGTATATATCTGAAGGGTGTTTCATCTTTGACTTCGCTTCATTACTGTTGGAAGTCGCTCAGCCCATTTAGCTTACCATGTGCACAAAAGTGGGCATAAAACTTCAATCATCATCATCACACAACATAAATGGAAAATTATCAGAATTATCCCATTTCATGTCATAATATTTGCTGCTTTGTGTATTGGTCTAGTGTATTTAAAAAGATGCACATTTGGCTTAATCTACATTCATGATGTCTTTTATTGTTTTAGAACCGTCATCATCTTTATACTTTGAGTTAATTTTAATGCAAGTCGTATCAGTTGGTTGACTATTTTAAGATGGCATAAAAATATTGATAGTTTTGAGAACCTCGATTATTAGCACATGAAATAGAGTTAGCCAGGAATTGGTGTTGTGATTTGTGGAGTGTGATATAAAATATGAATACAAAAGTTATCATTGATATACAGTGGTTACCACATTTTATGACTCATTAGTTTATCGATGTGATCCGTGTCAGGTGACTAAGAACTTGTTGCTGAGAGAAACGGATGCGCTACAGAAGGCTAAGAACAGTCAGAGTGCTGCCAGTATTAGGAAGAAACAGGACATCTGTGCTCTGTTAAAAATGGTTGTCAGGCTGGCTAACAAGTGTATGTATACAAATTATGGTTGACCAGCTCATCCCATGTAGTGAACATTTACTGTGTCACTCAAATAGAATAATGTTTATTTTTTCCCCATCATATATATTTAAGCTGTGGTTTTATATTTATTCACATGTATATCTAAATGTTTGGACACTATGGGTGAAACAAACTGGCATAGATTGTATGTTACAGTATATCGTTGTGTCTCAGATATATGTATAAAAATACTTGAACAGATATAGTGCTATATTTTATATGTTGCTGCTACTGCTATTAAAGTATTTTACTTAATTTTTGTGGCTGAATAACAGGGGGCATTATCATGGCAGGAAATCGGGTCCTTATCAAAGGTCGGCGGTGGGTGCAGTTGACAGCTGTTCGAGAATGGCAGGGCTAGACTATATATATATATATATATATATATATATATACACACAATTGTTTGCTTGACTCTAAATTTATAAAAAGTAGTTGGAAGTTATAATTATTTTGTGTCATCTAATTATATAGAATGAATTTGTCACCTTTTTGGGGGCATGTAGTTGCTATATAGTAACAATACAGACATTATATAATTGAACTGTGAAATGAGTTATAATTGTAGATCTGTAACCTTAACATCTATTTAAACAATTATTTTCTTTAATTTTTAGCTGGGCAGTATCTGAGTGGATCTGATGTTGTAAATCATATTTTACATATTATGAACAATGATTTCATGTGTTCATTATTTGGCACCAATCACACTAACATACTGTTGAAGGATGTGCTTAGTAATCGTGCATACTGGAGTCAAATTGAACCGGATGGGTGGCATGGTAGGTTGTCCAGTTTCTGGCTTTGTATTGAAAAAATGTACCGGTAGTCAGAATTTTGTTCCGGAATTTAAATGCAAGGTATAATTTTGATGGTGCATGGATTCTCATCTACTGAGAAATTTCTCCAAAATGAAATGTTTACATTTTGCATTTACTTTTTATAAATGTCTATTTCATTTGATATTTTTTCTCCCGGAATAAATGAATATAAAATAAGGAAACAAATGCTAATTAAAACCTGTTATTACCTGACTGAATGTGGTCCATTTAAAGTTTTGTATTATTACAAGGTTTGTTTTTGTCATTGAATGCCTTTTATAAAACCTATATACAATGTTACTATTGATAGTTTAAAGATGATAGTGTTTGTGATATGGGTGTATTATCAATAGGATTAAAGGCTTTACATACACACACCTACACTCACACATCACATGCCTTTTCGAGAGTCAGTGAGCAAATATAATAATACATTGTAGTAGTATTGGGAATATCACATAATATTTGCATTAAAAATTATTAATTAAATTTTATCACTTTATTGGTTAACAATTTTATTGTGTTAGTGAGCTTTTATTACTGATGAAAGCTAATTATCAGTTTGTGCATTAAACTTTGATTTATGTTTGGCTAGCAAAAATGATTTGTGTAAAGAAAGTTGAGAATAACAAATTATAGTTTTTATACAAAGTCTGAATAATTTGAAATACTTCTTTTTATTCTAGAATTGTTATATCAGTACTGTCAGTTGCTGCTGAAGCCATCATCGAATCTTAGTGCTGCCTTGATCGCTCGTGTTATTCATGCTGCTATAATGGCCGCCACACAACAGTGCGACATAAAACCACGGAAATTCTTAGACATATTTAAGGAATATTTCTTGAAAATCAAGTAGGTTGATTAAACCTTTTTTTTTAGGTTATGAGAAACAATATGATTTAAATCCAATCATTTTTTTTAGTTTCTGATCTGATCTAAAAGTGCTACATTTTTAATGTCACATATTTAAAAAGAGAATTTAAAAATTGGTTACCATGATGTTGATAGAGCCACTTTACCTTAATTGTTACTGTGTCTTAATCTCATGCATGTGCCCACACACTTACACACATGCGTGCACACACACAGGGCACCTCTGTGGTCTAATTGGTAGTGCACTTGATCACAGATCACTTCCACCTGAGTTCGAATCTTGGTGTGGGCATATCTGAAGGGTATTTATCTTTGACTTTGCCTCATTACCTTTGGAGGTTGCTCGGTCCATTTAGCCTACCACGTGCACCAAAGTGGCCGTAAAACGTCAGTCATCACACACACACACTTACACACACTATGCTTGTGCTTTGAAATAGTTATTTATTGGATATATTTGTTTAACTACTGATATAGGTTATCTTTTAACATCGTTTCTGATTTGTAGTATTTGTTTATATGTTGCCAGAAGTATTGATTAATTTTGTTTGTTTATTAAATTACTCAAATATTGCTTGGTTGTATTTATTCTTATATATTGACAGACAGGAGCAGAGTGTTGCAGTGTTAGAGAATATGGTCTGTGCCTTAAACATCCTCTGTTACTCTGTGGCTTGTGGTTGTCATGTACAAATCTGTGAGCTTGGAGAGACAATCTTTGTCCCGCTGTTATACCTGTGGAAGAAACAGACATCTGAGAAGCTTAAGGTGTGGCATATATATATATATATATATATATATATATATATATATATATATATATATGTACATGCACAGACACAAAACACACATATACACACACTGGTTTCCTTTGTATGACAGTATAATGCCACTGCTTTACTTGTGATGGAGGTCTTACACAAAACAACTTCAAGACCACATACATATTATTGTTTTCAAGATGTTATATTTACTGCACTGCCCCATAGTGAAGAGGCCTTTTTTATATCTTAGATGTATTGACTTAATGCAAACAACCAATGAGCAAGTCACCAGTTAACATAGTTTTCCAATTGCTTTCTTGGAGCACCACTGTTTTCATGATATTCAGGAAGTTTTCCAGATGAAACATTCAAAACCTCATGCAAATATGGGTTTAAAACTAATAACTTATTAGTTTTACTAATCAGATCGACCCCCACCTGAAGTGTACCTTTTCATTTGATTTTTGTTTCTTTGGCCACAATATAATGATAAGTTACTTGATTGAGGAGAAATTAGAGGCTTAAAACTTAGAGACTTGTTCCATGTATGTTAATGAATGACTTATTTCTCATATTCTCTCTCTCTGTCATGTTTGCAAGATCCTGAATGATTTTGGTTGTGTTGTATCTTGTGAAGTGAGTTTTGCCTTTTATATGTCCACATCTATTTCCTAGATTACTGTTATGATGAAAGTAGTTGTTTAGACTGTTCAATTAATCACCAAATGTAATTCAGTCTCTTGTTTTTAAAGACTAAAAGATCTCTTAATTTCAGTATAAAGGATTTGATTCAACCAATGACCACCTTCGACCTGGTAAAACTATTCATGATATTATCCGCATTTCAACTAATATAATATAATTGAAAACAATGATATCATTTTATAACTATATTAATCACAGACAAGGTTTTCTTCACTAAAATGTAGGTTTGGCATAATCCAATGGACAATACAATATCTAAGCAGTGCTACAATATGCAGATAGTCCTATCCTATTTTGACTGATTTATTTTTCTCAGATGCCTAAACCTATTATTTAAAAGTTGGATTTCTGTGATCTGGAATATTTCCATAATACTCAGCAGTAGTTTTTATTTGATATAAACAAACTATATGAGAAGTACTTGTTCTAACATAATTGATTTTGGCCTAGTTAAATGGGTTATCTATGGACTATGCCAGGGATCCCAGGAGTTGTACTCCTTAGAAATTATATTTTTGTCCAATTTGGCAAGGACATTTCTTAACTGGCAACTCGGTTATTAGATTTAAAATTGCAATTATTAAACAGAAAAGTACATAATTTACTCACTAGCACCTTTTGATAATTGGACATAACGAAGGAAAATTAAAATGATTGAGGAGCATGATTCCCAGCCTTTTTATCTATACTTTTTTTATAATTATGGAAAATACTATTAATTCATCATCAGTCTGAAGGGAGTAAGTATTATTAGTCCTTAAAAATGTGTCTATTTTTAATTTTATTTTAAATTCTATGTTTTAAACTTTTGTAAGACCATAGGTAAGGGTATTTTTAAATTTCCCGGTATGAATATTGATTTTAATCAATATTGCTCAGCCTTGTCCCATTGGGTGTGTGTGTATATATATGTAGTAAGTTGTCCTTGTATGAATATTATAATAGCTGGTGTGTTTGTGTTTTGAGATTTATATGTAGGTGCCATTGATTCATGAAGTCTGACTGTATTATTATTTATAACTTTGTTTTATCTTTGTTGCGCAGGATCAGTTAATAAGGTTTTATCAGCTACAGATGGTAGCTCACCATCCACATGGAGCCAAGAACGAGGAGCAAGGGGGCTTCATGGTCGATGAGGAACTGTGGAAAGTAAGCCAGTACAGTGGTATTTGATGATTAAAAATGGGTGTTCCGAATTGTTTTTCATACAGCTGTTATACACAAAAGTATTCCAGCATTTGAGAATTAGTGCCAAATTATAGTCCAACCTGGATGAACAGGACTTGCTTAGTCATGTGACAATATGTTAGTGGAAGATTACTAGGCATTATCTAGACCGACCAATCATAGAATAGTGTTGGTGATGACAATTGTTTTGTTACGTTTCAGGGAAACCTGAGGAAGTTATATGAAGCTGTCTGCAGCGACTTACAAACTATGAAGGATCGTTCAAAGTTTACAAAGAGGTTAGCTTTATGTATCAAATCTAATATACACCTACATTAATTATACCAAATTATGTGAACCTAAATATAAGGTGCCGCTGGACAAGAAAATGTGAAAAAATCAACTAGGCAGCCATTATTAGTTGTACATACACCAAGAAACTTGCCTGGTTTCCACAAGAGGCAGATATGTCATTGAGTATTGATAATTTATGGCTGTCCCCATTTAATTAGAAGTACAGCCAGCCATAGAAGCACTCATCATTTCAGAGATATGGGTAATGGGGTGAAGGGAGGCTGCATTAACATTAAGCTATACATGACCTACACAGGGCAAGTTGTGTGTAATACCCAAGGAAAATAATATACAGGGTAAGTTGTGTGTCACACACTAGGAAAATAATACACAGGGCAAGTTGTGTGTAATACACCATGGAAATAATACACAGGGCAAGTTGTGTGTAATACACCAGGGAAATAATACACAGGGCAAGTTGTGTATAATACACCAGGAAAGTAATACACAGGGCAAGTTGTGTATAATACACCAGGAAAATAATACACAGGGCAAGTTGTGTATAATACACCAGGAAAGTAATACACCAGGAATATAATACACTGAGCAAGTTATGTATAATACACAGGGAAAATAAAAGGAAAACATCAAACATTTTTGAAATCCATCGGTATCCCGTGAAAACTATGATGAAGATTAGTAACTAGACATCAGTTAAGAATTATATGACAATTCAGCCAGTTTAAATTCCTATCATAAAGACAATTATATGATTATTATCAGTTGTATTGTAACTGTATATCGGCTAGATACAGTTGTATTTTAAATGTATCTAGATGGGTTGTGTTCACTGTTGATCTTTCATGAAATGTATCCAGATAGGGATGCATTGAAATATGTATCTAGATGCAGAATATCTAGTTGGTGTCTGAATGTAGCTTTGATACTAGGTAGAGTGTGCAGTTTATTATAATAATGCTCTGTTGTGTTTTATTCATTTCAGGGATATTGATCACTGTTTGCTGAAGGATAATTTTCTATGTCTAGCTGCTGATGTTTGTTACCAGGTAAATAGGAATTGACAGTGTTTATTTAAAATGAGACTAGAGTATGCTGGGTCTTGTTCTCGAGTCTGGTGGCTTATTGATAATATGGTGAACTAGAATTTGAAATGATCTCTGCTTTAATTAGTCAGTAATTCAGGGCTGATGTTTTTGTGTGCTAAGCTGGTATGTCAGTTATCCACATATTTGTAGATTCCTTAATATTTATTAAATTGGGACGCTGAATTTTTGTGAATATCTGCTTATAAGGGTGGGAGTTGTGATTGGCCCACTGGAATATTCTTCCAGCTAATAAATCATCAGTCTACTGGAATGAATGGCACTCCTTTCTAAGGGGAATTGGTTTTGGTTTAATATTTTAGTGCTCGGTGAAATCGCAGTCTTCTGGTTGTTGCATGTTGATATTGTCATAAATTTAATTTAAATTTATTAGCTTGTTTGGTGGTTTTACCTTGCTGATGGCTAGTATGCATTGGTAATCTTTGCTGTGGATGAAAATTTACTTCTGTTAACTTTATTATCTGTGTTATGTAATTGCTTAGATCAAAATGGATACAAGCTGACTGTTAAGCAAAAAATGAAATAGTTTGCAGACGTTTTACAGGATGACCCAGTTTTAGAATCTTTTCTTGTTAACACATGATTATAATGGACAGCTGCTAGATACAGATGTGTTTATTAGCCAAAGATAACAGCTGCTTGGTTTAGATGACAAAGTTCAGTTGTGAAGAGTTATTCACTTTGGTTGATGAATGCTGGGATCAATTGACAAATGTTCAGATAAAGTAAAGGTTTTGGGTTCTTATGGTAAATGTTGGGATCAGATGACAAACAATCTAAAATTTAAACATCAAATACATATATTAAGTATTAAGTTTTTTAATTGGCGTATGAAAATAAATTGGTACTGGTAATTGTTTTTCAGTTGTTCACAGAAAATACAGCCATCATAGAAGTTACACAGGTATCATTTTTGGAAACACAGCCAGGGAGAACTGCCAAGAAACGACGTTTGGAATCAGGATGGGGAGTACTGCGTGAGGTCATAGGCCAAAATGGAGCAACAGCTGCCTCTTTACCATGGTAGGTTGATTTTATTTTCATTTGCTTCTGCATTTTGGATCTAGCGTACCATCTTTAAATGCATGTTGATACGTTGTCATGTTAAGGTAAGGCTAATGTTTATTTCTAGTAAAGGTTGGGCTGTTCAGGCAAGGTGCTCACAGTCAGTGAAAATTAGGCATAATAGGGAAAATAAGCCAGAAAAATTCAAGGAATTTGGAACATTTTATTGAAGTAGGCAAAAGTCAGGGATTTTGAAAAATAATTTGCTCTAAAGGTGTGAATATTGTGTGATCAAGGTTAGATTTGGCAATAATTGTATCTCAGTATGAATGTACATGAGGGGTATTACTGTGGTTTAGTCATCATTATGCTGTGAATATAGACCTTTTTATCCTTTCAATATAAGTTACTAATGTTGACAGGTTATTTGGTTGAATGAATCATTTTGTATTACACTTGTAACTGTCACTGAAATTTTGTGTATAATGTCTTTGGGTTGGAAAAATACATTAAGAATTACTTTTTATATTTGCAAATTTAGTTAATTTAAATTTATAATTGGAGAATTTTGTTTGTACACCAGGAACAAATCAGGGAATTTTATTTTGGATGTTTTTGGCAGAAGGCAAGGTTCCAAATATTGGTAGGAATACTGATTTTTTATTCCACTACTGCTTCAACATGAGAAAAATTTAATTTCTGATGTTATATTTTCCATTTATAAAAGACAAATTCCGTTTCACCTTTCAGACATAAGATTCCATTTTCAATGGTTGGAATGTTTGTCATGATCATCTATTGCCTCATTATTAGCTGAAATTGCATTGTATTTTGTTTAAAAAATACTGGAGTCTGTTAGGGCTTATGAAGGTTTTATTAATATTTAGTAACTGATGATCAATTTGTTAAAAGTAATGGATAGTGAATCTTATATGTCTTGAGATAACTAATTAGTTTATGGCCGTGTAGTTGAATCATTTTATTAACATCATCATGTTCATGACCTTTTTGTAAGCTTATTTCTGAATAGATGGTAACAGATAATACATAATCCTTATTATAATTTATACCTTTGTAAGTTGAATGTCCCAAAACATCTCCATGCTATTTGGGATCTTTCCAGTTTCTTCAAGAAGAGATATGCTTCCAGTTTTTTCCACCGTTTTGCATCAATACAATTTCTTGTGTACTGTTATAGTTAAGGTTAGAGTTAGTGTTCAGTTTACTTTTAAAGGGACAGTCCACCTTCAGAAAATAATTTTTAAATATGTAGTGCTTAGAACAATAACCAAAAATTCCACAATAATAATTACAAAATATACCTGATATCATAGATATGGGGAAATAATCCAAATCACTGGAGGGTCGCCATTACTGCTGCCCCGGAAGCCAGAATCGAAGGCGGTAAGGAGCAAACTGAAATGCTCTGACATCACATCGACGATCTCTATACTGAGATGGATTATAGTTTCTTTTGGGCATTAATATCTGAGCCATTTTGAGTCATCTTCCTCTTGTTAGGTTGCTTCTGGCTCAAACTGATATGGTTGTATCTCATTCATGACATAACTTTAACAGTGCAGTTGCGTTATGTTCTGGAATAATTCTTTGCTCACACTTGTTTACATGCTTTTGTACGGGCTCTACAGACTTCAGGTCAGCCGGATGTGTTGAAGTTAGTGACATCAGCATTCAGGAGCTCACAGCCATTAAAGTCAATTAATCAGCCCTTTGAACTGGATTATTTAATATGTGGGTGATCGTTTACACATTTTGACATTACTTATGATATTTGTGAGTATAACTGTATTAAATGTATGAAAATGTTTTCTGATGGTGGACTATCCCTTTAAGGTTGATAAAACTGTTGATGCTCACATATTGTATCGTGTTGAATGGCATTTTTATATCTTCAAAGTTGAATTATTGAGATACGTGCAACAACCTCTCACTCTCAGTCGTGAGTATGTGTAGCTGAATGTATGGAATGATCTATTGGATGATTGGAAGTGGAAGGCTATTCTCTTCCTAGTATGTACTGCCTTTACTGCAAACAACTACAATATAAGGTATCAACCAATGTAAATGCTGACTGTAATAATAATAATATATGACATTTATATAACACCCTATTCAGCTAGATAGCTGCTCTATGGCAATTTCCAATGTTATTATCCCTGACTGAGACCTGCTCCAATCCAGCATACATCTTAACTCCCAATGGAGCATACATATATACATATAGCAGTCATAGTTGTGGTTATCAAAGCTCTGATAGTAAATGTGTGTGTTATTTGAATCCGGATTCCCTAATCATGTTACACGATCTAAACACACAATAACTATATTGATTAACATTAAGACAATTTAAATTTGATCAACCAGATAATAATAATAATAATAATATGTGACATTTATATAGCGCTCTATTCAGCTAGATAGCTGCTGTAAGGCACTTTACACTATTAATATCCCTGATTCGGACCTGTTTCCACCCAGCACACATCTTAACTCCCAAGGGAGCATACAATGCATGCTGCCATTACGAGTTCTACGCTCTAACTAACTGCACTATCATGGCTCGACATATAATAACCAAGACATATTTTCTATTGTGTGTGGGAGGGCGTCTCTGTGTTCTAGTTAGTAGCATGTTGGACCACAGATCACTACCACCTGAGTTTCTTGGCGTGGGCATATCTGAAAGGTGTTTCACCTTTGGCTTCGCTTCATTACCTTTGGAGGTCGATCGGCACATTTAGCCTACCATGTGCACAAAAGTGGATGTAAAACACCAATCATCTATTTCTGTATGTTACCAACTTTTAAATTATATTTAGGGATTTTATGACAAGATGGCTATAAAGTATAATGACATATACAATTTTGTGTTGTGGTGTTGTAAAATGTGCATGTGTCTTTTTTAATTGTGCATATGGCCAGTGCAACTTCTATCAACAACTTCAGAGAAGATAAACACATTTTCTAATGAATGCCTCAATGATTTAGTGGCATGTTTGATTTTTATCTATAAATTGGATTCATGTGCCCGCCTCAAAATAAATTAGAAGCACCATGTGTTAAGTTGTTTGTTTTTAGCAATGTTTCCATTTATGACATTGTCAGTGAAAGAGATATTCTTGGAAAATTTTCAAAAATACATTTGCAATTTCACTGAACACTGTTTCCAAAATATTAGCTTTTTATCCTGTAATTGGGGAGACTCTAATGTTTGGAAAGCTAAAACAATAAGCTAGTTGCATAACGTTGTCATTTAAGTTGGTTTTTATATTAAAAGGCCAAAAACTTTCATCTATGCATAGTTGGGAAATGTCCTCTTTGGGACAAACTCCCTGGTTAACTGAAAAAGGTGTTACATACTTATTGAATACTGTTATATGTGTTTAATAATTTACTAAATTACATTAATCCTTACAGGATTCAGCTGCTGACAGTGCTCACTGAAAAACATCCAACATCAATGCCGGAGGAAGAATTCCACTCAATTCTGGCTATGATCCAACAAGCTTACATTGATTCGAAGAAGGTGTTGATCACAGTGTGGCTACTTCGCTGTCTTACTGCCTTAGCGCAGGCACAGGTAGCTATAGATGTAGGTCTGTCTATCTGTACACAGAATATGTGTGAGAGCATTTGGCAGAATATCTGGAGTACGAGCCTCAGGTGAGAAACGATGTTATTAGTAAGAGTAAAATTTGAGAGTCGAGTCTTATCTAGAATTAAAGATCTGGCCTATTTATTCTAAACTCAATATTTGCGCATGCGGTTTAGTGGAGAATTGCCAGCTTATAAGAATGCATGGTATATATATATATATATATATATATATATATATATATATATATATATATAGGTTAATGTAAATTACTATATATGTTTAACTATAAGACGGAAATTGTCGTAGAGTAAATTAGACTTGAGCCAATTTATCTTATCCTCATGAAGCACTTGCATCCAATTTGTTAGAATGTATTGATGAACGCGCTGAATTGTTCCGGGCAATAATAGGAGAAATTGACATTAATAGCTGTGGGCACACTAACAATTAGTAACATATCTTTTTCCACAGAACATTACCACTGGCACAATTATATCACATATCTTAATTTGTCTATAATTATACTAGTAGACTCTTATTTGTTAAACTAATGCAGTCAACAGTGATTTGATAAGATTCCTTTCTTTATTTCTGTTGTTTTCAATTCTATCCCTGGTTAGTGTACAGGAAAATGCTACATCACATGGCCATATATTTTGATGTAATAAACCTTTTTGTGGAACATTTAACAATATGGAATTGTTCAGTATCCGTGACAGTTGATAAAAAACAAATTCTGTAAATCAGAAAATTTCTCTTCAAAGTTGTTTCCCTGCCATTTTTATATTTACAAATTAGTGAAATCGAAAGTACTGTTTTGCTTTAAAAACTTCTGCTTCATATCTACTCAGAACTTTATTTAAAACAAGTCAAAGTGAACTTTACTGTTTAAAAACAAATGTGGCATTGTCTTTATTGAAAAACTATTGAAAGTTAAAACACGTTTACTTAAAAAAAATCTCACCTTATCTCTTTTTCAAGTTAAGAAGTTCTGTTTAACTAAAACAGTTGCTCTTATTTTAAAACATTTGTTTTTATTTGTTTTGTGTCATATTATGCAGGCAGCAAACCAGTATTTTATTCACTGTTTTTTGGTTTTTAATTTTGCATGATCAAATAATGTTAGAACACACTGATGCCACGTTTCTGCAAAAGTTGAGATAATGAAAATGATTCCTGATAACAACACTCTTTATGTCATTTAAAATGGACTGTTTTGTGCGGATGAGTGTGTAGGGTTTAATCATGCATTTATGCTAACGATTTGTTGAGTGTTGGCTCCATTTTATCATGTTATGACATGCAGGAGGACAGAGCAAGCCAATTCTAAACTCTATCATTTGTCACTTGTGGGTCAGGTGGGATGCAGTTGAAATTGTTTGCTATTTAGTGGCATCTGTTGTGATTTTTTTCTTTTTTTAAATCCAGAATGATAAGCCTTAACCATGCCAGTGATGAGGCATTTCAGCTTCTGTCAAGTCTGCTTCATTTGCGCTTGGTGACCCCTGAAAGAGCCGTCTGGAATCTGTTCCTGTCAACGTTTAGTGAGCCCACGGATTCTGCCGTCTGTTTTCTGGCAACCTTTCTCAGGCTGTACGACCTCCCCGAGCAGTTCAGACCCGCCAATATGCTGATTGGCACGAATAAAACAGACAGTGACTATTATCCACTGAGACGTCAGCTTCTGGAATGGCTTCTTCCCAGACATGACGCCGACCTCGATGACATTCCTCTCAAGTCAACCGTCAGCAATATTAGGCCCTCCATGATGGCTGAAGTGCTGATGTCCCTGACGATAAGAGATCACCGAGTGATCGGTGAGTTTTTTGCAATTCCATCAGCCAGTGTCTATGACCTTCAGGATCTGAAGGCTATTGAGATGGCTTACCTAGTGACTGTATTCGAGGATAAAGCCGAAGTACAAAGAAATAGTGGAACTGACGACGTCATGTCGGAGCTTAGTCTCATTCCAAGTGTTCAGACGGTGCTCAAGGAATCTCTGAGTAAAGAATCCAGTTATTTGTTGACTGCCACAAATCCAGATGTAAGTACTAATGTTAGATATATATATATATTGTATAGGTTTTCAATTGTAGCTTAGTCTGTTAGTATGAAGCATTGGGTGTATGTCAATAACTTCAAGAATGGACTACAGATAATTTGCAGTTATTCAGCAGATTTATTGCTGAACATGATAATAAGCAACCACATTCACAGATGTGTCATTGTGCATTTTAGAACTCAATTGTCATGATGCACTAATTCTTCTAAATTTATACATGTTTGTACTGCTGAATGAAGGGGTGTTCATGACTCTGTTGGTAGGATGGCTTGTCAGAGAATTGTAATGCTTGGGTTCAAATCCTGGCTTAGCTGTGAATGAAGGGTGTTTCATCTTTCTTTATGTTCATAGATTGTTTGACCCAGTTAGCGTGCCATGCATACAGAAATGGTCTTAGAACAACATGTGACATTCCTTTATTAAACAATGGGTTGTTTTCTTTTAGAAATTATAGATCTGCTTGAAATCATATGGTTTTCTAGTCTCAAGTCTAAGATGGACATTTTCAGTCTTTGTTGGCAATTCTGTTTCATTTATGCAGAGACAGCATTAAGCTTTTGTCTGGTCATTTTTATGCCATTTGAAACCATTGAGGGTGTTATTGGTTATAAAATCAATTAACATTGTGTCTGTGTGTGTGTGTGTGTGTGCGTGTGGATTAATTTGTGGCAAACCTGTGTACTCTATTGATATCCATGTGGGAAGTATCCGATTTGTTTCTCAGTGATATGATTTTTAACTAATAAGCCTGCTGCAAACCTCTTAACAACAAAGAATAAACATTGTGGATAACAATGCTGATATCAGAATTATTCCCCCATCATCCTCATATAAACTTGACAACAAATTAAAATCTAATAAATTGACCATCTGTGTTAAATGACTATTGTTAGATAATCAACTCGGCAAGAATATGTAGTTCTTGTTTCTCAGGAAAGCTAAATCTGATTCAGTGGGAATTTTTCATTTCTTTCATTAATGATAATTCCTTTGGTTCATCTGGCATTTGTAATATTTCAGAGCATGATGCTAGAATCCATGTTACACCATGCTTGCTTACTCGCTGATGTCCTGTCTACTTCTGTTAGTTATTCCTTGTTATCTACGGATGATGCTGTGAAGTGTACTGTCTACTTGGAACTTAAGGTTTATATCTTTGTTTTATTTTTATATAAATATAATGTTTTCTTTTATAAACACTTACTGGATAATAATCATTAATACTTTACAGTGAGCTGAACTAATTATAGAAAAAAAATCCTTCTTTTAGCTCTGTGACATATCATCTGTATTATTACTGATTTCTATCCATTAACAGATGGTGCATTTAAATAAAAATTTTGTAATATTAGCTCGTAATTAGATGGAAGTGACATAGATAAATTCATAAATGAAATTGTTATTTATTTATTAACTTATTGTGTTCTATAGGGTTCAGGAAACAGCTGTATATTTAATTTAATGTATATGATAATTTAAGTTAAGCATGAACATTTCTGAAAGTAAATATCAAAATCTATTTACCCGTTCATATTCATTCAAAAAACTTTCTTTGTATGTAAGATCCACAAAGTGTGTTGCACCATTCTGGGATCAAATGAAAACTTTTAGTCAGGATTTTAACCATAATTGAAATTGTGGACATCACAGATTTATCCGCTCGACAAGTTCTATCTATGAGAGATGAACTGTGAATGTCTATTGGGCCTCCTCTCTATCACAAGTGTCAGTTTTATTGTGGAAAAGTATTTTGAATTCAGCTGTCTCAGATTGCATTTATTGGTATTCCAAGCTGTTATTTAAACTGACACACCCACTGTTTGCCTTTTGTTGTCAGTATCCATTGGTGGTTTAATGTATTAATAGCAAATCTGATTGGTTTTATTGTATAAGTTGTTTTTATTTATTTATGGCATTGTGCTTCAGCTTACTGCTTGTACAGCACCCATGAATGGAACACTGGAGATACGACCCTTAATTTTGTATTATTGTTATTATTAATATTTTTATTACTTCTGTATATAGTTGTGCATAAGTCTGTCTCGTATATAAGATAGTGTCAGTATTTCAGTCAATATCGCAGGAAACCTTCTAACTTGAATATAAGACGTGGCGGAATTGAAAACTTTTAAACAGTGCTATTTTCAGAAAAACTGTGTTTTCTTTTTGACCCGGCATGTTGAAATTATCAAGAACATCAAACTAGTAGTAGATATATGTATATCTAGAACTGATTTCACATCCTAAGACATCAACAATATTTATACGCAAAACTAACTACAAAGACAACTAATCTTGTTGAAATTGTTAATTACTGCTGGTGCTCACAGCTTTGTGTTTTTAAAACATCGAATGAAACGAGTTAAAATATAAAACTGTCGCTGATAATTGCGAATTAAATTGAAATATTTAGTAGAAACACGAGCAGATCTATCTGGAACATTAAAACCTATTATCGTTCACCAGACCAACAGCTATTTTTGGCTGACTCGTATATTAAACGAGTAGGGGAAAATGCTATTTTTCAAGGATTAAAACCTCATCTTATTATACACATATCGCTTATATATGGTATTGTAATTCTTACAGAATCTCCTCAAGAATGTTGCTACTCATCTGACTGAGTGTCTGAGGAAGGACATGAAGATAGTGCCAGTTCTGGCATGTCTCAGAGACCTGTTCAGTAGGTGTACTGGACAACAACAAAAACATCATAATCTTGGTGGATGTGGTATACAGATAGAGGCATTGATTAGAAGTGCCATACCTGCTGAATTAATTAATTGTCTCTTAGAGATGACCCTGACTAAGGTTAGATATGGAATTCTGCCATTTAGGTGAACAGTACTAATAAATATTTATGAATTAATGCACAGGATGTTTGTATATATATATATATATATATATATATATATATATATATAGAGAGAGAGAGAGAGAGCATCTTGTTTTCATTTTCAGGTTGAAAATAAATTTATTACATTGATGCCAGTGTGCCCGCTAATTGCTATTAATCATATCAGTATGCACAATGTTTTGTAATATGTACAATGTTTTGTAATATGTACACTGTTTTGTAATATATACAATGTTCTGTAATATGTACAATGTTTTGTAATATGTACAATGTTTCGTAATATGTACAATGTTTTGTAATATGTATAATGTTTTGTAATGGTCTAGTTAGAAATTAGGTTATCTAAAAGTTGACTGTGAAAGCTTGAAATAATATAAATATTAGTATCCAATAATACTTGATAAATAGAACTGAACAAATTGAATTGAAAGTAGACATCTTATTATAATTCTTTACTGTATATTATTATTAGCTGCACCTCCATGGTCTACCGGTTGTATGTTGGATCACAGATCACTACCACCTGTGTTCTAATCTTGACATGGGCATATCTGAAGGTTGTTTCATTACCTTTGGAGGTTGCTCGGCCTATTTAGCCTACCTTGTGCACAAAAAAGTGGCCATAAAACATCAATCATCATCATCATCGTATATTATTATTACTTGTAGGCTAGAAAACGTAAACCCGCTGGCAGCAGGAGTGGAGATTTCCACTCCACCTCTAGATATGATGACCTGGATCCGGACTTTGACCTAATGCCAGATGAAAGCATGTTGCAGGGCGATGATTTTGACGAGATCGAAGGATCATTTATGGAAGGACAAGATTCTGAATCACAGGGTTCCTCACACGATGGAATCCTCTCTACAGGTTGGTGGATGGCTCCGTTATTGCTTTGTGTCACTTCGTCATTTGTTTGTCTCATGTTGGTTGATTCGTGTTGTTGGAGCTCCTGTGCAAATTATAATTAATAATGTTGATGGTGTGTATATAAAATACAGTGTCCTGATATTAATTAGGGCAGTAAAATCTTGATTACTATAACTACCTGCCATTAATAATAATACTAATATGTGACATTTATATAGCACCCTATTCAGCCTGATAGGTGCTGTAAGGCACTATACAATATTATTATCCCTGACTTAGACCTGTTTCCACCCGACACACATTTCAACTGCCAAGGGAGCATACAATGCATGCTGCCATTATAGGCACAAAGCTTTGCTCAAATACATAGCTATCGCGTCCTGTCAGGTTCTCTTATGGATGAGTGAACCAGTCGCCACATGATGGCATTGCAGCTCACAGAGCCTCGAACCCGCGACCATTTGGCTACGAGTCCTATGCTCAAACTAACTGCGCTATCACGGCCCGACAAGGCCAATACTTTGTATCAGTATTTTGACCGTTATTTTTGAGGTCGGCTTAGTAGTTGATGCTATTTCAGTGTCAAGAAATTCAGTCATTAGGATATGAAAATTAGTTGAAACTGGGCATATTTATACTAATAATGGGATAATTACTCATTAATTAATTGATTTTCTATAGAGAGTTAGTGATTAACTTACCTCATAGTCATATACTGGTTATTTACATTGTCTCAGTTATTGCTGTGTTGGTGACAAAAATGTACCATCAAAGGCTCATTAGTAATTGAGACAATGTGTCTTAAGTCAATTTGTCTGTGATTGATTTAATATGCACTTCACTCAATGTTTAATCATTTTCTTAATTTAAGTTTGAGGTCCTAGATATGTGATAACAGTTTATATGTGAATGATCGTTATAAATTGCCTCGATCTATTGACAGTATACAATATGCATTGGGATTTCCTGCATTCAAAACCTTTGATATCAACTGAAAATACTTCAGGGAAAAGTTCAGATTTTTAGGTCGGCTTAATGGATGGGACTACCGGAAATCGTTATGTTTTAGGTCTAAAAATGACCTCGGCTTAATGGCCAGATGGGCTTTAAGGCCGAGACATACAGTATGAAGTAAGGCTGCTCCCTTCATGCATTTAGTAACACGTTGCGTTGTAGAGTACCAGGTTGGGATTTATTTCTAGTTTTAGCTGTGTCTGTTGGGTGCTAAATCTAATTGTCTCATTGTTTAGGCAGTCATTTCCCAGGCACAATGTGTGACCAGGAATAATGCTGAGTAACCCCCGCCCCACATACACACACTAAAAACTAATTAACTCCCAGATAGAATTGTCCAAAGATGAATATTATTGTTCGGGAAAAGCCTGTACATTAAAAATATTCAATTAAAAAAACAAATACAGACAAAGTAGGGATCACTTAATATGTATGATGTTGTTAAATTGCTACAAACCTAACACAACTGTTTTTATCATCAATGAGATCGATGGCGGTATTTGAGAATCTTCCTTACTAGTTTATATCATCATATTTAATGATAGTGATGATGATGCTGCTGCTGCTGATGATGATAATAACAACATCAACCACAACTTTTTTGTAATGTCTTAATGATTGAGACCATTAATGATGAATTAATTATTTTATTTGTGCATTTTATGTTATGAAATGTTCCTCCCGAGATCAGTTTTGCTTCTGATACTTCAAGCATTCATTTCTCAATTATAATTCTTTCCTACCTTAAAAAATGTTTGCTTACATAATTAATGATTTGTTTAAGGATGAGCCTATTTTTATTTCTATGGTTTCAGCTTCGGATAGTTTGTTTTCAAAATCTGTGCTATCAGACATTGAACAGCAGCTCCTCATCGCGGTCGATGCCCTCATTTGGTATTGCTCTGATAGCATAAATGATACATCAAATATGAACAATAATGATATTGATATCCAGGCTGATCCACGTCCACAGATGGTATCTACTAAGCTTCTCAATCTAGTTGATCCTGATGGTGACTATTGGGATATCACTAAACCATTCTGCTTGCAACTGGTAAGTGACGTGTTGGTGGTGCCATTACTGAATAGATCATGTGCTTAAAGCTATAGGTTATTTCAACAAATCTACTTCATTTCTAATTGTTATTTATATTAAAAGCTGTACATAATAATAATATGATGATGATGATATAGGTTTTATGTTGGTATATTATCTGAAGAGAATCCTTAAATAAATTAAACAAAAGTTTAGCTTGGTTTTAATTTAAACTGAAATATTTGCCTTTTGTTTATTTCTCCCAAGCACAGATTTGTCTTAAAATGGTCTTAATGCAGGCAAGATGTGAATATAAAATATGCTGTTTTTTTTTTCTTTACTACAACAGTTACTAGCTTATAATCATTATCAGTTTGATTTTTGTGACAGGTAGCCAGACTTTGTTAATTGTAGTACAAAGCTTACACTGGAAATATGATTCAAAATATTGATTGTCTGATTAATTTTGAAAGACTTTAAACAATTCATTTCTAATAATTTATTTATTTGTTATTGAGATTTGTGACTATATAAATGTTTGTTTATTGTTGTTATAGTTACGCCATTTAGTGGAAGGATTGTGTACCTCCATGCATACAATAACTAATGAGGAGATGGAAGTTTTTCAAGATGCAATCCGGTAACCAGAGTGACATTTGTAAATGACAATACAAAATTAATATATATATATATATATATATATATGTGTGTGTGTGTGTGTGTGTGTGTGTATGTATATAAAAAAACTTTTTTGTAGACTGTTGCTGATATTAATCAAAATTTTATTATTATTAGTGTTACACTAACTGGCAGCATTGCAACCCTTTTTGGTTGAGTCTTAAACTTGATGTGATCACTTGTTACTCAGCTTGTATTTCAGTACCTCAAGTGTTGTGCACTATGCCATTTAGGAAGACAGATCTGTAAAATGACAGTAGCACTTCTGGCTGAAGTTTGGAGGGTGTTTCACCTTTCATTTTCACTACCGTTTCCTTTTCTGGACAAAGATATTAACATTTTGCATTTTCTTCCACTTAGCCGATCAGAGTTGATAATTTATGTTACACAGTAAGATTTAATGTGATATTTCATAAGATCACTTTCGAAACTGGTTAACTGGTAAACTCGCCTTAACATACAACAGTCAAGTCAGTAATGATATATAGGACACTGGGAGGTACCTTCATTACAGACAGTGACTGTCTGTAATGGCGTGACCACAAGTAGGCATCTCACAGCACCAGGTTAAACATGTTGATGCCTGTAGTTCAAATGGTGATGGCTGGAGAGTCAGGTTTTCAAGTTTTCATCTGGCCCCATAATATGATAAAATGTGTCATGATATTTCTGGCTACCATCAAGATGCGGGGATTAATGTTTTGGCTTTCGACATTGGGAGGCACCTTTCTGCGTGCTATTTTTCTTATGTAGAATAAGACTTTAAACGGCCTGCAAGAATGGTAAACACTCCGAGTCATCATCCTCAGGGTATTTCAGCTCTGTCTTTCCCTACTGCTTCCCCGTGAGTGGTGGCTGATAGGAAATCTTCAGCAGATCAGAACGCCAAATAATGCACAAATACACAACACAAAATACATGCACCCTACCTGCACACTGATCTCAGATGTTTACTGTCAGGTAGAGTTGATGATATACGTCAGAGGAGTACTTTACCAGATTTGTACAGAATAGTATTTCCTCTGTTGAATAATAATAACAACAACAATAACAATAATTTTAATGTGTATGCTATTTGTTTTCACTTTTAGAGCAGTCTGTATGCAATACAGAAAAGATCAAGAAGTCTGTGATGTTGTGCTGCAGCTTGTTTGTCGTCTGGTCTCTCAGTTGTGTGATGATGGAGACATGGTGTCTGTGGCAAGAAGTCAAGCCAGGAATGTTACTCTTTACCTGTTACAGGTATTCTGGTATGTGGAATTGTTAATGTTTTGTTTGTGCAGCATGCAAGTGGTTTCTCTGTGTGTGTGTGTGTGTGTGAGTGAGTGTGTGTGTGTGTGTGTGTGAAAATGACTGCATATATTATGTTAGGTATGGGTTCATATGGTCTTTAGCTCACATGCAGTGCACTTGGTGTGAAGGCTCATTCCCTCTACTAAAATTATTGTACACTTTCTGAAACAGTTTCAGGAATTAGTCTATCAGTTCAGACTGGACTGATGTGGTTGGGTATCCAATAATTTCATCAACTTCATTTCTGTACCATGCTCTGGCCACACTAAACAGCTTGCAGTTAGAGTGTGGTAGTAAATCATGTTGTCTTGAGCAAGTACATTAAATTATTATTATTATTATAATACCAAACTGATAAATGTACAAACAAGTACACCTTACTGTAAAAGGTATTTGTGTAGCGGAATGACAACAATGTACTGGAATGGATGATATTTCAGGAAGCAGATGTTGAAAGGTCGATATTATCACAGGACAAGACTAGCTTTAGCTGACTGCCTCAGGATGCTCATTGAGGTAAAGTTCAGTTCACTTTCGGAAATATTACTGTTTTAATAGAAACGTTTACAATAATGTTTGTCTGGCTGTTTTCAGTATGCGTAGTACAGGGTTCGTGCAGGTCCTTGAAAACCTGGAAAGTCCTGGAATTTGACAATTTGGATTCCAGGCCTGGAAACTCCAGGAACTTTTGTAGAGGTCCTTGAAAGTCCTGGAATTTGGACATATAGATCTATATTTCTAATCATAAGCCTACAGGAATTCAGTTGTTACACTTCCGAAATATGGGTGTATCTTTGTGTGTTAAAAGTTCGTGAATTCATTGAAAACGTCCTTGAATTTGACATTGGAAGGTCCTGGAAAGTCCTGGAATATGATATGTCAAAATGTGTCTGAACCCTGTAGTAGGATGCTGTAGGAATAATACTCATATTTTAGTGATTAGAAATATTTTGACATATGAAATATAATAACACACACACACACACACCACACACAATTTCACTGACCCACTCATACCCATTTGCTTTACAGAATGATCCGAAAGGAAAATGGACTTTTTGGGATAAAGATAACACTGGTGATTCTAAACAGCTCCCTTTGAATGAAGTCTTCCCTCAGCTTCTGAAAGATAATTCCCATGAAGTTAGACTTCATGTTGCCAAGCATATTAAATGGTAAGTATAAAAATACATCTTTATAAAGGCATAGATGTAGGCAATCACATCATTTGTATATACGTCATTATTGGGAATTATGCAGTCACTAATGATAAAGTGCTATTCCAAAAGGATTTATCAATGGATTTGTATATTAATTTTTAAAAAGATTACAGCCCATTTAGCCTACCATGTGCACAAAACACCAATCATTATTTTAAAAAGATTGAAAAACCCAGGTAAAACTAAACCATATGTAAACTAGATGTTTTTTTAGAGCTGGTAGCTTTATCTTGTGGTTTATTTCAGGTGTTAGACCACACATACTAGGTTCAAGGTGTCTGTCCTACTGTCTTTTTAGTGGCTTGTTATACTGCTTACTGTCCTTTGTCACTTAATTGGCCATGAGTTTTCAATATATGAAGACTGTTCAGAAATAGTAAAAATTGATTTACAACATCGCTGAGATCATAAAAACATTTTGTTGTTTTCTTCAGGAGGATAAGTTGATCAGGCCTGGGAATTTTCTGAGGATGCGGGGATTTCACAGTTTCTCTGACAAAATTTATTTTAAATCCATTGAGAAAATCAAGTCAAAATTGTGGAGGGGGAAGGGGGAAATATATATAGTAAGTGATGAAAAACATTTTTGTGGGTCAATTATTCTTCTATGAAATAATCTCCCTTCATTTGGACCTGACTCGTATATCTACAGTGTTGCTGTATTGAATGTTGATGTAGAAATATTAGTTTCTATTCGCGTTTCTTCTTGTTGTGCTCATGCTTAGGAGAACAACGGTGCTTCCATGGTCTAGCGGTAGTGTGTTGGATCACAGATCACTACCACCCGTGTTTGAATCTTGGGGTGGGCATATCTGAAAGTTGTTTCATCTTTGACTTCACTTCATTACCACTGCCCAAAGGTTGCCATAAAACATCAATCATCATCATAAGAGAACATTATCAGTAGTGTCTAAATGTGAACTATTTCAAGCTATAAATATACCTTTTTTGAGGCTGTATTTTGTAGGCTGGTGTATTGAAATTAATCTTTTATTTTTAAGATTTCTAACTCAGTGAGAATTAAAACTAATGAGATATATATGGTGTGTGTGTGTGTGTGTGTGTGTGTGCCCATTTCTCCTCTCTCTGTCCTCTCTCTCTCTCTCTCTCTCTCTCTCTCTCTCTCTCTCTCTCTCTCAATTACATTATGTTTTTGTTCTTAAACACAATGTGACATTTTCTGCATTAAAATCATCCTTAGAAATAGTAACTTCGTAGAAACTCAAATTTTAGATATATTAATTTACAGACTGTAAAAATTCTTTTAATTTCAATAAATGTATATAACTGAATTGCCATAATTTAGCCATAAATCACACACAAGTAGATGGGCCTGATGTGTTTAGGTATTGTGTTCTTTTCTAGCTTATTTTCTTCGTGTACCTCTGATGGAGTTCAGTCTTTGACAAAACATCACCAAGAAGTCATGTTTGATAGAGTGTATGTGACAATACAAAGTCCTGTTACTGAAGATGTAAGTAATGAATACACTTATCAGTAATATCTAATACATTTATCCATAATATCTGATACTGAAATAGGGAGATACAATTTGTCTAATTTACTCAGGCGGAGTGTGTTCAATTCAGAGGAAATCTTTGACCGTTTTAATTATGTGGGATGTGTATGAAATAGTATGATTATTGCAGCAGTGGCCTTCTGAACTTCTCAGAATTATGCTACTTACCATATATGATTATATACGTGTCACTTACAACTGGGCTAAATCCTTCGCTGTTCTTATTGAACAATTACAGAGACAAGATGGACGGATCGATGAAGCTACTAACAGGACAAGTGTCTGTCTACTCGCACTGGCTAATGTTGCACGTGTCAGTTTGGTGTGTGAGAAAAAGGCCATATCTGCCATGTGTCAGATGACAAAGGAGAGATCCTGGGAAGTTTCACTTGTGCAAAAGGTTGGTAGCACGTACATTTAGCATTTCAAACCCAGCAAACCAGTTCTAAGACAACGTTATACAAGGAACAGTATATGGATAGCATTGTGTGAGATACCAATGATTGTTTCACATGCTTTCTGTTTCATCATCGTTGAATATTCAGGTATGTTTACGATGATAATGATGATATTGGTGATGATGATGACAGTACTAATACTACTAAAGATAACATAAATTTAATCAATTACTGTAGCCAACATTTTATGCAAAAGCCACTTACACGGATAAGTCTTAGCAATAGATGTAAGATAATTATAGCGTGACAAAATGGAAACGAATAAAGCATTTAGCTCTACCCGACAATAATATCCTTGGAGAAGATTTTGGACTATGGTTAACAATAATGAAAATAGTAAAAATATCAACTGATGTACATCACTGATTGATGGTCTAGATATAAAGGATGTGTGTTATTAGACTGAGGTACATCAAACAAGAAGTTGAGTTGTTTTTGGCTCACAATTTTTTGGATAGCTGACAATAGCTGATAGGTAACTGGCTCAAAAATGTGCTATGTTAAATAAATTATATTAATATTAATAGTATTTAATGGTACTATCTGCCGTTTCACTAAATTAATGGGGGAGCTTATCTACTCATGGATGTATATTATTTTTACTGTACCCTGTGTCGAAGAACAAAATATAGATTTAATGGTTAATAATAATAATAATAATAATGCCATGGCATTAAGAAAAAGATAATTATTGATCAAAAGTAGGCTGATGCATTTAGCTAAATTGATGCCCATTGATCTAGAATTCAGTGGTGTGAGTCAGACTTGTTGTCTTTTCAGTGAAGTGATGTGACAGGATCATATTAGCAAAGGATCATTTACTTCTGAACCCTTAGGGAGAATGATTAATTGTTGTAT
This sequence comes from Paralvinella palmiformis, assembly GCA_025642065.1. Lineage (NCBI taxonomy): Eukaryota > Metazoa > Annelida > Polychaeta > Terebellida > Alvinellidae > Paralvinella > Paralvinella palmiformis. The sequence goes on along the minus strand of JAODUP010000449.1, from coordinate 57,795 downwards.
CAATGTATGTTTCCCTTAGCTGTCATTATATGACAGAATCTGTTAATTATTTTTCCTTTTATTCTACGTGTTGATGATATGTTGTAATATGGGGTGTTTTACTGAAATAGTCTTCCCTGATAAGCCTGTTTCATGGAGATGTCGCCCTATGGCCATATTTTCCCCCATGTGACCAGCCCCAAGGGATAAACATAGCACTAACTCACTCAATCCCTAAAATCCTCAATCTATCACAGTATCAGAAAGAAATTTTTCATGTCATCATTTTGCAATTTATTTTCTATTCAGGTTCTGCAGCAGGTGGCAACTTACCATGGGTACAAGACACTACAAAAGTACATGAGAGCTCATATACCCTACATCCTTTATCATTGGCTACAGAATGGTTACAGCCTTAAAGACTTTCCTTACCAGTTATCATGTTTTAATACAGAGGCTGACTTCTACAGGTAAAGTCATAGATTGTCATTATATTGGATGACCTCCATTTGATTCTATATATGTCATCGAGCCATGATGGCACAGTTAGTTAGAGCATAGACCTTGTAGCCAAAAGGTCGTGCAACTATTGTGCTTTGAAAATCAACATGTTAGTTCAACATAACACCGGATTAAGATCAATTATAGTTACTCTCTTTCAAATGCATTAGGCCACTGTTGTTTGAATACTTGTTTTACAGGAAATTTTCCTTCCAAAAATTAGGGTCGGTAGGTCGGGACAAAAATAAAATAAATCACTGAAATCATAGGGTCAGTCAAAAACAAATTACACAAAGTTCTAGTTTCTGAAAGATTAGCTAGATTCAGTGACCAACCATTTAAAAGTGCTCCATGACACGTATTCTGGATTACTCTCGTTTTTTGTTTTATTTTTACATTGATTTTAAAATTCAGTTTGACCATGATATCCGCTAACGTGTCTTCCTTGTTGATCATCTGGCCCACAACAATGATTTCTATAACATATTCTTCCTTTAGTAGAGATTTCACAATCTCCAAGAGTTTTGCTTTTTTGTGCCTTTATAATTTTCTTTTGATCGTGAATTGTCAGCGAAAAGTAAACAATAGAATGTCAGTGTCGGCCTAATCCAAGATGGTGACAGGTTAGTTCCACTTCAAATTATTTCAGTTAGTTCTACAGTAAATCAATCATTAAGCCTAGAAATCTTGTAAATTTAAACTAATTATAACTCCCCACTCATCAAGAAAACATAAATAGTTCGAACTTTGTGGAGATCTACTTACAATGGCCATCGAAAATATTGCCATCATAATTTCAAAATAAAACTGACCTGTCACCATCTTGGATTAGGCTTAATTTGCACGGTGTTCAGGCGGGAAAATAATAATAAAAGTCGATTTTATTTCCTGGTGGCAGGTTTCAGCTGTGGTCGGCGGGTTTGTAAAACAAGTATTCAAAAACAATGGCCTTACTAAATTCTAATAAATTGTGGCTATTTTATTCCATCTTCCAAATTTTAATTACAGTCATAACCATGATTTCAAAAACTAATAAAATTTTTAAAGCATTTTTCTGCAACAAATCACTGATATATATTAGATTATTTCATGAACACAATTACACCTTGATTGTATTTTTTGTATTTATTGTATATTTAGTAAACTTCCTTAATAAGCCTACCTTCCACTTATTGGGTTGCTGGCTAAGTGAAGTACTTTTTAAAAACATATCTTGTAATAGCAATTGTTTACCGAGTTGGTAGGGATGATGATGGATTTACCAATGTGTAATGCCACTGTTTTTAGGGTTAGAAGTACTGTAATGTAGTGAAGCCAAGTAGGTAATATCTGTTTTATAAACATTTTATTTTAGTAGATTTTGAGCAGTCCGTTGATAAGTGTTAGCAATTTTTCATTTCATGCTCTGCAAGGAAGATGAAATAATTATTCATTGCTAGGCTGCCCATGATTTGACATATTGTTTTCAAATCTTGTGTAGGTGTATAGCACAAGAATTTATCTAACAGCTGCTAAACCATAATCTCTCATAGGTCTCATGACTTTTCTTCGTGTTTTCTAATAAAAAATAATTCACTCTGGTATATGTCCTAATGTAATGTTATTGTTTGTTAGGGATACCGTAATCTTCCATGTATAACGCACACTTTTTTCACTGTTTTCCATTGTTTTTTGGGGGTGTGCTTTATACACCATAACTAAATGTGTCCATTTTTTGCAAGAACAATTAATTTGACAGACATTTTATTGCTACGGTAATTTTTTTAAATACTCTGATCACAGCTGAAACCCACCACTGTGAAATAAAATAGACTTTTATTCTTTTTATTATTCATTTCATGCACATAAATAGTTCAAACTTTGTGGAGATCTACTTAATATCGCCATTGAAATTATCGCCGTGATAAGGCTAGCGCTGATAAAAGAATATGTACATTGCTATATATAATAGATCTACTGTGAACTTAATTGAACTGTGTTCAACGGTTATTATAATAAATCACTTAATTTCCTTATGTCTAATTATTATCTTTTATCACCTTCAATTACCAAATGATCAAAAGGATCATTATGCGAGGTGTGAAGTTAAATAAACTACCGTAAAAACTCACGAAACATCACTTATACATGTGCTATATTTAATTCAATAATTGAATAGGGAAACAATAGAAATCACTGCTCACAATTGAGACAAATATGGTTATTAATTATTACATCAAAGCAATTACAAATAGAAATCAAAGGTTCTGACAAACAGCTTTTGATCTTTTTGAAGACCTTAGATCTTGTTAAGAGCAAAATCCGTATCAGGCCGTCATATACGGAGGGTGTACGTCATTGACCAGAAAGAAAAGTTTTCTTTTAGGTCAATGGTGTATCTAATTATGGAAAAACTGGTGCACAAGTCAAGCTGCACCTAAACTAGGTTTTCCTGGATATTATGGTATACTACATATAGCATATATGTCATTTTGTTTACCCAGAATTATGATGAGTATATTTTAATAATACACAAATTATGTTTGTATTGTTGTGCAATGCCTGCCCTGAAGGTTTGTCAGGTGATCCTGTCTCTGGGAGAACCAGTAATATAAAAAGTGAAAAATACAATAATTCAACAGTTTTATGACTGGATATTGTGCTGAATATGTAGAGTTTAGTGAATGCACAATTATCATTGACAATTATAGTTGCAATAACCCCTGATGAGATAAGAATAATTACATGTAAATACTTAACAAAAATACAACCAATTTAAAATGCAATTAAAACACAAAACGGTTTTCATATTTTTATATGCTAGAGCTTACAAGTCGACAATAATCCCTCTACTTGTTATGAGTAAGGATAGTGAGGGCCTACAGTCTCTGGAACAGCCCCTTCAGTCTGATTGGTCACATCTGGTGAAAGATGCTATCCCGGATATACTGGTCCATATCCTGCCACTTTTTGCAGCGAGTAGGCTGGGAGAGTTGACTAAGCATACGGATATACGCAGTCGTGTTGTTCATGCAAATTCCTGTTATGAATTCCTCGAGCGTGTTGTTAACCAAGAGGTGAGTCAACAAGTAAATAATTGTTTTGTGTCACATTGTCAGACATGGGGTCAATTCCATTTTTGTCCATTCAATTTTATTCCAAATCCAAATGTATCAATTCCAATTCGGCTTTTTGCCAACTCTTTTTACAATGAGTCGGTACTCCGAGTACCTACTTGGAATACCTACTGCGAATAGTTTTTATTCCAAGCAGGATTGTCATAGAAGAAATATGTCTGAATTAAAAAATTAAATGGTAAATTAATTTGTGGATTTAATTTTTTGTAGGAAACTTTCCAATTCCAATTCCAATTCCATTTTTTTTAAATACTCAATTCCAATTCCAGAGTTGAATTGACCCAATGTCTGCCCATTGTTGCTGCTGGTATTACAGTCAAGTCAACTTAATTCCTCAGAGCTTAATGAGATATTTAGGCTATATATAAAAGAATCATAAGCAAGAATATTTGCATGTGCATTCAACTCAGAAAATAGCAATAGTACTTTATTGCAAAGCTCAAATAATTGTACAATGTTTGTGAGAGGACAGTTTATTCTCAAATTATTTAGTTTTTCAGTTAAGTAAATTCATTCTTTGAAAGGATATTCTGATATACCTCACAGATGGTTCTGTTATTCATTATTATATCGACTTCTTTTTATCGATACCCCTGTTTTGGTTATGATCTAGGAAATATATTCTTAGTGGAAAAAGTAAATGTAACAGTGTTTATGAATATCAGGAAAACATTACTTTGTTATGCTTATAATTCAAGGTCACTCAGGAAAAATTTACTGCATTAAAATTTGGTAAATTATCACAACCTCTACAATAGGGTCTCAGATATAACAGCCATACATCTTTGACTTAAAAGTGCAAAGTTATCTTCTGATGTTTTTTGTTAGGATATTTATATTTTTAAAATGTGTTATTTATTTTTGTCAGAAAGCATGCAGAATATATGTGTGTGAGTCTTGGAAATGAATAATGGCAGAGTTTTGTCTACTTATTTTTCAATGGGCTGATTATTTCACTGAACACTTACTTGTTCGTATAATCAACAGCTACACATGCTGTTAATGGGTTTGTTTTTGTTTGCTGAGTAGGTTATAGAGATATCTATAGTGAACAACTTTGAGAATATTATTGTCAAGGTATTGATGACTCTGGTGCATAATGAAATGGACTCAGATCAGCCAGATATTATTATGTAAGTTTATCATTCATCATAAATCATTCAGCAGGTTGTTTTAATGGAGTGACTCAGTTGTATTAATTGATAAAAATTGATTAAATCCATGTTTAATGTTAGGAGCAGAATTGCGTATTATCTTCTTTTAGTCGACAGCAAGACCAGTAAAAATCGAAGTTTAATCATCCCCAAAATTATGAAAAATAACTAACACTGCTCATAAATGGCCAGCCATAATTTATTCAACAAAGAATTATCATGTGAAATGAACTTAGTGGTTCTATAGCACAACAATCATGTGATACTGTACTGGATCAAGGGACTCACTGGTTTAAATATTTACTGTAATATGTTGTGGACGTTTTTACCAGTTTAGGGTCTGGTTGACTAAAGTGTTGTTCTGTGTCTGAAATTTTGTTTTCTGTAAACATGTTAATATTGATAATGAAGTGTGAACACATGAAAGTAGTGTATTATTGTATTCTTTGCATGTTCTTGAGAATGTAATAAATAGGATTTATTTTGTGTTAAATATTTGTTTTCCAAATGAAAAGTTTGTACTGAACAAGGTGTGTATTAGTTTGTTTTAATTAGAATGTAAAACAATTGACTAATTTATTAGTACCGGGAAGATTTCCCTTTTAGTACTCACAATATTCAGTTATTATCATTTTTGTTTTACACACACACACACACACATACATGTACACACATATACACACATACACACATGCATGCACACATATACACACAAACATATACACAAACACGTACAAATGCATCTAGCCATGGTCCAGAGCCTAACCCACCGAACTTTGATCCAGTTACTGTTAAAGCTACCTTGGAGTACCTGACAAAAGGCCATTCCAGCAATGCTAAGTCACTGGTCTCACTGTTGGCTAAATCACAGGTTTGTAAAACGATTAGTTATTTATCTTTTTACTGTATCTCACAAAAACCCAACTGTACTTAAATTGATATGAATGTGAGTAATTACCAAAACATATTGGGCTTTTTTATGAGACATTTTAAATATGATGATTTTGTTTTGGCATCAGGCTACTAATGTAACATCCTAGCTACCATAGCAGTAAATAGATTGAAACTTTGTTTGAATACCAGTTGTTATTGTACCCAAAATCTTATTTCGAGTTTACTTGCATCAGTCTGTGTAGTCATCATGTGTGGTATTTTTATGGGCATTTGACTCTTGTACAGTTGTAAGTCATCAGGAGACGTACTGATGAACTGTTTACCGACTTTTTATAAAGTCATTGGTTGACTTGCCCATTAATGAGGATTTGGTAGGATAAGAGGGAATATTGTGAATAAAATACCTGTGACTGGCAACCAGGAAGATTGTCCTCTCTGGTATTTGGAGATAATTTGGGATGATACTAATTCAAATCAGAGGTCAGAATGGAAATCCACAAAATTATTAGCTGTAATCTATATAATTATAAACATGTATGAGATGATACAGTGATGATGAAGAAGAAGATGATGATGATGTGATGATAATAATTATAGTAATGGTGATGATCCTTGTTGCTGCCGATAATGATAATGATCATGATCATGATCTGTATTTAAAGAAACAATGCTGATTTTTCACTATGAAATCAATTATGAGAATCATTAATCAGTTAAACGCTGAGCCTTAGCAACTTGGATTTTGTATAAAAAAACGTATTTTGGAGTTTCCAGTTCTGGTTACAAAATATAGACTTAATTGTATTATTAAATGGAAATCCATCAGAGCTGACAATTTGAGAGTTATTGTTCTATCTGTACATGCTTGGCAATGATAGTGTACACTTTTCTATAATTATATAATTTTATAGAGAAACACTTTACTGAATGTATCATGATGTAGTGGACAAAATAGACATCTGAGGTCTAGTCCTTTTTTAAACAACATTCCTATTCAATATATTTTATTTGGGGTGTTTTCTATGAAATCTAGGACCAGATAGAGATGATTCTCCTATCGCTGGTGATTCATCTGTCCCATACTCATCAGCTGCCAGAGAAATATAGGATCTTACTAATGTACCAGCTGTTCGTCAACCTGCTCTGTGAGTCCATTGATGAGCTTGGCTTGTGCTGGGCCTTTGTACTTAGACAAGTCATTTATACACTTTTGCATCTCCTAGAACAATCAGATGTAAAAAGGTAAGAACTGTTTATTTTAGGACAAATATATGTGTAAATAGTGGCTCAGAGTACTAAGACCTGTCTGTGTTTATATATATATATATATATATATATATATATATGTGTGTGTGTGTGTGTGTGTGTGTGTGTGTGTGCTTCCACATAGTTACACATCCATAAATCTATACATTGTTATTATACCTGGGTGACTCATCAGTTTGTGGGTTCAGTCCGTAATTTGTTTTGTATTTGGTAAATATAGCCAAGCCTCTAAGAATAAGATAATTACATTGACAGACAGACAGACAGACAGACAGACAGACAGACAGACAGACAGACAGACAGACAGACAGACAGACAGACAGACAGACAGACAGACAGACAGACAGACAGATTTCAGCACAAATATAAGAGTAATAAAAGGTGTACATAATCTTGAAGAAGCCATAAATTTGAGTATTTCTCTTGAAAGTTTATATACGCCCTTATTAGGTCTTGAAAATGGGCCAATTACATTGAAACAGCCTTGAAAATTTCTAACTATATTCTCCCACAGCTCGAATCTAAATTATATCACCGTTTATGGACACGACAGATATAAAAATTAATGAAGTATGGAATCATTCCATTATTTCTCCTTCATTTTGTGTAAATTTACTATAAAAACATAGGGATGGCTGTTCAAGATCAACTGATTTGAGTACAGCAGGAGTGAATTTGTCTAAATTAACTCTCACAAGAATTAAACATGTGAATAAAGAATTTATTATTCTGCTAACACTGAAACTGTTCAGGTTTATAGTTAAATAGTAAATTCTGCTGAAAAGGTGCTGTCTCAAATCAGAATATAATTATTTCAAAATACTGACATGTTTGCTTCTAGAGCACTCACAATATAACCACCTCTTGGGGCAGGCCCTCTCATCCATGTAACAAAGGAGGGATATTCCTACACCTTCGGGACATGGGAAAGATTAGTTCCTTAGTTGCTTCCATTGCTTTACAACAATAACAAACAGAAACTGCGAGTGATATTGTATATAATATATACTGTTCTTTTTCTTTTAAAGAAGGAAGTTCTGACTCTAAGAGGACAAAAACAAAATGCCTGAAGTTTGGTTGCTGAAAAATCTATATAAATGTTGCTATTCTTTTTATATTTCTTTCTAGGCTAACAGTAGCGAGTCATCAATCTGCCTTTGTTCTCTTAGTACTTAATCTGCTTCATGATGTAATCTCTGCTGCTGCAACCTACTCTATTCAGGTAGTTTGTCATACTATATGTTAACTAACTGATGTCACTGTCAGTGTGTTCACTGTGTAATGTTTTGGCAATTCACTGACAGTTAGAAGTGGAATTGACAGTGGCACAAATTTTACGGGTTCAAAATTTGTTGCCATCCTAATATCTGGATGGTAGTGAATTCACACCGGATTTTAGTAAAATAAAAATGTGTCAAAAATGGATAGTGTATGTGTGCCTGCCTGCCTGTCTGCCTGTCTGTCTGTCTGTCTGTCTGTCTGTCTGTGTGTGTGAGAGAGATAGTTTTCCACTTTTATTCTGTTCATCACACAAATTATAGATATTATTTTAAGTACTTTATGTTTCTTAATGACATAACTGTTATTTGCATCTTGTTTTAGGAGCTAAGCAATTTTTTGTCTGTGATCATTAGTACAGTAGTGCCTTTTACTGACATCAGTGGTGAGATAAAAGAAAAGGTATGTTATGATCATATAATATGTGTATGTAAATTGAAGTTATACACCAATTTTAGTTAAAATAATGTGATCAGTCAGGGTAATTTAGTGTGTAAATACAGGTAATTCATTATATTGGTTAACTCAAACATTTGTTTTGTTAATTGACAACTATTTTGATTTCTCAGAATTATGCTGATGTCATTTGGATGCCCAGAAATATTTAACTGCAGATGTCATCTTCATAAAATATTTGTCAAATCTTACTACCAATAGTCTTCAATTATGATTTCATGGCACTGATCACATCTTGGTCTATGATAAAAAAACATGCACAACCTCGAATATGTGTGTGCGTTGTGTTGCATTTTTAATGCTTTACATTTTAATAGGGAGAATCTATTATTCAACACCTGATTGTCGACAACTACAGAAATCTAAAGGATGCCATTGCAGTTATCAGCCCACTGCCAGATGTACCTTCATTCCATACAGCTCATGAGATTCATACAGAATTAAAATATGATAAAGGTGATTTCTCCCTGTATCAGGTTGGTATATCATTGCCTATCGACAGTTTTCTGGATATTTTTAATGACTGATTTTTCTTTACTGTTTCCTTTTAATCTAGATACAACTATTAAGACTGTAAAGTAAAAACATTAGTATCCATGCATTCTCTGAGTGAACTACTGAATCATAACATTCCTGTTTATATTTCTTCAAGGAGTTCAAATATTTTTTGCAAGCTGCGGAACAACAGCACAGCGCATCCACCTTGTGTAAACAACACGAACTTCTAAAATTCCTACATAGCAAACTTGGCACAGAGAAACGGCACCTAATGAACCTCTGTAAAGGAGATGAAGATGGATCAAATAACAACATCGTAGTACGATTGATTTACTCGCTTATCAGACTGTCAAAATCTTTAGACTTGGAGGAGGCCAGTGCTGCAGCAAAATGCCTCGGAGAAATTGGACCAATCAAACTGCCAGCAATTGCCATGAAGGAGAGAACAACCAAAAATGAATGTTTGGAGAGGGCGCTCAAACTATTTAAAGATTGTAAACATATTCAGTATTGCTGGATTTTTCACCAACTTTGTGACTATCTTGTGGACTCTGAGTAAGTATCCATAAAATCTTGTATTTTGCCCTCCGTTTATTTTAACATGTGTATTTGTGCAGATGTACACAATATAATGTTTGTTTATGTGTGAGTGAGTGAGTGCATGAAAGAGAGAGAGAGAGTGTGTGTGTGTGTTCTAGCTGTCATCATATTATTTGTTATCCACATAGTCATATAATATTTCTTTGCAAAGAGAAATCTGTATGGATCTGATAGTTTGAATGACATTTTCACACAGTAAACAAAGATAAACAAAGTAACATATGTTAGACATATAGTTTCGATGCTGTGTAATCTGTGGTATGAAATACAAAATTTGCATCATGCCCTTCAACTGTCATTGCAGCACTGATACAGTCGTGGCTGCGAGTTCTGTATTAAAACAGATTCTAGCCACTGGAACCGGGATGACATTTTGTAAACACTATCAGTCCATTGTCAATGATCATCTGTTTTGCTACCTGTATCCATTCCTATCTGTGAAGAAGAAAAAGGTAACATTTGTTATGATTTGATTACTTTTGAAATGGTCTAAATGAAAGATTCTAACACTGAGCATCATATTCCACTGATGTTAAGTAATCTCAGGCAATTAATTAATGCTCAAATTATGGATAAACACAAAAATATGTTCTAGTCTCTGCTGTAGATGTGACTGGTAGAGTTACATTATGGTTTGTGATGAGCTATATGGATCTGGGAGCTGATTATTTGTAAGACTATAGACTTCTACGTTACACTAAATATTAAAATATTTGTTTTATCTGTTAGAGCATATGTCTGGGTGATTAATAAGCACTATACTATAATAATAATAATAACAACAATAATACCATATATACTCGCATATTAATTGACCCGGCAGATAGGTCAAGGTCACTTTTTGATCCTGTAATTCTTTCCCGAGGCATACGCTCACTGTATAAGTCGAGATCAAATTCTGAAGTATTGATTTGACAGTTTTTAAGGAATTTTCTGTCTAATAATATGATTAAAATCTCAAAATCGGAATCCATCTTGTTAGAAATACCACACTTTAAGTAGAACTCGCACATCATTTCTATGGGAATTGATGGTCTCTTTATATTAGCACCAGGTGTTAGTGGTTTATCACCCTCTGTCATCTGATCATTCTATAATTAGTGCACATTGTCCTTAAATGTCTTGTTCAGGGATACCGGCTCCAGTAATGATGTACACCCTCCGGGTATGACGGCCTGTGTAGTTTTCTAAACCATTTCTAATTGCTTTGATGTTATAATTAATAAACAAACGTGTCACGCCAAACATGCCTGATTATAACTTCAACTGGCAAGCTTTATTAATTAATTGTTTCATGGCAACTGGTGAGCAAGGTTTGTAATGTGAGCAGTGATTTCCATTGTATTGCTAATCATCTGGAGGTACCGGAGCATGTCCATCAAGTATTATTATGTAAAGACTGGCATGTTTGGGAAATCCTGTATCTAAAAATAATCATTGGCCTTGTAATTATAATGAGTATCAATGACGTATTAGAAACTAGTGAATCCCATGAAGCAGTTTTCTTGACACACACGTTTCCTGGGCAAGAAGTTCATCGATCGTTAGTTGTTATCCTTTATATGTATTTTAATAATTTTTCATTTATAAAAAATAAAATCAAGATGAAATTAAAAGACACTAGTTAATATTTATTGTAATAGTTTGGTGAAAATTATTATAAAAGTATAGATATCTGGCCTGTAAGTAAATAAATAAATTAATAGTTGCTTATCACAAACAGAACTTGATTAAATGTATGTAATTTTGCTCATCTTTCTGTGCATATATTTACTGATGAAATATAGATAAAACTACCTTGTCATTTTCCTTCTTCTAATTATAGGTGATGCCTCAGTCATTGTTATGTCCAAGTGATAGCAGGTTCTGTCAGATATTAGATAATGATGAACTGTGGCTCCCCATACACACCAACCATGAACAGTGGCTCTGTAATCTAGTTGCTGCAATAATTGATAGTAGTTCTGTATCAGATGAGATACTCCGGTTAATTGGGCCTGTCTGTCAGGTCAAGGTAGGGGATGGTTAACTTTAAATATCACTGAACGCTGTACTGCATTCACCTTTTTGTCGCACAGATGACAAAAAAAAATATTTTGTTCGCAATAATTGTTCCAGTAATAAAATATATGGAATATCAAATGGTCATGTTTTTTTTGTGTTTCAGACCGAGTTCTGCGAGTTAGTTCTGCCATATCTATTCCATGACATACTTACTGGTGGAAATGAACTGTTTCGTAATGTGCTGACAAAACATGTCAATAACTTCTTTGAACATCACTGTAAGCAATATGATGACAAAGGTGAGACAAAACATTATTACTGTGTAAGTACTTATCGTTTTAGTCTGCTTATTAAGAGAGGCAGTGTTTAGTAGTGCACAGTCCAAGATGTAGGATCAAATCCCAGCATTGGCTGTTTCTGTGGGATGTTTCACCCAATAATAAAGGGTATTTTTAATCTGGTTTCTCTATGGGACTATCCCTTTAATTATAAGTTGCAAGTAAGACCAACACAAAGCACTCACTCACTCACTAGTTAAAAGGTCTATTTGGTTTTTATGCTACAGTAGGAGTATTATATTTAGTTTTTTGTTTGTTTTCGTCTTCTTATGAAAGAACTAGATCATTAATTCTAGGAAAGTACTCTCTTATTCTGTTACTTTTTGATATCTCATTCTAGTTATGCCCTTATACAAATATCAAGGATAACAATTAACATCAAATAGATCAGTACTTCTGTGGGTAGTGTTTGGAAATTTCTTCACTGAGTGCTTTTAAATATTATTTCTTATCAATACCTAATTAAAAAATTCAATAGGTTATACATGCTTATTTTTATTTTGCACAAAGCAACTTGATTTGAAAAGAAATTATGTGCTTAAAATGTTTTGCTGCAAAAATAAAAATGTTACGTTAAAACAAACCCCTATAGCTAGTTCTGCTTCCACAAAGATACTTTGAGAACATTCCAATGATGCATTTCAAATCTCCAGGTTGTGGGTTCAAATCCTATACATACATGTGTTTCTGGTATGTTTCTCTAAGCAGTTATCCCTTGGCCATATGTTCCAGGTGTGACCAGACTACATCCGTGGTCTAACTGGTAGCGCATTGGATTACAGATCACTACCACCTGAGTTTGAATCTCAGTGTGGGCAAATCTGAAGGGTGTTTCATCTTTGACTTCACTTCATTATCTTTGGCGGTTGTTTGGCCCATTTAGTCTACCATGTGATCAAAAGTGGTCATAAAAAATCAATCATCATCATCCAGGTGTGACCAGTCCCAAGATTGAAAAACTGAACTGAACTAATTAACATAAAAACATTACTTTGTTGAAATAATGGCCTTGTTTGTTCATCTCTATTGAATTCTCAGTGATAACACAAACATTTAATCAGACAATTTGACACCGATGATAACCTAGAGGTATGGTTTGTCCATAACGTATCTCTACAAGTTAGTAGTCAACGTTCCTAGTCAGAACATCGATTATGATGATGAGAGATGTGAATTACATATTGTGCTGCCATCTGGTGTTAATAAATGAAAATACTAACTTAGGATTTCCATTTGTAATGTGATAAATGGGCCAGTTGGTAAAATGACACATAACTTAAAGTATGAAGTTAATTACACTAGCAAGTGAATGGAGTGTGTTATAAATATTTGGATATGACAGAAATGAAAATCACAGATTATCATACCATAAACGGGCTAGAATTTCTATGAGAATCTGTGAATCGATTCGTGCAAAGATTTGCGAAAGTTTTTGTTGCACAAATCAATGGTGATTCGCACAAAATTCACCAAATATTCAGTATAGCCTACTAAAAGGTGGTGAAAAAATGAACGCATTTTTATCAATATGGTGAAATATAATTGAACTAGAGTCCATGTGTACTTAGCATTAGGATCTGGTGTCTGCTAAGCATCACAGAAAATAGTTATAATTACACTTACAGATATAAATACAAGATTTTTTAAAGCAGGAATCTAATTCTTGCAAAATCTATTTTGTGAGAATTTTGAAATTTACAAATTGATGTTATTCTTAAATGGCATATACTTGTAACATTGTTCCCACGTATCTTGGAAAACCTGGAAAATAACAAATTCATTTTCCAGTTCCTGGAAATGTCAATAATCGATCATACCGGGTACATTGAATAAGTTTGATATGCTTTTTCACAAGTATCGTGATTTATTACCTTTAAATCTTGCATATTTTGTCATAGAAAACTGTAATTTTGTCCTGGAAATGTCCTGGAAAATAAAATTTCCTTGACTGTGGGAACAATGTTGTAATTGAGTGAATGATCACCATAAGAATTAAATGCTGAAATCTTATGGATTTGTCATGGTAATTAACTAAATATCTAACTGTCATTTCACAGCCACCAAGCAAAATGTGGACATCAGCCAGAACCTCGTCTCTGTGCAGACAATGCTCAGCATAGTCTTATATCTACGCCAGCAACCAAGGCCACCTAAAGGGTAAGGATCTCATAAAAAATAAATGTATGGGATCATGACAGTAAATATATGTTGTCGGAATTTTAAACAAGCTGAATATTCAGAAATGTTTTACGTGTTAAGACATCTTAAAAACTTATGGTCCACAGTTTAACAATGATAACATTTCTATAAATATTACTCACTGGAAATGTTATGCTGCTATATAAGTTATTTCGGAGATTAATGAAATATAAAAATAGTTTCTCATTAACATGATAGGAGAAATCGTATGATATAATATGGGGTCAAATCCTGAAACAGTTCCAGTGATCGGAATTTATTTCGATCTTAAAGCTAAGGATTCCCCACATGTGCCAGTTCCTGATTGATCAGTGTATTACTTCAGCATCCTGAAGACAATCAAAAACTGAATATCTACTGGCCGAAGCTCATATGCATTTATTAGTACATTTTACATATATCGCTTGATTATGTGTGTTTTTGCAGTGTGGAATAAGGCACTGGCACAGAGAATATCGATTTGTGAATTAAAACTCTGGATGAGTCAGCAGGGGCTGAATCCAGAGAAGCAACTTTTCATGCTGAGTCATATGTAATGTCTCATTGATTTCTAAACCACTATGGGGAAAAAACTACTGTAATAGATGAATCACATACAATCTGAGAGTAACACACCCAAGTCAGATCATGGCAGCTGTGAGAATCTTTATGTTAACTGCTTAAATAGTCCTATTCATAGCTATTTTCAGTTGCTGTTTTTTTCTTCAAAGCACAACTTTACACCTTTATTGCCACTGTCTTCAAAATTTACTTTGTGTAACAGTTGGGTGCAGTCAAAGGGGTCAATTCAATTCCGGAATTGGAATTGATAGGGGAATTCCCATTCCAGAATTGGAATTGCTTATTTAAAAAAAAAGGGAATTAGAAACTTAAATGCACAAATTAATTGAGTGGAATTGGAATTGACAAAATGGAATTGACCCCATGTCTGGTCGTGTGTTATGATTGAAGCAACTATTATTAAAATTGATAGCTTATTTGCTATTGGAAAATTCACATCTGTGCTGATGCAAACTGTTATTGCATCATAGCTTCATCACTGTTAAACTTTATATTAACATATTCAAACTAGACCTAATGTCTGCTGTTCAGATTATATAGTGATATTATAAGGCTTCAGTATCATTAATGACTAAAGCTTGCCTTAAATGTCACATTACATACTGGACATAACAGAACTTAAGAAAGAGTGTAATATTACTAAAGTGAATTATATACAGGGTTCAGATGGGGCATGGAAATCCTTGAATAGTGTGGAATTTCATCAGTTCAAAATCAAGACATAGAGATAGTCCACCTTCATTTCATTTCAAATTTTAGGGACTAATACAGCTATCTCACAAATATCATAAATATTGTCAAAATGTGTAAACGATCACCCACATTTTAAAGTGCTGATTAACTGACTTTTAATGGCCTGTGGGCGCCGCCATTTTGAAGCTAGACAGTGACCGAAAGCTCCTGAATGCTGACATCACTTGGGCGTATCCGGTTGACCTGAAGTCTGTAGAGCCTGTACAAAAGCATGTAAACAAGTGTGAGCAAAGAATTATTCCAGAACTAAATATCAGTTTGAGCCAGAAGGAACCTTACAAGAGGAAGATGAATGGCTCAGATATTAACACTCAAGAGAAACTATAATACACATCAGTCTAGAGAGCACCCATATGACATCACAGCATTTCAGTTTTCTCCTTCCCACCTTCGAATCTGGCTTCTGGTGCAGCCATAATGGCAGCCCTCCAGTAATTTGGATTATTTCCTTATATCTATGATATCAGGTATATTTCATGATTAATATTTTCTGATGGTGGCCTGTCCCTTTAAAAGCATTGAATTTTTTTAAATAGCATGGAAAACCTGGAATTCAGATTCAAGCATTGTTATGCATCAGTTTTTTTTAAAATATTATCTGGTGTATTGATAACTGCTTACATCAAGATAGGATGATTCCACCTTCAGTTTTTATGAAAACTGAAGATCATGATGATGATTGGCCATAAAACATCAATCATCATCATCTTCAGTTTTCGTAATAAATGTTAAGAGAAGACTTAACTGTCTTTTTGTGTTTGAAAAGCCAAATGCATCCACCTTCTCCCCATCTTGGTAAATCTGTGGCAGGACAAACTCAATTGTCAAAGCTGCAGCAGTAGCAGTCGAGCTGCCTTGTGGGTTTCAAATTAATGGGTTTCCTTGAATCTGACTTATCCATCTTTTCATGGGATGTTGCTAAAATCACTCTACCTTTGTTCCATATATCAGCTGGGTTATCTTTTTTTCTGAAAACTTCCATGGCCTCCTGCAGAGCATCTAAGATTGGCATGCGGTTTGTCCAAGACATAAATATGTTGATGATGTCAATGTGCAGAATTTTCGGCCATTAGCATGCATGGAATGTACAGAGAGAATGAAGAGTGTTGAATATTCATGAGGATTGCTGAAAATGGTGGTTTCAGGTCCACTGGCTGCAACATCCAGAGTTTGCTGATTGACTACACTGCGACTAAAAAAGGATTTCGTTCATACTGCTGCATGTGTCAACAGAGTTTCAACATTAGAAACATGGACCAGGGTGCTGTGATAAGTCAAGGTGGTGGCACAAAGCATATTGCCAACATGAAATTATATTGTGAAAGCATGGAAATGGCAATAAATTTTATAGTTGCTGAAGTGTATGAACCCTATATATATATATATATATATATATATATATATATATATATATATATATAAACTGAAGTTGTTAAAGTCAGTTGAGCCCAATGCTACTGCTTGAAATGTGAAACAACGTTCATATTCCTGAGTCTGGAGTACATATAATGCTTTAAGTGTGTACTGTGCCTACTACAGTCATTTAGATGCTGAATTCCCAGGCCAAACACCAAATAGGATTCCTCCAAAGATGCAAATAGTGCATGGAATATACATCTCTCTCTCTCTCTCTCTCTCTCTCTCTAAACTTTTGTTTAAACATGTGTCAAGCCATAATGGTGTGGTTAGTTAGAGTGTAGGACTCATGACTGAAGGATTGTATCGGATTGGTGATGTCATATACTCAAATGTGAATTATGGGAGATTTAGACTAAGCAGTTTACAACCAGGATATGCTTGGCCTTTTGGTCGTAAAGGGTTCAATTAGTAATATACATTTCAGGTGAAAAATCAGAACCTTCTTTTTTACTGAAATGTGTACCAAATTTAGGCCCCTTTCTTAGCACAACCTTTCTTATCATTTAAGCAAGTCATGTTTTATTTGAGCTTTTTGTTGTTTTCTCCTCCAGGAAACAGATATTGACAGCATGGGACAATAACTTCTGGCTCGATCTTGATTATCTTCTGATTGCAAAGGCTGCACATAACTGTGCTTTGGATTTTGCATCACTGTTGTTGTCCGAAATATGGTGTAATATAGAAAGGTGGGTGTCTTCTAATTAGGGTACAGTGTGTTGTGGTTCTTGTGTATTATTTAATCTATGATATATCTTACAGGCAACAAAATAATCGCATTTTGCTAGCACCATATGATCTGGAATAAACACCAGTTTGTGTTTGGATTGTTGATTCTAGAATTAAAACTGGAGTAAAATTTAAAATTCTTAGAAATTAATTTCAGTTTTGCAGTTAAAGTAATTTAAAAAAAAAATAAATGTGCAAAGCTTGTTTTTATAGGTAATAGTGTAGAGTAGAGATTTTGTTGTTATGAAGTGTAGTAAAATTGAAGGTGCTCACATAATCATTGGTCAGTAAGGTACTGCTCTGTCATAAAATGTAATTCCAGTTTTCTGTGTGTCTGTGGGATATGTTATATCTATCAGTAAAAGGTTTTGGGATTATTATTTCATTTCTTTAGGGAGTATTCCCTTGACTGTAAATACTATATGAAACCAGTACCGAGGTTAAATTAAACAATCATCCATTTGTACGGTTGAATTTAGATTATCGTTGTGCAAGGGCTTCAGTTTGCATATAAAAATTACCTTCTACACAGAGAGACCCTTCAAAGCCAACCATCTGATACCCAGATGTTAACGGAGCAGAGTGATGCCGACTGCAGGAGTATATCAATGGAACCGAACTCACAGGAGACAGTGGAATTCACAAACCATGGCTTCACCCAAAGTAATTATCTGGAGCTGTTGGCCAGTCTGCCTAATGCTTCTAATATTAATGTCCAGACACTGATGTTGGAGGCATACAGATGTGTGGGTGATCCCGATGCGTTGTATGGATGTGGGGCAGGTCATTTGGCTGATACCACTTCAAGGTCAGTCAGTGTTATATATGTATTCTATTAATCTTTGTATAGATCCAGAACAGATATGATTACTCTAGTTTAGTTGTCAAAATTGAAAACGCACAATTAGGTAGTTACAGTAAGTGATACAAATTTTATTCAATTATACTTTGCCACCATAATATGGACCTGTGCAGTCCTGAACCATCTGCAACTTTGCTGCTATTTATCAGCAAATAATCCAACCAATATATAATATATCAGAGGGTGTTAATTTAATCAAATAGTAGGTAGCATGATTTACTCTGGTGAGTCACCTGTGTTGTGAGGTAGGGAAATTAACTGGTGACTCAATCTGTAAAAGGTTCCCTGGCTTGAAGCCATACAATCTGGCAGTATCATCAACTACAAGGAAGTATACTTGTTTTGGCTACCAGTAATTAGCATTATCACGCGATAACCTGTCATCAAGTACTGATTTGTGGCCCAGTCAATCAATAATAAAAATAATAATAATAATGTATATTTGTTGAAGCACCGTCAATAGCCTTTATTGACTGGGCAAGTCTTTTACTGACTGAGTGATATTTAATTGGCTGGGCAATCCTTTAATGGCCAGATGTTCTTGAATTGGCTGAGTGATCCTGTAATAGCTGGGAGATCCTGTGCTGGTTGGATAAATCAGATAAAGATCGCTAGAGCATTGGTAATTTTTTATCGACAGTTTCTCTCTCTCCAATCTGCCACAACCATTATTTCAATGAATGTATTGGAGATAGTATCAATTGCTCCCTGTAATGTGTAATACAGCAATAGATGTGTTCAAACTAAGTTCGTACAGAATGGTATCTGAAAACAGTGAAAAGGGTTATAATGTGCCCTGAATGTTAGCTATATGGTACCAAAAAATTTCTTTCATTTAAATAGAGAATACTACCATAAATTTTGAAATACACATACAAAATATTTTGAAATTACTTCATACAATTCTTATCCTGTTAGTTGATGGATTACTTCCAATAATACCACTCTTACTAGTACTATTACTATGATCCGCACTACTGTGATTAGCTAATAATTTTCTTATGTATTTGGTATCATTGTACCTGTACTACGAGTTTGCCCAACCCCTGTACTAGGTGTGCAACTGAGCTCGATTCTATTTGGGGATATTGGCGTAATAGAAGTTTGTAATTATTATTATTATTATTTCATTTTGTGTCTTTAGAATTATGACGTATGAACACGAGAAGAGTTGGTATGAAGCTCTCGGGTGTTACGATCTACAGATGACCGATGGCTTGATCAGGAATGATACAACTTCACAACTTGGATTACTTCAGGTGACTGAAGCAAAGGAAAGGATCGTAAAATGGCCTTTTATCAGAGAATCTGTGTCATAATGGTAACGAAATGGGAGAGAAGGTGTCTTTCTCATATCAGTTCAGTGTTTAATGGAAATATTTATTGAGCAGATCTGGGAAGTCTGACAATGGTGCAGTTGTTAGCGTACTGTGCTGCAAACCTGTAGATCTGTGTTTGAATCTAACTTATATCTGTACTTGTGGGATTTATTTTGGTAATCCCCTTCTGGCAATATGTCCCTTGTTTAACTGAGTGTTGAGGCCAAACAAAAAACTTGTTCATTTACTTATTTGTGAAATCACCCTGAAGATGGTAGTGGGCTTGGATTCCTCTACTTAGGCTAAACAAAGCAAACATAAATGTGCACGCACACGCACACACACACACACACACACACGCAAGCACGCACACATATATACACACCCTATAATAGTATATTTTAACAGTTGTACCTTTTGAAGTATTTCATAACAATAACTGCATTATTTTTCCTGTAGTCACTTCAGAACTGTGGCTGTTGCCATATCCTTGATGTTTACTTACGTGGCTTGTCTCATCAAGCACTGGATGGGAACATCTCTCTTCAGGATCTACAATACGAAGCTGCATGGAGAAATAGTTTATGGAACTTGGATACACCAGCCAGGTAACATGAAAATAATAGATAAGCTAATTCCTAAACATAGCATGAATGTTGGCATATTCAACTTAGTTGTGTCATATTGGGAAAATAATTAAGCGACTTCGTTATTGATAGTTTTTACCTGTCGATTACTCCAAATGTAAGATAAACCAGTTAAACCCAAATACAACACATGGACCCCAAAACAATAACATATTAAAAACGGAATCAAATGGATGTTATTTCTAATCATAATTATGTACATTCTGTTCCGTTTTACTCTGACTTCAGACTCTCTGATAGAACATTCACCACCCCACGCTGCTTCATTATGTTGTTGTGAATTGGTCATTAATATCATGATGAGGTGTTGCCTTATTGTACACACTCCGCTCAGTCAGCTAATCCCTAATAAATAGCGAGGAATATTTGTGTGGGATGGGTACTTAACTTGCACGAAATCAGTTGTAATCTTGTCTATTTCAAACAGAAATGTTGGGCGCCTACTTAGTCCAACTGGTAGTGTGTTGGATCACAGATCACTACCACCCGAGTTCGAATGTCTGCGTGGGCATATCTGGAGGGTGTTTCATCTTTGACTTTGCTTCATTACATTTGGAGGTTGCTCGGCCCATTTAGCCTACCATATGCACAAAAGTGGCCGTAAAACACCAATCATCATCATCATCATCATCAAACAGAAATGTTACTGATAAGTGGAAGACATAAAGGGCTCAATGAGAGTTATCTAGTTTATGATGGATATTCCTTGGCAGATAGATGAATCAAATTAACATATCAATATAACAACACGTTTCCAATATTATCAAGCACCTTTAATATAAATTTGTTTTGGAGAAAAGGTGTAAATGATTTTTCATACATTATATTAGTCCCTTCTAGGTTTTACATGATGGTATTAGTAATGATGATGATGATGATGATGATAAATAATAATAATATAACAGCAAGAAATGTTGAAAAGAAATTCAATTTTTCTAAGTTATAACCCTGATTATTTTCAGCTACACCAAGAAATTGGACACAATCTATTACACTGTTGTTGTTTCATTGGTCAGTCATTTTGTGAACCTGTGCCATCTCATAAATGATCCTTTGGTTTATGCCGCCTTTATGATAATTGTTAAACATTTTATTGATTGGATGGAAAGTCAAAGAAATATTGCATGTTCAGCAGTTTTCCAATGGCTGATTTAAATCTCTAAAAAGCTACTTGCCCATCTTGAAAAGGTATAAATGTGATAGAATAAAGTTATTTATCTTTATTTTAGCCTAAATATATTTTTATCAGTGGATTTGAGATTAATGTATCATATGATCAATTTCAATCATTATTATGGTTTATAGTTCAATGGTGATACACATATCTGCCTGTCAATTTGTTAATAGCCTAATATGGATTATCATTGCTAATATTATTATTGTTAGTATGCGTCTAAGCAATTAACAGTACAGCTTAAAAATGGGTACTGTCCAAAAACGGTCTTGGCTATCCAATTTCTGTCATGATGACATGGAATTAAAATGACACTAAATGTTCCTAAAAATATGTATAGACACAAAATAGATAGTTTGTAATATACAAAATAGTTCATTTGATCTTATTCATATTGATGTTACAGGTGTTATGTTGTTGCTGTTACAGTGTATCATTTTATGAAATATTAATTGACCAAAAACTATTCGGGTTACTCGACTATGTTGTTGCAGAGTTGTACATTTCTAATATCATACTAACTATATTCTGTGGCATCACAGATCAAATGTTGATTTAAATTGTTTTACTCTTTTGCATTAATGAAATGAAATATGCTAAATATTTTGTTTAATTATTTGCTTGTTTCGTTTATTTTGTAAGCATTTGATTCTCTTACTGTATTTGCTAATATAAAAAAAACACTGCTGTTTTAAAATGCATTATTATTATCACGTCAATTAAGTATTTTGGCTTCCATCACTGAATGTAGAACTTATTTTTCAGATTGAGCTCAGACTCATCTTTTAATCAGGCCATCTACGCCGGGTTGATTGCTCTTCGAGACCATGACACCATCATGGTGAGCAAGGCCTTGTCCATCGCCCGGCATCGGAGTCTCGGAGAACTGTCTCTGTCTAGTCTCGAGTGCGTTCGAAAGATATATCCGACGCTGTGTAAACTACACAGTATTACACAAATTGAGGATGTCATGCACTGCATCAACAGGTAATCAACAAAAGATTTAAAGGTGTGCTTCACTTACCGAGTTTTATCCACATTTGAACCTTAGTTATAATAATGAGTCTACTCATCATTTCTGTCATACGCTGTTGAGCGGGTTTGTTTTAGTGGCACCTTGTTTTATTTGGCAAAGTGTCTTAAAATGTTTTACTGTAAACCACCTTTTAGCACAAAAACATCTCCACCCAGAAATAACCATACCGTGTAGCTGTTCAGACCCGACACAAAATATAATGATCTATTATGATGCGAACAGTTTGTAGAACCATAGATTCTGTGTTAGTATACAAACTAGGTAATATATCAGTTAAGAGGTTGGTTAAGTGAAATAATAATTTAATGTTGGAACTTGTTGGTTTCAAAGGTGTTGAAAGTTTTTTTTAGATCTACACACTCAATATAAATATGGTACAGTGTTTAATTACTGTTAAGATGCAATTACCTTTGTTATTAGAATAAATTGATTGGTTTTATTAAGTAAAACTGGAAATATTACATGATAATTTTGAGCTTCATTGTGAGTTGAGAGTAGCACTATTATCACCAAAATGATGTAGCTATGTTTTTAAAACTTCCTTCAGACAAAGACTAAAGTAGCTAATGTCTACATCTTATTGCAATGTGTAGAAGGTCATGATTTGAGGAATTTCCCTTATTTGTTACCTGTGTCAACATGTAGATGGTCACGATGTAAGGAATTCCCCTTATTATTAACTACTGTATATACTCATGTATAGGCCGCACTCGTGTATAAGACGCACCAGGTTTTAGGACCAACAAACCCCCCATGAGTTGAACCCGCATATAAGAAGCACTAAAATCTGCAAATTTATTCAAAATCCAAACATTCATCATCATCACTATCTTCAGTGAACATCTGTTGTATCTGTTCATGTGTCATCATGTCATCATACATGTCGTCGCCTTCTTCGTCGGAGTCAGTGTCAGATTTGTCATGCTGTTCATCCCACAATACAGCATCCTCCACTTATTGAACGATTTGGTTATGATGGCGGGGTCGATTTAATCCCAGGCCATTTTCACCCACTGTTTGACGATAGGTAACAACGGCCGCTTCAGGATGTGTCTGCTGCTGTGCGTTCGTACCCATAATGCTATTTGAAGTAGTTTATTAGTAGTTTCTATGTGCCAGCTTTGAAAGTAATTAATACACTGTTTGCTGTAATCGTTTTCCTTTGATGTGGCTTCTATGGTCATTCTTTGCGCGTCCTCATTTACCGTTCCGTTCAATTACACAGGCTCACCTATTTCGATAGTAATAACACATCTTAGATAGACCAAAAATAACGTCTGCCTCTAATAGTTCATGGAGGCGGCCGTATTGGTCATAGTGCCGCCATTTTCGTATCACAGCCGATTTGGACCTACACCTTTTGTAGGATCAGGCTGTTGTACTTTTTTGGATTCCTGTGCTTTCTGGATTCCTGTGCATCAAACAGGTTAATTGCGATCCGGATCATTTCACACCTCTTAATAATAAATCACCATGTGCTGGCCGTTCCCAGATGGCCTTGATACCATTGACAGTCCCTGACTATGTTACCCATAAATTATTACTTGACAACAGGCCGATGCCACGCTACTCACTGGGTATGCAAAAATATCCATTTTAGTGATGATTACATCTTTAGACTGCGAACATGCAACGAGTCAACATGAAATTGTCTGCTAAATTCTTAAACATACAGTGACTGGGACTTGTTAGCATGGCAAATAGCCTGGTTGGATAATCTTAGCAACTATGTAGGAATTATAATGGATGAATATACAGTTACGTGTTGTTACAAAAACTGAATACACGTGATCAATCCGAACACCTAAAGGTCATGGGCCAATATTGTCATTCGTTAAACTGATGACCTTGGAGGGTTGTGAACTTTACACTTTGTGGTCACGTCACTAATTAGAGCATCGGATTAAATAATCATGGGGGTTATCACAATTAAGTTTGGCTTCGAAGGACAGCAGCAAAAACACACTTAATTAATTAGTTTTTTGTTCATATATTCATTATTAATGTTGAAAAACAATATTATTGTATTTCCCCCTAAATTATGCCAAATATTACCTTCCCTTTTAGTCTTACCAGTGTATAAGATGCACTCGCTTTTGGCAGCGATTTTGTGGTATCAAAAGTGTGGCCTATATACGAGTATATACGGTATTTTGAAAACAAATATATATCGCCTTGTGAAGGCACTGATTGCAGGGCCAGAAAAATATTTCATCAATTCAGTTGCCCACGGGCAAGTAGATTGGAAATGCACTTGTCCAACAAATTTTCACCTGGTCCAAAATTATCTTTTATTTTTAATCTGCTATATTTCACCTGCCCACATATAAACATGTATTTGCAATAAAAATCAATTATTTGATAAGAAATGTTTATTGAGTGAAGCCCAATGCTGTTTTGCTGAGTTACCCATAGCCATTTTCACTCTCACTATATTATACTTTCACTATATTATAATTTATACTCTCACAAATTACCAAGAATGTGTAGCCAGTAAACTGCAATGAATAAAGCTTTTAATCAGCAACACCATTTAAATAGGCAGTGTGTTGTCTTAAGCCAAGATTTCATATACGCGGTAGAGTATGCGTTATGCGAATCTGAAAAAAATGGAAAACATGTGAATGTATGAGCGTGATTCCATATGCCCGACTGCATATGTGATTTCCGAATGGGACAAAACGGACTGCCCCATGTAGCGATTGGTGCAAATCGGATGGTTGAATCTATATTTTTACGACCCCGGTCTTAATATTCTGGATTCAACCATCCAATTAGAATGTCCAGGCAGGATTTCCCTAGAGAAATAGGTCACAAAGTGAGAGGGGTGTCCAAAACACATGGATACTGCCATATCCCATTCGCATGCAGTGTATGTGGAATTTTGGCTTTAGACGTAGCCGGCCCTGACAGCCAGCTTTGCATTGCAGATTATAAGTATAGGAATGCAGCAGGAAAAAACTATTATTTTAATTGGTTCGCTCATCTGGCATGCACACACACATATTTGACAAATTTTTATCTTAAAAGGGCACTTGTCCGAGCGGGCAAGTGATCAGCGATTAACAGTAGCCCGGCATGAAAATATACTTGCCCCAGGCGTCCAGGCAACCGATTTTTCCAGCCCTGCTGATTGTGATTTTTCAATTATGGTATTTCTTCCAACAAGAAAAAGCTAAATGTAATGTCTTGCATGCTTCTATATACACATGCAGATATGTATGTATGTATGTATGCATGTATGTATGTATGTATGTATTGCATATGTACATGTACACAACAATCTGTCTGGAGGTTTATTAGTTGGATCTAAATAAATTTAGATAGCTGCTATCAGCCATAAATATTAATTATGTCATTGCTAGCTTATATTGTTTGAGTAATTTATGGCTTTCATTATCACTCTATTACTCGAAATATGTTAAAAACTGGCATATAGAGTGGATTTTTCAAAGAAATGTTATCAATTGTATGTGTACTCGTACAGAAAATACAAGGTAGAAACTTGGAATATGATTGAATTGGTGATTAATAATACCCAGTTATGATAGTCACATAGCATGGTTCTAGGCCAACCGCTGGGAAAATGTCTCCCTTATACAAATGGTGGTGCCATTTACATCTCACTATATGGGTGAATAATGGGTTAGTGGCTTTGCTAGTCTGTGTAAATATTAATTAGTTTTTCAATGAGCAAGACACTGGGTAGTTCCATTCATGTGTGTATGAGTGCACATGCATGTGCATGCACACAAACACCCACTCCCACACTGCAGCCTAAAGACCTTTATCCATGAATATTTTACTGGTATTCTGCTTTTACACACACACACATACACACACACGCACACACACGCATGCACACATTTATAAGTGTGTTCTGATTCATGTCTTCATTTCTCATTTGAAATTAGTGACTGTTCTGTCGACGAACTGCTGAACAGATGGAACTCTCATGATGAGCTGCTACAGAATGATTTTGTGTTTATCGAGCCAATATTTTCACTGAGATGTGTGCTGCTACAAACATTAGATGATCAACTGTCAGTGAAAGAAGCCATTGTCACAAACTTAGAGAAGTTGTCGAAATGTGCAAGAGAGGCAGGCAGGACTCAAGTACGTTTCATATACACACTGGACTTACCTTGTAGAGTATAATAGAAGTATGAAAATATTGTGATGTTCTTTAAACATCTAAGAAGGTTCATAATAATGGTTTTTAATGTCTTGTATAATATAATATATTTACTCCTATTAAATAAAACTCCTGTTATCACAGTACAGTTATAACAGGCATTATGAGATATTTCAGTGTAACGGGTTTATATCTTTTGTGTAAATGCAATTACATTTATTACTGTTAAACTTTGGGTTGAGCACCAAACAGTGGGACCTATTGATTAACTAAAACCACATGTTTTCCATTTAGGATATCAACAGATTCTAATGGGTTATAATCAGTCAGAAATAGCATTTAGTTTATGTATGATCATTTGGATGGAGAAGATCAGTGTGTCACCTTTATTTCCTTCGTTTCATGATTCTGCTAGATCTACTTTATTTCCTTCCTTTTTTAGACAAATTTTGTTTGCGACAAAACGTAGATAGTCTATCTTTATTGGCCTATTTACTAATAATTGATTGTGTAATTGTATTCAAGTGAGTTTTATACTTCGAAATTAAGCTCCTTCTGCAATAAAACACTAGTTTATGAGGGTATATTGTCTATTCTTCCATTCAATTAGCATGTAGTGGTTGTAACAGTGTTAACAATAAGGTAGTATCTTTGACAGATTTGACTATATTTATAGAGTAAATTCATAAATTGTCTTAAAATGCTGATTGTCTTATTTGAAACAATGTTTATACACCGAAAACATTAAACAAATATAAGAAATGGCTTATAGTACAGTAATGGCAATGTCATGGAAGGTGCATTTAGCATAATGTTTGCATTATGTTAATTTCTTCAACAAGCTGTTGTCTAGCTTAATTAAGATTGGTGTGCTTATTTGTGATACTATACAGATACTTGCCATATGCTTCACATATAAACATTTTCTTGCTGTTTTAAATTGATTGCTTTTTACACAAATGTTTAAGATTAAAATGCATTATGCAGTATTTGGCAATTGCTCTATTGATTTTGTGGAGAAGGCTTATGGTGTATGCTATTTTTATTTTTACTTGTCCTACTCTAAACAGTCCATGTGGTGACGCACTTCTTTGCAGTAATTTTGTTGTCTTCAACATTGTAATTAGGACATCCAGGTGTGTTCAGGTGATAGAGAATGCCCATTGACTGCAATCAGATCACTTGTAAAGTATCACGACTGGAGTTACCAAAACTTCTCATGATCTCATGTCATTTGCCGATGGAGCCAGTTTTCTCGGGAATCATAATTGTGTGCTATAGGACAAGTGTATTTAATACAGCTATTTATGAAAAGAGAGTTTTAAAAGTACTATGTCATCTTATTTAAACTTGTGGATTTAAAATGCTCTCTGGGTCATTTCTGCAAGCAGTCATTCATAATAATATAAATTTTTGCACAGATTTAATGATGTTTTCATGTTTATTAACCATGCAGCTTGCTGAACGCTACGTTCACCAGTTGAGGTGTATAGACGTTAAGTGTGAGGAGCGCAGAAGTTGGACTTGGAGGATAGAGGAAGCTTGGGTATTCTGGTGCCGCGATGAAACTGAAACAGCAAAACATATCATGAAGCAGTTAATAAGGAAGTTGGAATCGGTATGGAGTGATTTAGCATGAGTTGATAGTGCTTATCTATTAATATGTCTTTCCTTTTTGCTGTTGTCGATGATTATAGAATTTAAAATGTAACTCCTATAGCTGTGCTAAAAACCTGAAAGTTAGGGCTCCAATCCAGGTGATGCATGTGTTTGTGGGATTTCCCTTAGAGGGGGGGAGGGGTTTCTCACTTGCATAGGATGAGAGACCAGGGTAAACAATGCATTAATCCTATAATCTGACCATTCCCCAATGCTAATTTACGACCACAATTTTCCATCCCAGACCACAAATTGCATTCCTCTACAATGACCACAGATACAATTAATGAAAAATGACCTTTAAAATTGCACCTAGAATACTTGTTTGTCCCAAGCACACACCCATGTGAAAGCCAAGTGATTGGTGATTGGTGCTAATCCAACACTCTATCAATTGTAAGCCAATCAGCTCATGCTGAGCATCGGGAAATGTGTGTTTTGATGAGGGAAAACAAGCTAAATGTTTTTCAGTTGTTTACCTGTCCAATTTGACTGATTGATTAATGCAGTCATTAAATAAACAAACAAATATCACTTCTGATATTTACATTATTATTAGTGATAAAAATTTCAAAACTACAATTTGTAAATGTGTTTTATTTCATATGACATTCTTTGAACATTATATAAATAATAATAATTCTGTATCAGTATATAAATCATTAAATGAAAGGGTTCATATTTCTTCATCAAGACCATCCCCCTATTAAGATCGAACAATCTCAGTCCGAAGGGTGTCTTAATAGGGGAATTCTACTTTATTATAGAAATTTAGTGTAAGCAAATTTTGAACCGTTTTTAGTAAAGGAGTACTTATTAATATATGCAATGATCATTATCTGTTTTCTGCTTTTGATAAACAGATGAATGACACAGAGGCCGCCATCTTGTATGCCAAATGTCTTGGTATCTATGGTAACTGGTTGGCCGAAACAAAGTCAGAGAATCCTAATGTCATCATGAGACAGTATCTACAGAAGGTAATAATTCCTCAGCTTTATTCTGTTCTATTATACTATACTGTACTATACCATTATTACTATACTGTACTATACCATTATTACTATACTGTACTATACCATTATTACTATACTGTACTATACCATTATTACTATACTGTACTATACCATTATTACTCTACTGTACTATACCATTATTACTATACTGTACTATACCATTATTACTATACTGTACTATACTATTATTACTATACTGTACTATACCATTATTACTATTCTGTACTATACTATTATTACTATACTGTACTATACTATTATTACTATACTGTACTATACTATTATTACTATACTGTACTATACTATTATTACTATACTGTACTATACTATTATTACTATACTATATTGTACAATACTGTATTATACAGTATTATATTATTTGGGACAGTACTTTCCATACTATACTGAGTTATGCTATACTGTACTGTACTGTGCTGTCCCTTTCTGTATATTGTACTGTAATGTGCTGTCCCTTTCTGTATATTGTACTGTACTGTGCTGTCCCTTTCTGTATATTGTACTGTACTGTGCTGTCCCATTCTGTATATTGTACTGTACTGTGCTAAGTGAAATTATACTGTATTGTACTATTTTATATAGTGTTCTGCTGTGCAGTATTTAGACTGTAATGTTCTTTTGAATATTGTACATTACTACCGGTATGCTATACTGTATTGGTCTATACCATAACATATTGTACTATGCTGTACTACACTATATTATACTATATTGCATTATACTGTACCATATTATAATATATTATAGAAGGGTGTATCACCTTTAGTTTTGCCTCGTTATATTTGGAGGTTGCTACTTTATGCACAAAAGTGGCCATAAAACATCAAACACTCTACCTTTTTAGTTGTTTTGTGGTGTGAGCCAGTCTATTTTTACCTCCCTTTCAAGTTAAGTGCTGTTCATCCATTTCCGCTTGGCCTGATTGGCTGATGATGCTGCCGTCTCATTTTAATTTGCCTTGTGGGGGATGGGCCAGACATGCTCCGCTTATGGCCTACTTAAAGTTCTTGCCCCCTTTAGACGGGATTCATTAACGTTTATGTGGCCATACTTATATCTTTTGTATTACCAACATCATATGCTTTGACTCTACAAACAGGTAGTACACAAACATTATGGCAGGATCATGTGCTTAATTGTACAGATCTCCCAGCTTTAAGTCAATAGTCTCCATTTTGTACTTTACGACATTTAATTTGGCTTCAAATGGTCAAAGAACATAAAGCAGATGTATCTTATGGCTAGATGATCATCTTGCTCATTTATATGTTCTATTAAACTGTGTAGTATTTAGTATTCTTATAATAATAATGATAATAATAATAATGTATATTTAATAAAGTGCCTTACTAATAGGAGCCATTCAAAGGCACTGTACAAATATTATGTAATATAATTATACCCTAAATAATATGTAAAACTCCTGTAGGTTTGAGTGATAATTTAGATTAAAATGTTTCCCATAGATTTAGGTTCATATTATGATATATATATTGCGTACACTGAGGATAGTTCTGTTGTTATGTTGCCTTTGTCTTGTTGGCAGTCATTTTACAAACCTGTTTCTCGGATCCAATTTAATTCTTCAATGTTTACTGCAAACGGTAATGGTTCCCTTGTATTTTGTGCTGTCCAAATGAGTGTGCAACCAATACAAGCTTTATTCCTGCTGGTTTGATATGGCAAATTATTGTTTTTATATTAAAAAAGGATAGTGAATGAGTAAATAAATTCTGGATAATTCTGTGGCAGTGTGATTTGAGTATCAAAATGTCACACTTCAGAAACAGTGTCAGTACAAAAATAAATCCCAAATGGTATTGTAATATGTTGGTAATAATAATATCAAATTATAACATATTTTTTCTGAATGACATGTTAATAGTTACAATAGTTATTTATAGCATCTGTTTAATATCCAAAGTAATTAGTTATAGCATTATGATTAGGGCTTTGTCATAACATCTCACTTCAGTTTACATATTAAATTTGTAATGGATGGACATTAGATTCCAGTGTAACAAAGCCAGGGTGAGTTAAACTTCAAAAAAGAAAACCGACTAAAATTATGAGTCACCTACGAGTGTGCCTGACCATCCAACTTCTTGCGAAGTGTTTCACTCATGGATCAGTGTGGTATTAAGAAACTTTTAGCAATTTCTGGATTCAACACTTTATACCATCTGCTCTGGGTTAGGTTAGAGAAGACTTGTATCATGATGTCTGGTCGACATCATGTATCCAAAATTTATCAATTTCAATTCAATTCCAAATATTTCAATTTTAACTTCCATTTTTCAGCTACTACTTTTTTCCATGAGTAGATACTCCGAATACTTACTCTGAGTACCTACTCCTGAGTAGTTTATATTTCAAGTAGGATTGTCATGGATGAAATATTTCGAATTAAAAAATTAAATAGTAAATTAATTTGTGGATTAAATTATTTTGTAGGAAACTTCAATTCCAATTCCAAATTGATCAGTTCCAATTCCATTTTTTTAAATAATCAATCCCAATTCCGGAATTGAATTGACCCCATGTCTGCACAGTTCTGAAGATCTGGAACAAGAGAGATGGGATCCAATTTGGAAGCAAGTGCCATTCATAGAATTCAGAGCTTATCGGATGATTGTGGCTTAAATATAGCTGTTGGTTTATTATTTGCTGATGATATCCATTCTTAGGCATGAAGTTCTTTATTCTGTTCATTAAAATTTACCCAGGCTGAAGCTTTGCTGACAGATTTGGGTGCCGAGGATGAGGCAGCTCTCGATACTTTCTTGTCATTGGCCCGTTTTGCTGACGCCCAGTATCAGAACATTGTGAATCACATGAAATCTGCGACGTTCAAATCCAAACAGGAGTTGGTTAAGAAAGCAAAGGAAGATGCGGAACAGCTAAGACAAATTGGAGAGAAAAACAGGTATTGTGTGAGTGTGTGTGTCTGTGTATTTGCATCAATAGTCTGAAATTTAAATGAGAACATGTTGCTTTTATTTATATAATACATCTCTCCTATTTCATAAATTTGTTTACATTCATTCATTCAGTTGATGATATCCTTCCAAAGCAACTCATATTTGTTTGATATCCAGTAAAAATCACCCACTCAATATGTTATTTTCCTATATCACACATTTTCAGTATTGATTGTCAAAGGTAATCTATTATGTGTGTATAAGGTTTTGTTTGAAATGTGTGTAGATAGTTGATAATTTAGATTTTGGGGCAAATGTTAGTTTAGGTTTTTATGTGCTTTACACAGTATATAAATGATAGATAGATATTTTGAGAGTCACACACACACGCTACACACACACACACACACACACACACACACACACACACACACACACATATATACACAAATAATAACCCTCCATTATACAGTTTAATACTGTGTATAATAATTATTCAAATTTACGGATGAACTTTTTTCAATGTTAAAATTGTCATGTAAGGTGTATAGGCAGCCTGAAGTAATTTATTATAACTTAACATGGTCATTTTGCATAACAAGTTACTCACCCAACATGAACATTAAAGAATAATTCTAAACCATGCAGACCTGCACTCAATAAATATGGCACTCCGAGAAAAACTAGTTTTGTTTTTGTTTCTATATTTGAACAGAATAATATCAGAGGGGGAGGGGGGGTTAGCATGTGCCATCTAATGGTTTACTGATATTTTAGGCCAGTTTTGTACAGTTAGTTCACAGTTTTGTGATCCCTTGTGTACGTGTTTTAGATGGTCCTACTGTAGTGTTGATGGTACAAGCCAGTGATGTTATTTTGTTTCTTCATCAACCTTCATGAAAGTTATCATTTATAGCTCAGTTTTTCTGTGCATATCTACCAATGTTTGTCTAATAGTTGTAGTAATTCTTTTTGCTTTTGCAAACACGCACACGCGCACACACGCATGCACACACACACACACACAGACAGTGGAACCAGATGTTTATCTGCAAATCAGGATTTACGATGGACAAACAAAAAAGAAACATGAATCAGAGAAAAAGAATTGGCTGTGCCTTTTTCAAACTGACTGTGCAAAGTATGGGATGACTGGCTGTATCTATAAACTATATTTGACCTTTTATGTGTGTGTGTCTGATGAAATATTCCAAATTACTTCATCCTCGAATGTCAGAATATAGAGTGGGAAGGAGAAAAGTCGTACTCTGACATCACTATACACAAGGATAATGTATTTGTCTTTGGATGGAATCAGGTCACAGATTATCTGGCTTATCTATCCTCGTAATCCTGTCTTACCCTAGGCTTAAGCTAGTATGACTGCTGCTAATAGATACAGTCTTTCGTTCATTTACACAAATCTGACAGCTTCATGGATGTTTCATGCTACAAGAGTATAAAAAGTCTTTGTAAGGGATTGTACTATATGGTTTACTTTACCATTTCATTAACAACTGAGGTTGTATGGACCAAGTATGCTATATTATTCGTAATATGTTTTTGTTCCAAAATTGTGCTTGGATGACTCTTCCGATCTCTGTCTAGCTTCAAAGTGATGGTACATACAGATGAATTATAGTCAATTCACGTGCACTTTCAACTGGATTTTCACGTACATATTTTGGCATCTTTTATCATTTGTGTAAACATATTTGTATTAGTCTTGAAAATTTAAGATAACTGTTTCTTTAAATCCTGTAATTTAACCAAATAAAGACCAGTAGCTATCGTTTAAACTGCTCAGACGTTCATTTTTCACTTCTTTATATCCTGTAATTTAATCAAATAAAGACCAGTAGCTATCGTTTAAACTGCTCAGACGTTCATTTTCACTTCTTTATATCCTGTAATTTAATCAAATAAAGACCAGTAGCTATCGTTTAAACTGCTCAGACGTTCATTTTTCACTTCTGAACTATTTCATGGTGTTTCTGTCTGATAATATATTTCTGCTTTCTCTGCAGTCATTATTTGCGTATACTTGAGAAGCAGAGGCTAATTGATGAAGCAGAGCTGATGTCGTTGGATACGGACAAGAATCACTTCCTCAAATGTGCTCTTGTCACCTATTTAAAATGTCTACAGACTGGTGACAGGCATGACCTTCGTGTGTTTAGGATTACTTCTTTATGGTTTGATAATTTTAAAGTTGAGTGGATCAATAGAATAATGAAGGTAAGCCTGCCATATGCAAAATGTACAGATAGTTATAACAAATACATATTTTGGCAATCAGTAAAGAATATATATTAAATTTTTTACCTTTTTTACTAAATTTCAGAAAGAGAATTATAGATCTAAAAGGTGACTGACCTGTGTTCATGTCTTTAAAAATATGTTATTTGTTTTGAAGTTTTATTATTTATACATGTATACTACTTCCTTTTTTCAGGTTAACCTGCCAAAGATAAGGTCAAACAAATTTTTGCCTGTGATGTACCAACTTGCAGCTCGTATGTCAGTAATACCACAGCATGACAATAACCACTTTCAGAATATTCTCAATATGGTCAGTATTTAGCTGAAATATTTTCATTTAGTAGTGAATTTTCATTTGTGTGTGTGTGTGTGTGTGTGTGTGAAAAACCCTGATAACATGCATGTGTTGTTTTATCAACAGAAATATTCTCTTATTCAGTCTGTTGTATTTTCATGCTTTAATAGCCACATTATTAATTTTTTTAACATTTTAATAAACTTCATACCCAAATTTTATTTTCTTGTGTGTGACTTTGGTGAATCATAATTAGCCTGATTACTGTAGCATCAGTGAGAAATCTTCAATGGAAATAAATGTTATGGACCTAACTATGTCACACACACAAAAAAACCATTAAAAGTACATTTCAAATGTTTCTATTTTTGCTGATCTATAAGCCCATGCACCAAAAATTAACAAAGCTAATTAATGAATCTGAAGGAGAAAATAAACCTTAATAAGATTTATATAAACTGTGAAGTGGAATTTTTATCTGATCTTTGTACAGCAACTTCTGTTTTTATCTGGGTGCATCCATGGTCTAGCAGTAGCATGTTGGACCACATATCACTACCAACAGTGTTTGAATCTTGGCGTGGGCATATCTGAAGGTTGTTTCATCTTTGACTTCGCTTCATTACCTTTGGAGATCATTTGGCCCATTTAGCCTACCTTGTGCACAAAAGTGACCGTAAAACATCAATCATCTGTTTTTATCTTTTAAAATATTGAAGAATGGCAGTGGAATTCATTAGTATTGTTTATTGTTTACCAGTAAGTGTGGGGTAACCTGTAATGATCTATATATAGGTTGATACCAGGAAGCAATGTGCGAATCAATACAATTGTGTTGAACGTTTCATTTCTTAAAAACTTGCCTTCTATATGTGTTAATAATTAAACTGATCATTCTGTAATATGGAGTTAACGATTCTGTGAATGATCAATGAAGTAAATGGTCAATAGTTAGATTGTTTAGAAGATTACAGAAGATATCTCCAGTGAAAAGTGACAACATTTATTTGAGTAGCAGAGACATAAAAGCCACACTTATATTTATTGCTACTTTATGTTGTAAAAGTTGGCATATTGCAATTGTTAAGTGACCTGTACCATATGGAATTGCATAAAATGCAGCAAATAGGCAAGACTTTACCATTGCTTTTTGGACAGACCATTTGCTATGCTAACAACATTGTGGCACACTGAATGATCAATAAGTTAGATGTTTTATTTCACCTTATATAAGTAGAGAAACTACCGGGATATTTACAACACAGAATCATAGCCATGCATTAGAAGAATTAACATTTGGGTTAACATGCCAGAAACTGCATGAAACTTCATATGCACAGCCTCGGGCTAAAATGTTTCATCGTGTATTAATTAATAATTCTTGGTCTTTGAATCTTTCAGCTAATAGAACGTACGGTTCTCGATCATCCTCATCACGCGCTTTTTATCATCCTGACCCTAGCCCATGCCAATAAGGACAAGGAGATGGTACAGGCTAGTCAGACATCTAGAAGATTGTCCAACAAAGCCACAGCAGGAGGGCAACAGGACAACATAGAACAGGTAAGAAAATATTGTGACATAATTCGGAGTTTAATTTATGCTTTGTTCTAGATACAAACAAAAGGCAGTTCAGTATATTTATGGATGTTGTGCGCGTACACTGCCTTAGGGCTTGTTATAATAAGGTGCTGTGTAAATAATATATAAAGATTATGCGTTGATTTCAGTGGAATATACAATTTCATATACAAGGTTCATATACTTTTGGAAATCATTTTAGATATAGAAGGATTTTACTGTGACATCTTGTTTCCTGCTAATTTTGTTTTGCAATCAATTTACAAAAAACCTTATAATTTTATTGATTTTTATGACCATCCACTAAATAGAAGGAATTTGTGATAACCATGTCTACAAAAGGGTATCTGTGTGATTGTCTTAAAATTAATACTAGACAGATGTAAATGATGTGATTGCTCAAATATGTGTATATTTGCCTATTACTTTATATATATATATATATATATATATATATATATATATATATATATATATATATACATACATACATATATATATATATTATATATATATATATATATATATATATATATATATATATATATATATCTATTTAGATCGGGTGATGGCTGCTAAGAATATGATAAAGAGACTGCTACTCTCCAAAAGGGCACACATTGTCCATGATATGGAGAGTCTGTGTCTTGCCTACATCCAGATGGCAAATTGGAATGTGGACAGATACAAGAGGGAAACAAGTATGGAATAATCATATCTTAGTCTTAATCTTTATAGTTAATCTGTTCCATAAGTGCAGGTATTAATAATTGTATACTAGATTAAGATTTAGTGATAATTGGTATCCAGGGCTCCAGATGCATCTTGAAAAATATCTGAAGTGAATGTGAATTTAAACATTAAACTGATTAGATCATTGTATTTTTTCTTTGGAATACATTGGACTTCGTTGGTAGAGGTTAAACTGAATAATGTGTGTACATTTCTTCTATAGGACCAATTACCATTCCTTCAGCCCTGAAGATCACCAAGTTGAAGGAGCTCACTAGTGTTGTTGTCCCAACTGTTGAAACAAAGGTGACTTTAATAGCCTGAGCATTGATCATTTTAATATGTGGCTTAGTACAAGAACAGTATATAATGGTGAAAAAAAGTGAGCTGTTAAAAATTAAAAAAGGCGTTAACTGTTTAAGAGGTCAAGCAAACATGTATGCATGCATGCATGCATGCACACACATACACACACACACACACACACACACACACACACTACACACACACACACACACAAACATACAGAGTTAATGGGGTTGGTAATTAATGCTATTTTGTTCAAATAATGGGGAATGCCCCCATTATTGCTGGCTTCTTCATCTCTAGCTTTTCAAACACGGATGCTTCAGTAGCTCAATATTGTATACCTCAATGTTCGGGCTTGAATCAAAGTGATACCTGGTTTTGTAGGATGTTTCCTTAAGGTGTAATCCCACTGCCATATCAGGATGTCTTCACCTGGATTCAAATCCCATTTAGGCTACGATTAAAGAGTGCAGACATGGGGTCAGCTCAATTCCAGAATTGGAATTGATGGGCAATTACAGTTGCGAATTGGGATTGCTTATTTTTAGAAAAATGGAATTGGAATTGATAAAATTGTTTTGAATGTGTGAAACATAATTTCGGATGGTGACCTGAAACCATACAAAGAAGTCGGTACATCAGGGCTATGGAAGCAGTGTTTATATAAATATTTACAAATGTGAGGACTAGCAAACCAATGGACAAGTCCGTCTTTTCTGTGGCCATGCGATGATTGTAGCCCACCCAAATTCCAGATTTTCCATGAACATCATTATCATCTATGTCATTTATTTTCAGGTGGATCCAAGCTGTCAGTATAAGGATATTGTGTATGTGATAAGGTTCTTACCGACCTTCAAGCTGGCTGGTGGTATCAACTTGCCCAAGATCATTGACTGTTTGGGCTCTGATGGTGTGACCAGAAGGCAACTAGTTAAGGTCAGTAATCCAACCTTTGGAAATAGGAAACATAATTTCCGGAATTTTCATTGCACTAATTCAGTATTTTTAATGATTGTGGCATCTTTATTTGTTTTTAAGAAATAACCGTGTGTAAATATTTCTAAACTAGCTGCACTAATTATGTCTACTTTTGGTATTTGTGTTAAACATTAGTTTGTGTGTGTATTCAGGTATGTATGTTTGAGTATGGGTGGCTCATGTGTGTGTGTGGGGTGGGGGAGGACTGGCTGGATGATAATTTTCCCCCCTTTATATACCTATTTTTGTATGCATTTTCATATTGATTAATTTGATTGATTTATTTATATATTTTTTTGTGCATTCCCTGATGCCGCTGTAACATTATGGGGTTTGCACCACAGAATGAACAAGCTTTCATTTATGTAGAATATAAGTTATGTACATGTACTTACATGAATAAAATTAATAATTCTTGATATGAATTTACATATAACATACAGGTTTAGTGTAATATACATTGAGAATTTGCTTTCCTAGAATCTTTTAGCTTTTGTTATATATTCTTGTACTATGTAAAACAAAGTGCAACATTTTCTTCATATACCCATCTCATAAGGGGTGCCTCCGTGGTCTAGTGGTAGCGTGTTGGACCATGGATTACTACCCCCAGTGTTCGAATCTCGGCATGGCCTATCTGAAGGTTGTTTCATCCTTGACTTTGCTTCATTATCTTTGGAGGTATACCCATCTCATACAATTCTCTTATCCAGGGCAAGGATGATCTCCGTCAGGATGCTGTTATGCAGCAAGTGTTTCAGATGGTTAATAATCTCTTGCAGAAGGATGATAATACTTGCTGTAGGCAGCTGAAAGTCAGAACGTATAAGGTAAGAGGACCACAGAAATGTTTCAATAAAAGTCTGTTTTGTTAAAAACTGATTTTGTGTGTAGTCTGTTTATTATATATTGTTGACGATAGAAATGACTTTCCTCTGCATTAAAAACTACCACATTAAATCTTGGGTCATTTTTTAGACTGACCAATGGTCTTGGCACCTCATTGGTATTGTGGACAGTCTTCTGTGTAAGCCATTGTGGTAAACAGATCACCCGTTAATGTTTGGTTTAATTGTAGGTGATACCATTGTCTCAGCGAAGTGGCTTGTTGGAATGGTGTGAGGGCACCGTGCCAATGGGAGAGTATCTAATCGCCTCATCCAAGGGAGCACATGAACGTTACAGACCACAAGACTGGAAGGCGAAACAGTGTCGCGAAGCTATGACTGTAAATCATAATTAAGGTCTTTCTCAGTATTTAGCCAATGACTGGACATAAATAATATTTTCTTTCAAATGTTCTCATCTGTTTTTTTGTCTACCATTCTAGGCATTTCCAATCATGTGGCATGATACTAAATTTGTAGGACTTGCTGGATTTATTGATCTTCTATGTATAACATGCATTCATGTATAATGTGCACCCCTCGTTGACCAGAAAAATGTCTGGTAAAACCCAGTTTTGGTGTATAACACGCAGGAGAAACCGGGAAAATCTGCAGCTGGACTTGCGCACCATTTTTCCTGTAATTACGTACACCCTCCCTGTATGATGGTCTAATACAAATTTTGCTCCTAAGGTCTGCAAAAAGATCAAAAGCTGTTTGTCACAACTTTTGATTTCCATTCGTGATTGCTTTGATGTTATAATTAATAAAGAAACGTGTCTCAGTTGTGAGCAGTGGTTTCTATTGTTTCACTAATCAATGAAATATGACGGCCATATAAGTCAAGATATTTCGGGGGTTTTTATGGTAGTGATTTATGCTCACACCTTGTATAATGATCCTTTTGATAATTTAGTAATTAAAGGTGATAAAGGAAATTAAGTGATTTATTATAATAACCGTGAACACAATTCAATTAAGTTTACAGTATTATAAATAGCAATGCACATATTCTTTTATTGGCACTAGCCTTATCACGGCGATATTTTTTATGGTGATTTTAAGTAGATCTCCACAAAGTTTGAACTATTTTGATATTTATGGGTTTCTCGGTATGGGGGAAGTTATAATTAGTGTATATAGCCGGGTATAAGATGCCTCTGTTTCTAGGACAATAAACCCCCATGGAGTCAGACCTGCTTATAAGATGCACTAAAATCAGCAATATTGATTCAAACCCAAAAATTAGTTATCATCGCTATCTTCACTGAAGGTCTTTTGTATCTGTTCATGTGTTATCATGTCATCATACATGTCGTCACCTTCTTCGTCAGAGTCGGTGTCAGATTTGTCATGCTGTTCATTCCACGATACATCATCTTCCATGCCAGCTAAATCATTGCTGATAGAGCACTTTGGTAATGATGGCGGGGTTGATTTAATCCCAGGCTGTTTTCACCCACCGTGTGACGATAGGTAACGACAGCCGCTTCAGGTTGTCTGCTGATGTGCATTCGTTTCCAAAATACTGTTTGAAGTAGTTTATTAGTAGTTCCCATGTGCCAGATTTGGAAGTAATTAACAGAGTGTGCTACCCTTTGATGTAGTTTCTATGGTTGTTCTTTGTGTGGCCTCATTTATCATTCTGTTCAATTACACATGCTCACACATTTCGACAGTAACGACACGTCTTTGAATTTATCACAGTTTATGATGATGTGACTATCAGATTAAATAATAATAGCGGTTATCATGATTAAGTTTGGCTTCAAAAATCATCAGAGAAAGCACACCTAATAAATTTGTTTATTGTTCATATATTCATTATTAAAGTTGAAAAAACAATATTATTGTATATCCCCCTATATTATGCCAAATATTACCTTCCTCTTTAGTCTGACCTGTGTATAAGACGCACTTGATTTTGGAGTATAAAAGTGCAACTTATACGTGAGTATATACAGTAGTTTAAATTTACAAGATTTCTAGGCTTGAAGACCAATTTACTATAGAAATAACTGAAATAATTTAGAAGCAGAACTGACCTGTCACCATCTTGACAACGTGGTCACCTGATCTGCTTCCACACAGTGTTCATGGCCATAAAACATCAATCATCATCATCCACACAGTGTTCTGGTGGGTTGGTGCAAAAATAATAATAAGAGAATAAAAGTCTATTTCGTTTCCTGGTGGCGGATTTCAGCTGTGATCAGCGGCTTTGTAAAACAAGTATTCCAAAAATAATGGCCTTATCAATAAAATATATGTCAAAAATACTTATGGTGTACAATGAGCACGCCAAAAAAAGTATGGAAAATAGTGAAAATGGGTTTATGGTAGTTAAAATTAAAAATCATATATATTTTATGTCTGCTTTGTAATTCTTTATGAAGAAATTGTTTTCTCCATGACAGTTCTGTTATTACTATTATAATGGCAAATCATATTTGCTTGTTATGATTCTATTTAATTTTTGTTTCTTTTTTAAATTACATATATCTCAGGGTTTTTTCCTGCTAACTATGAAGTACACATGTTGCATGACATTAGCACGCTAAAAAGTAACATAAAAATCTTGTATGTTTAATAATTTGATTCATGCATGTTGGAATTTAAAAATACAGTCCTCTCAGAAATTTTTACCAAATGTTCCAGCCATCAGCAATATCATGTGATGTATGTTATTCATGATCCCTTTCAGAAAGCTTGTGGAGAAGGCTCTCGCAAAATGAAATATGAAACATTCATCAAAGTTTGCTGCAATTTTAAGCCTGTCTTCCGTCACTTTTTCCTGGAGAATTTTCCAGACCCTGCAGACTGGTATCAGCGACGCCTGGCCTACACTCATAGCGTTTCCACTAACTCGATCGGTAAAGGGACTTTCTTGTAAAATCAGAGCATACTTGGTATTTAATAATAATAATAATTACAAAACTTTTATGGCGTCATTATCCTCAAAAAGAATCAAATTCAATGGTGCACCTAGTACAGGGGTTAGGCAAACTCATAGTCTGGAAACTTAGGAAGGATAATACCATGAAATTGTTTGACCTGATAGCAAATTTAAGCATCTGATGACTGTCTGCTTGCAGTTGGTTATATACTTGGCCTCGGTGACCGTCACGTTCAGAATATTCTGATTGATACCAAAACTGCTGAGATGATACACATTGACCTTGGTGTGGCTTTTGAACAAGGTCGTATATTGCCTACACCAGAGACGGTACCATTTCGCCTTACTAGAGATGTCATAGATGGCATGGGAGTTACTGGAGTAGAGGGCGTTTTCAGAAGGTATGTGTGCCATAAAACTATTTCCTTTGTTTTGTACGAGTAATTATGAAAGCTACCCATTCATATCAGAGACTGGTGAATGAGTGAGCGAGCGAGTGAGTACTTTGTTTATTTTCTGCACTGGTCACACATGGGATATATAACTAACGGCTGACTTTCTGAGGTAACATCCCACAAACATGAGTGACTTAATTTTGATTTGACCTCTAACCTGGAAGCTTGCATTGCAGTTCCTCGAACTACCTCACTACTGGATAACCCTCATTGACTGAGGAACATTGTGCATTTCTAGTAGTTTGTACTATGGTGTGAGATAACAAAAGGTTTGAACAATCAGTCTGTTCAGAATTAACCCATCAAAAATGTACAGGAAAATAGTCATCTTGTTGTTGTGTTGCTAGCACCAAGGTTCCCACGCATCCTGGAAAACAACAAATTCATTTTACAGCCCCTGGAAATGTCCTCAAATCGGAAAATTACCTGGAAAATATCTACTTGCCGTATTCTTCCATGTATACAGTGCAGTTTTTTCACTTTTATCCTTGTTTGTTTGGGGGGGGGGGGGGTGTTATACACCATAACAAAATGTTTCCAGCTTTTTTCAGACCTGTT
The DNA here is from genome assembly GCA_025642065.1 of Paralvinella palmiformis. Lineage (NCBI taxonomy): Eukaryota > Metazoa > Annelida > Polychaeta > Terebellida > Alvinellidae > Paralvinella > Paralvinella palmiformis. The sequence goes on along the minus strand of JAODUP010000449.1, from coordinate 14,310 downwards.
CCCAAGATAAAACAGAGTACCTTTTGACTTTGATCATACCTTTTCTTATACAATATTACATAATAAAATGGTTGATTAAAGCTTTACTGATACTTTATGTATATGTGTTGTTTTGTCTATTTCTGACATTTCTGTGTATTCCACAGTTTGAACAAAGCTACTTGTGTGTTTTTTCGGCATTTTTATGTCCTCTATTGAAGCGCAATCTATGTAAACATCGGGGGTGTCTAATGCAAGCATCGCACGTGTAAAGTTGGTGATATTAGGTATACTATTTGCCTCCAACACACCTCCATACCAAAATCATCAGAATACCGTCGATGCCAACTCAGATGAGCCAGGGCCATCCATAGATGCCATCTCTCGATGGAAGCAACTGTATTGAATCAGATTTCTCTGAACGATAATTGGAGAAGTTTTGCGCAATCACGTTTTGACACCTTCCTCGTTCGTATTTGCTCCTCTTCTTTGGCGATGTGAGACACCCACTCCCCGCTCCTAATCGGCTCAGATAGTTCCTATTTCAGTAATACAACTTTCATTAAGAAAGCGACCCTATCGACGTTCCTCTCTCTTACCATCCACGTTTGTCGCCCAAAAGTCTCACAACGTCTCCACAGTGTCCTCATCCATTTACTCCTCTGTTGGTGATGGATCAATTTATTTCATGGAAATAAATATATTTCACATCCAGCTGCAGATTTTCCCGGTTTCTCCCCTGCGTTATATGCCCAAACTAGGCTTTTCTACACATTTTTTCTGGTCAAGAAAGGGTGTACGCTATACACCAGGGTTTGCACAGGTCTTTGAAAACCTGGAAATTCCTGGAATTTGAAAATTTGGATTCCAGGCCTGGAAAGTCCTGGAATTTTTTTAGAGGTCCTTGAAAGTCCTGGAATTTGGACATATAGATCTATATTTCTAATCATAAGCATACAGGAATTCAGTCATTACACTGCTTCCAAAATATGAGTGTATCTTTGTGCGTTAAAAGTTTGTGAATTCATTGAAAAGGTCCTTGAATTTGACATTGGAAGGTCCTGGAAAGTCCTGGAATCTGAGATGTCAAAATGTGTATGAACCCTGTACACAAATGTGCGTAATACATGGAAGAATATGGTAGATAGATATTTATTCAGGACCATATGCTATTTACATACACATATACAAATATTATACAATAATTACAAACATAATAAGTATATTGCCAAGAAGTCACATAGCACAAAACTGACTGCTAGTGACCCATCAAAGGTCACTAAAATGTGTCACCATGTCTGGATTAATGATTAGAGTACAGTGTGTCCAGATCTCCTTTATTTTAGAGAATCTCCTTTATTTCATGATTCTGCTAGATCTCCTTTATTTCCTCCTTTTTTTGACAAAAAGGAGATTGTCTGCATTGTTGTTTGCTTATTTCCTCACAATTGAGTGTGTATTTCTGTTTAATATATCTGTGAATTTTCTGTTGCCTCCGTCGGCAAAACGGGACTGCAACAATATGCAGGCAATGGCAAAAATATAGACTGCAGAAAAGGAAATAAAAATTAATGTGTCGTAAATGTTTAGCAGCGAGGATGATGTGACAAAAGCTGAATTAAAATGGACATTGGCTTTGGCAGAACAACAACATCTTACATTATAAGACATGCCTTTGGTGAGACATTCAATGAGGAACTGGAGGTGGAACTCAAAGGAACATTTGTGTTGTTAGGTTTGGATGAGAATAATGATACAGTTGATGAGAAACAGTTAGAAATTCACCTCAGCTACTATAATGAAAGCAAATGTATAGTAATGACATATTTTCTTGAACGTAAATATACCGCCCACCCAAATGCCGAGATCACATAGGAAAACTCTCAAACAATTTGGTATCGAGTTGGAGCAAGTGATGGGTATAATCACAAATAGCCCAAGTATAATGAGAGGGAACAAAAAGGGTGTATTCAAGCTCCTGAAGGACATGATTCCAACATTACTGGCTTTGGGACGGTGTGCTTTGCATCATGTTATGAATGTAATGCAGGCAGGTGTCAAAGAAATGCCAAGAGCAATTGACTTTGCTAATGATGTCTACTATTATTTTGAGAATAGTAATAGTAGCACACACAGAGCAGACTACAAGGAGGTGCAAAAAGAAGAAAAACTCCCATCACATGATAAATGCTATGAATTTCTTCGTCCTGTAGCCCATCATTTCCTGAGCCAGTGTGCCAAGGATTGCTAGAACAGGAGAAGGGACTGAAAAAGTTCTTATTGACAGTATTGCTCAAAACCCTGAAATATTGACTCTGGATGCAGTCAGAATTAATCTAAGGTCACTTGTTTTTCCAAAATTTCATCCCCTCCTGAAACTCATCCCCAATATAGCCTACGATTTTATCTCCTTCATTTTCATTTCAAGTCTGTGGACACACTGGGCTACCTAGTAATGTTACACATAGTTATCATAATGACTTCTTGTAATGATATTTACATAATTAATTATATCACAGTCAGACATAGGGTCAGTTCCATTTTGTCAATTCCAATTGGTCAATTCCAATTCTACATCAAATTGATCAATTCCAATTAGAGCAATTCCTATTCAATTCCATATACTCTGCTGGAGTTGTTGGCGACAATCACATCACCTGGGAAGTCAGCAGATTGGGGACATCACGAGACTCATAATTCTGGCACCAGTCTAGTTTCAAATGTGGATCTAAAGTTGTAGCCAGTTTGAAGTCATCCATCACCTTGTATGGGGCCAGCTGCTTCTTAATATCGGCTCGCTCGGAGTAGGGTTTTTGTAGCAAACTCCAATTCCAAATTGATCAATTCCAATTCTATTTTTGTTATGATTATGGCATTTCCTTTTTTTATTTAGAATATGATTTAGACCTAGTTATAAATATTTCCTCATCCTGCTGTTCACTTAACCGGGAATTATTAACTCTGTATTCAATTATTTATAATCAATTTCGACACAAAGTATTACTTATTCATATGCAAGTAACTCACACAAACTGGTGACAGATGAACTTTAGTTAATCTTTGCTAAACAGTGGCAGACCATTGAAATCAGTTTCCTTTTTGTGCGTTGTAAAAAAAAATTATTGATTTTTTTCACAATATGCTTTGTATCAGGTGCTGCGAGAAGACCTTAGAGTTGATGCGAGGTAGTCATGAGGCACTGATCACCATACTGCAAGTATTACTCTACGATCCTTTGTACGCCTGGACACTGTCTCCAGAGAAAGCATACGAGCTCCAACACAAGCGTGATCTGAAAGCTGAAGTTAACAGTTCAGTGGATGCAAGCAATATTTCTGATGTACAACAGTTGGGCGAACTGAATGACAAGAATAGTAAGTGCAGGATAAATTATCTTGACTAGAATCAGTGAGCAACAGGTTAACTGATAAGTCATCTTTTATCGTCTTTTTTTCGAGGTGATTCCATTGATAATTTAAACCGTGTTGCTGAACGGGTGCTGCTCAGGTTACAGCAAAAGTTACAAGGTGTTGAAGACGGTGTACCACTGAGCATTAGTGGCCAAGTGAACCTCTTGATACAAGTAGCCACAGATCCAAAGAACTTGTGCCGTCTCTTCCCCGGATGGCAGCCTTATGTCTAATTGATGTTGCTTTTACGAGTCTGGACATTTATATGTGATGGTGCTTTGTTCTGAGTAACCTTAAGACTTTTTATGCATCATTTGTATTTAAAAGTTAGTTATTCGTGATGTTACTCTAATTCCTATATCTGCAGTTTCTGTTAAGCTTTTGAACTTTGGGATGTAAGTTTTATATAAGCTAAGTCTGTTTTAATTCTATCAAAAACAACAATTGAGAGGAGTATTATAAACCTCTTATGTTCTGTTCTCCTACACAATTATAAGTTTCTTGGCTGTTTCATCGAAGCAGATGGAATCTGAAATAAATAACATCTGATAAAGTGTTTTGTTTGCAGTTTGTTTCATATGTGTTTATTAAACGAGTTTCTGCAGCCAGGAGGATATATTGCATATACTGTATAGCCATAGAACAAAAGAAGTACACATTGGAATAACTTATGTCTGTTTCAGACACATATAAGCATATATTTCATTTAGAATACAATAAAGTATATATATATATATATATATATATATATATTAGTTGATAAGTGAATTCCCTGGTAATCTACTTACATTAATAAAATACAATTGTTAAGCAAATGTTGTGTGACAGTACACCACAAAATTATAGATGTTACTATACAACAATATCCCTGATGTTTCCAGCTGAGATTAAGTCTAAACTACAGTCTCTTATCTAATTTATAGCATACGATCTTCTTGTATTGTTATATATAAATCTTTGACATAACCATCCTAATCAAATAAGTAAACAGTATCTAATTTTTGCAAACATAGTTCAACATTTCCCTGTTTAATCTCATTTTTTCTAATCTGTAAGTTATTTTTTTATGACTTATCTAATGATCTGGTCACCATGGATATGTTACATCAGATGAATAACAAGTAATATTAGTATGCAACTATTATGAATAGTTATGATTACTACAAACTGGAATCTACGTATATCAAGCCCCTAGTTGATAATCTGTTTTTAGATGTCCTATAAGAAAAGAAGGTAGATTTATTTGTCTGTGCACTGGTGTACTTGGGCGCCTCCGATTTTGAATCTCGACGTGGGCGTATTTGAAGCGTGTTTCATCTTTCACTTCACTTCATTACCGTTGGAGGTCGCTTGACCCATTTAGCCTCCCACGTGCACAGAAGTGGCTGGGCATAAACCATCATCATCACCACTGGTGTACTTTTAAAGATGTACTAAATCCAAGGTCTAAACAAGTCACAATATCATCAGGGATCTAGTGCTTAATTACTAGTATCTGAATATGGTATGGTGCTTTCACGATGAAGATTGTGTGTTAGCTAATTGGAGATGTGTTCTGTGAAATATATTACATTACACATAATTAGGTCATGGTGATAGTGGTGTGCATTTCACTAATACTCTCATACAAAACTTATTTTGGATGAATATGTTGTAGCCATTGACGTGAATTTCCATTCTGTATCAAGGTTGCATACATAATATTACTAGTAAACCTTACTTTGGCATTAGTGTACATGTCCCCCAACAAAATGGAACATTACTGTGCTCCAACACATTTTAACTCAACATTTTATCACCAGGTGTATACCAAATTAATTTGGAGGAATTTTCTAAACTTTACAAACTTTTAGCTGTTTTATTATCTGAATTTCACTTAGAAAATATATTACTAACCTGCCCATTGGTATGTATGAATAAACTCTCGAAATATTGGTGACGTTTGTTAACAATAAATGCTACCACAATGAGCCATGTATAGAACTGATCCGTAACACCACCTGGTCTTATTGATGAGGTGTCCCCTCAAACATTACGTATTAATATTTTAAATCATCCTCGGCCATCACCCTGGCCATTCTGATTTGTTCCATCATTGACAACATGTGATGAGGGTCAGGTTGATACACTTCCTTCAAGTACACTGGACATAGTTGATACATTTATAACTACACCCATCCACCTCCAACATAGACTCCCACCTCCACAATATCACACATTCATATGGGTAACTTGATGGAAACATCTTAGTCAGGTTATATATATTCAACTAGAAGATCACCAAAATATCTGACGAGCCTCGGATAAGCAATAATAATTAATGCCCGGATAAAAAATATTAAAATGACACTTGTTTTTAACTTTTGGGACAGTAACCATTTCAGCATGACAAGTGCCCTCTGTATAATAAATACACTGATGATTTATACACACGCACAGACACAATAAATCTTAGGAGGGTGTACCCACACAAAAACCTAGCCAATACAAGGTGCTCCAAAGCACCTACATATTAATTAAATTAACAAAGCTGGACTTTGGAATCCCCCCATGACAACTCTGCCCAGATTATTCACCCTGTACCCGAAGGAGACAGTATTAATTATCAACTGGTTATACTTCTTGAATCTGCCACGAATATTTCACACAACAAATCCATGCGCCCGTTGGACGTTTTGGTCACGGAAAATATTCAGTTTGGACGTTTTGGCTACATCATATGTATATATACAGCGTAATATGGTTTAATGTGATATTTGTAAGTGTAAATATGGATATTTTAAAAGTATTTAGAAGCTATAATTGCTATATCTGATCAGTTTTAATTATGTAAAATACATTTAATTTAGAAGCCACCTTTGGTTGCTTTAATAATAAAGAAACAGTTCTTTGTAATTTTAAGTGGCGTCAAGAGTATGTCACTAAATGAGAAACTCAAACTCTGGAACACAAAGGGTTCTGCTTTAAAAAATTCTCTGAAGAAGGAATTGGTGAGTGAAATTGATTACACTATAATATACCCGGATATATCAATAAACTATGTAAATCAAACTGAATTATTTTGTGTGTTGTTTTACTTATGTAATATGGCCTAAACGTCCACCTTTAGTATTACCGTGGCCAAAACGACCGCTGATTCATGGCCGTTACGTAACACCCGTGGCCTAAATGTCAGGCCACCGGCCTCACGGTGTAGTAGATGAATCAACAAGTTGAAGAGCATCGACGCTTTCTTTCCTCGGTCGGTAATTAAGGCAGTAGTGCATCCCTTCTACGTCGTTGTTCGTCCTGACCTGATGTCCGTACACACTCCAGTTAGCAGGAGTGAAGATCACCCCTGAAACCCAGGTGTAACTGGCGAGGGTGACGTGACGTCTCGGTCAATCCTGGAGACGATGCTCTCAAACACCCGCGTGATGTGTTCGTAAGGAAGCAGCGGCAAAGTCATCTGGACTTAAGCATCATGACAAGCTCAAATGCGCCGAGACGGGCACGTTCGGGAGTAGATCTGATGTATCACGCGGCCGCCTATTCGTAAGGATTGCAATTAAGCCGCATTTGCATTGATCTTCATTTCACTTCGAATAATATGTTTTATCACAATTTATGCAAACTTGGAAGTCATTTTTATTAACACTCATCAAAGATAGATCACTTATATACATACCAAAACTAACATAAATAATATCGTCATATAAATGACATGTGATCATTATTAATATACTAATAGCTAAACTCCATTGTGGAACGAAATCGCCGAAGCACGAGCCATGTGAGACAACATGAGATGCAGCATAATAGTTTATGCTGGCGGCCGTATAGATTACTTCGGGATGTTTTGATTTAAAGTAGGTCAAGTCGATGCCCGCGCATACTCCATGGCAGAAAGACAGATGCGCAGCTATTTGTTTTTCATTTATAATAATGATAATAGTAGTAGTATTTTATTTAGCGCTTTATCAACTGAAATTGCTCTAAGGCGCTTAACATTTAAAACACAATTCAAACATATTCTGAGTTCATATAGATCAAATACATTTCACACATAATCAGCTGGTTTAATATTATTAATACGCCAATTTAAATAAATGTGTTTTAAGAACCTTACCAAATATGTCTCTACTTGCTGCGAGTTTAATATGGTTTGGCAACTCGTTCCATAGGCTGGGAGCTGATGCTCGGAAGGATCTCTCTCTATACATTAGTATATGGCTTCTTGGTACCCTCAAAGGTGAATAGGACTGAGATCGGAGCATTCTCACTGGTACATATTTTTCGATTAGATACAGTGGTGCTGTTCCATTCAGTACTTTGAATATATGAAACAGGATATTGTACAATGATCTGAAACGTACAGGAAGCCAGTGAAACTAGAACAAAATTAATGTTATATGTTCCTTTTTGCGAGTGTGTGTTACCAGATGTGCAGCACATTTCTGCACTCGTTGTAGACGGTTTGTCAGAGAGAGGGGGATATTATATAACAATGCATTGCCCTAGTCCAGTCCGTAAATAATAAGGGCTTGGGACTAAAGTCTTGCATGTCTCATCATTTATGTACTTACGAATAAGTCCTATATTTCTTATTTGATAATAATATGACTTACATATAAAATTCACACAGTTAATTAGAGCGTAGGACTCGTAGCCGAACGTCGCGGGTTCGAGGCTCCAGCACCTGCAGTTTTGTCATGTGGTGACTGGTTCCCTCATCCATAAAAATGAGTGCCATAACAGGACGTGACGTCTTCACTTTAAATCCGTCTTCTTGTTGTACAATTTTGCACACATTCACTAAAATGTGCATCTAGGTTCCCATTAATATAGCAATCTCGCCGATCTATTTCTCGAGGTAATACGAATGTGTTCCACGCAACCAAAATGCCATCTCGAGGTAATAAACATCGTCGAGACTAAGTTAGAGATATGGACCATTTGTACGATTTCAGAAGTGAGCGATCCAGGACATGCATTTTGTATTAATTGAAATTAACTTCCTTGTGTATCCCCAGGAATGCTAACGCTGTGTGTATATATTCAATTTTAGGATGATGACTATGATATACTCAGTCACCTCTCACAATGTACTTCCGACAGAAACATCAGAGAAGTATCCGCCGAATGTTTAAGTGAGTGAAACTTTAATTGACAAATTAAAAAAGGTAACTCAACAGAAACGGTTTGTCATATACTCTCTATCTCTCTCTGTCTGTGTGTATGTGTGTGTGTTTCTTCTGTGTGTGTGTGTGTGTGTGGGGAGGGGGGGGGTGAAACCTTTTCTTCGGATCACGGGTTGGGTTCGCGTTGTTGTCTTGTGGGTTGCCCATCGTTTCTCTTCTTTTTACTTATTTAGTCCACAAACGACAACTTAAAAATATTTGTCGATCCGTGATAGTGCAGTTAGTTAGAGCGTACGACTCATAGCAGAACGGTCGCGGGTTCGAGGCTTCGTGAGTTGCAATGTTGTCATGTGGCGACGGGTTCACTCATCCATACAAAATGAGTACCTGACAGGACGCGATGGCTATGTGTTTGAGTAACGCTTTGCGCCTATAATGGCAGCATGCGTTGTATGCTCCCTTGGGAGTTGAGGTATGATCTGGGTGGAAACAGGTCTGAGTCAGGGATAATAATATTGTAAATGATATTGTAAAGCGCATTAGAGCAGCTTCTAGCTGAATATGACGATATATAAATATCACATATTATTATTATTATTATCACACACACACACACACATATATATATATATATATATATATATATATATATATACCATCCCACCCCTCACATAATTATTCCGGTATGTGTTTATACAGCTAACAAGCCAACTCCAGCTTGATCAGTTCAAAAGTAACCTATTATAATAGCAGGATGTAGTTAGTGCATGGGACTCTTTAAATAGAGGTACTGTGTTAGTATAGCTGTGAATTAGTAAGTAATTTGACTGCTTATGCATATGTACTCCTGATCATTGTGGTCAAGTGCTGTCATGGCAACACCTATCTGGGCACCTATTTTACCATACATATTAATAACAGGAATTTTGTATGTTTTGGGCTCGGGCTCCATTTTTGGGTTGCGTACGGGTTATGGTCTTGGGGTTTGGGTTCCATGTCATTTAGGTTGAGATTTGTGGGTTTGGGTTGGGTGTGGGTTGAGTAGTTGAGGGTTGGGTCGGGTATGGGTTCAGCTTTCCAACCCATGCAGACTTCTAGTGTGTGTGTGTGTGTGTATTTCCATCCAGATTCCTTATTACACCAATGTAAGAAAGTTATGTCGTTATTACAACATGTTTGAGTATATTAGCTTTGTTTGTATAATGTAGAATCTATATTGTTGTCCTCTTATGTGGTCTGGCGAAACGACCTATTAATTCATATAATGCTGCTTGATCGATTTATACTCCTGGAGTCGTTTGTTACTCCATGGGTATTAAGCTGCCGACAGAGTTTTTCTCTCCATATTATGAGTAATTAGGCTACAATGATATAGGAATTTTGTTAAATGTATAGCTATTATAATCCCGACGTGCCATTCGCAGTATCGGAGATCTGCCTGAAATCCGCTGTTCTCGACCATGGGTCAAATAGATCAAGTGGATAGGCGCTTTAATTTAGATCCCACCACACCTAACTGCATATACTTAGGGACGCTAAATTAGGAGTAAATGAACGTTCACTTTGTGATGAACGGAAACGTATGAGGATTAGCTGTTAGGTTCGAGTAAATCATAGTCATTTAGGTTGAGATTTGTGGGTTTGGGTTGGGTGTGGGTTGGGTCGGGTATGGGTTCAGCTTTCCAACCCATGCAGACTTCTAGTGTGTGTGTGTGTGTGTGTGTGTGTCATAAGCTTGCTAGATATTTTACGCACCAGAAAGTACACAAAGTACTTGAATGGGTTCAATCTTATTCATATCAATCTTCTTAGAGACGGTTTGTTCATGGTGTTTTGCACGATGTCTTATGTTTGTCATCTGGTGTACCACTTGGATAGCACTTTGCCCTTTGGTTTTCACAATGTCCACATCGTGACATTATTACAAGAACCATATGCCATTAAATACGTTCGAGCTACTTCTATATGTGGATCGTAAGAATGAATTAGATTTTTACCCTTTCCTGGAGAATTTTGACATGTTGAATTACTCATATCCTGTTGTCTGTGTCCGAAAACATTAAATTGGACGATTATAAAACAAAGATTATAGAAACATTGGCATTGCACATCGATGAATCTTTCATTGAACCAATTGATCTGTTAAGGTCTATGGGTTATATTTCTGAATTATATTAATATCAACCAACATAACACCTCAGTATGATGTATTGACTACTGCCATCTTAAGAACACCGATTGTCCACAAATCATTTTCAGCATAAAAACACTTGTTATGGTGCACTACGTGTTTGTGACCTATCTTATAGATCAGTATTTGTACATATTATATGGCATATCTAATTATGACATCAGTCGCTTTCATTAAGTCACGGTGGTGCTAGTCAAATAATAACAACTACTCGAAAGTTGGATCATATATCAATTTTTCCGATGAGTTAATTCGTATTTCATGTTTCGTGATGGCGCATTTCATTAGTGCCTAATTTTTAGATGCCTTTTAAAACTTCGTTAATATTATTATTACTAATATTATTATTATTATTATTATTATTACTATATTAGATATTTTGTATTACTAAGCTGATGTGTTTCACTTGCTGATGTGTTTAATACCTGATCAAGCATTTATTTATTTAGAAGTCAGCCAGAAGCGAGTGGAGATTTTAAGAAGTGATAAACATTAAAGACAAAGCGACATCTGTATCGAACGTATGTTATTTTCAAATATTTAACACGACAATGAGCGTCAATGTATGAAATCGTTTTAGAAAACATAACAAATGAGAGTAAAGAAGAAATCGCTGAAATCCCATTTGATTATTAGCTTCAATTGGATCTATTGTTAATCTAGAATAGATGCATGCATTATATTTTTAGATTAACAATACAACAAGACGATCGTCTGAAGAGTGGCCAGGAAGGGACTCGATGAGTGGTCAGAATCTCTGGCTTAAAGGAACTGTATGTGACCTCAAGACTGACAGGAAATATGGCTTCATTAGGCCAGTAGACAATTTGCCTAGAAATTTCAATAAGAATAAGGATGTTTACTTTTCGTTCCATGCCGTGTCTTGTCTTGAAATAGAAATTGGGATGGAGGTTTGTTTCTATTGGATAACAACAGTAAAAACAAACCAAAGGCTACAACAGTACACTTAGGAAATACTACATATTCAGATTCTAGCGCAGAGTACAGTGACATTGATGTAACAGAGTGTTCTGATCTCTACATGGATCAAGAAGAAAGCAGTGAAAGATATACAAATCTTCTGAAAATAATACAGCCTATGAAAAGTGAAATGGGTGATGATAAAGAGTTCGTCACTGGAGTAATGAAAACATTGAGAGACGGTCCAGTTAAGTGTAGCAAGAATTCTTCTCGTGCAGACTGTGATAAGTTGTACGTCAAGTTCAAAGTTGATTATGTAACCCGCGCAGAATTTCCTCTGAAGATTGGCGATAAATTCATATTTCGGCTGCCCTCGAGACATCCTTCCTCACCAACCGCTTTATCAGCCACACTTTTTGAATGTTGTGAGAGATCTATGAGTGAGCTGTGTAACTATTTGCAGTATGCGCAGAGATTATTCGTGAACGATGAAGAGAACTCTAGATCATCGAGATTTCTAATTGAGCTCACTAGTTGTTCAGCAATTTGGAGATGTCTTGCTAATGCAGCCAATATGTCGGATAATTACTTAGAATCTCTGATGAATTTCATCTTAGAAACTGAAAAAAATGCGAAAGATCTTCATCGGAGGATGACAGTTATATTCCGCATTCTGGTCAATTCACAACTATTTCATCCCCGGAACAGCTGTCTACGCAGATTTTATACACGAACATGTAACAATGATATTGATGATTCGTTTTCTTTATTGCATATTATCAGGCTGATGTTACGATACACACCAGAAAATGCTGCTAAGCTGGTGGTTTTAATCCAGAACATCGTTGACTCAAGGTTGCCACATTGCAGCTTAGACGGATTTCTTTTGACTTGTCTTAGAGAGATGTCTAAAGCAATTTCATCGGATAGTAAGTATCTGCCATGGAGCGATTTACCACTTGTTCCCTCGAGTGACGAGCTACTTATTAGCCCTGAAGAGGATTTCGCTAATTTACGTCCAGTGAAGCTAAAGCACCCATATGAATGTTGTGAGGACTATTTTGATACTTCAGTATGCGAATGTAACATTAAAAGTATACCTCAATGGTCCATTTTACAATACCTTCTATTGATCCATATGATACAGCTGGAAAATGTCACAATGTACAATTACGAGACGATACACGATTTCATGTCACCGTAGAAGACTAAGGGGTGTCATAGAAACTATAGAAAGGGCAACAGAGGTAGCAAAAGATCGGTTTGAGATAAATAACCTCAACCTATCTTGTCTTGTCAAAATAAGAGCATTATCAATTTTATTTTCATCCCTATTTTCCAGTTATTATACATTCAAAAATCCTAATTCACTGCTGTAGAAACAAAGAACCAAGAGAGAGATACCACCAGCTGTGTTCACAAAACCTAATCTAATGTGACTACATCTGAGATTCTCTCTCCGGATACTTCTTCGACCATATTCATCGCATTATAGCAAGAGTGCACTTTCTCATACTGTTTCCATAAAGTGTTAGATGTTCAGGTCAGTCCAGATAAGTGCCAGATCATGCATTTACAAAACATAATTACTGCAACTGCATCACCAACACGGATCTGAATCCGACTTTCTCTCACTTCATCACTTACCTCCATTGGTCAGACTTTCTACTTCCATTTAATCGCTAACTTCTTCCTTCGCCTCAGTACTTCGCCTTCGAATAATTAGCCAATGCAAAAACACTAAAATTCACACGAAACAAGCATTCTCCTGATCTGTCAGTTTTGTTTCATTTTGACAATTCGAATACATCAACATCTACTCAGATGCTAATCGCATCTTCACTTCATCACTTTATAGCTGTCGCATGTACCCCTTTCTCACCACGATCATAGTATATTTATTCAGTGTACAATTACGATTTATATGAAATATCAGCGTCTGGGATGCTTTTAATCTACTATCCATCGCTATCGCATTAACAATCATGAACGATTTATTCATAGATTTACAAGTTTTCACAGTTTCAAAATATTGGTCCAGCCAATAAACGGTATTAATCTACATTGATGGTGAGAGTCAATTTAACATGAAGTGGAAATCTCTTGACTGAGTTCGCAATTAAAACAGAAGTTTGCTAGTTTGATCATTAATACGATCAATTCAAAGTAATTAATTCCTCCTTTTGGCCATCAACTATTCCGCACACCGATGTATATGTCGGTCAAGATAAGTGCCAGATTATGCATTTACAACTTTTAATTGCAACTACATGTCCAGTACGCATCTGAAACCAACCTTCGTTATCGCCATGTATATGTATATTTCTATATGTAAGCCATCAATCCATCCTTATCCTCACCTACTACGGCATGGTGTCAGTCCAGACAAGACACGTGCCAGATCATGCATTTACAGAGTTCTCATTCAACTGCAACTACACATCAAGAACGCGATTTGAACTGGAAATAAATCTAGTATTTGTTCATTCTCAGCAATCACCAAACATCTCCAAGTAGCTCTGGCATATTCATAAATTACACCAATCGAACATTTACATATACTCCCGATCACATTGCATATGCAGCTTTCACTGAATTGTCTTTAACCCAATTGACTCTTCTATTCTAGACACTCTCTTTGTCGCATTGCACCTTTTCTCTACTTATCTACTAACTCACACAGTCTAAT
>JAODUP010000448.1:67500-324919 GCA_025642065.1 Paralvinella palmiformis | reverse complement strand
ATCATTTTAAACAGAACTACAACAGCCAATAAATAAACACATTTCACAAACATTGAGGGCTTAAATACACGTAGACCTGCCACTCTTGTTATCCGTCTCCCGATATGACCTTGAGCACCTTCCAATTCCTAATATGATGGATTTATTATTTTTATTAGAGTTCATCTTGTTTCCTATCGATGTGTTCCTTGACACCGGCGATGTCCGCATCAACATCCTCCATGTTGAAAGATGCCAGTGAACTGTAAATAGAGGAATCTTAATTTATTAACGAGTGTCATTGTTTCATCATGACAGTAAAAACTATGCGGACAATAAATGGTCTGTTTTAAAGGTGGCCAAGTCTAGCCTGGATTGAGATGTAAACAAAGGGAGCCCAGCCCAGGAGTGTTGCCCAACTGGCCCTTTTGGTGTTTCGTATTTGTAATCTTTAGCTCCTCTGGTAATTGGTGAGATCTTGTTGAGGAAAGATCTGGCTATCAATCATTTTGTGCCTAATAATGTAATATGACTGTATGAACAAATTTTATATATAGCTTTATGGCTGTGTATTTGATGGCTATTTCTATCTGTACTGTTCTTTACGGTTTTATCAAGTTCTGAGAGATTTATCTCCTGATTGAATAGATGAGAGGAAAGATGCTCCATGTATTGATTCTATCCAGTCAGTGACAGTCTGTGTACAATTAATAAGACAATTACCATGACACATCCAAATATTTTATAGCAGTAATCTAACAATTACAACTCAAGACATAGTTATCTATTATTAGCCTTGAATTTTAAAAGAAATTCTGATGTGTGTGTGTGTGTATACTTTAATTGATGGGAAAAAACACCAGATCCCAAATAAGCCGCATCTTGGGGAATCTTGGTCTAATATCTTACACTTTGTCATTGTTTATCATGTGACAGTTTACAAATCACATTTCTTCGTCTGATAAATATAAATTTTCAGCATTACTTCACTTCTCAAATTTGAATACATTCAATCACTTGGACTGAATTTGCAGTTTTTATTTGTGTCTTGAAACTGACTGAGAAAGAGGATATTCTTAAAGTACTAATGGAGCAAATCCCTGCCAGGATTATTCAATGCTGCATCCATCCAGGATTTTTACTGAGTTCGGATCAGTTGTTACGCAGTCTTTTCTGCATCAACGCTTGATCTGTAGGACTTCTATGGCTTCCTATAAATGATCATCTTTACGTTTCATAAGACCTGTTTTGTCTCATATCATAAAACCCATCTTAGCTGATCAACAGAGATGGTCATGATAAAGGAGGATAATGGTCAAACCATTATCAACAACATCATCATCATCATAGTTCACCCTTTTACTTACTCTTTTCATCGTTTCCGTTATCCAATGTTAGTGATGTACACTCCAATAGTGTACCAGTGTAAAACAAATAATTTCCGATTGGCGGCCTAAATAATAGAATTGTCATCACCTGAAACGATGATGATTGATGTTTTACGGCCACTTTTGGGCACACAGTGGGCTGAATGGGCCGAGCGACCTCCAAAGGTAATGAAGCGAAGTCAAAAATGAAACACCCATCAGTATACCCAAGCCGATAGCAATGTAGTGATTAGAGTGTTGTACTGTAAACCTCTAAGTCAGGGTTCGAATCCGACTAATATGTGTGTTTATGTGATGTTATTGTTGTTGACCAGAGTTGTTCAGTCTCGGTGCTGGCCACAGCTGGGACCTGTGACCTAGGGGATGACTCCCTAAAGAAACATAACCCACAAATACAGGTATGAGCGTCCTGGATGTATCTCTAACTCTGAGACTTCACATCCCTCAGTCATATGTTACAAGTATGACTAGCACAAGTGAAAAACAGAACGAAGCATTCGCTGAAACTAATTTTAGTTCTCCTAAAATGTTCTTATCTGACTATATATATATATATATATATATATATATAAGCTTAGAAATGGAGAGTGGACTTTAAAGCTTGATTATGTGGATGGCTGTTTGAGCGTTCATTTTAGAATAATAAAAACTAATTTTAATGAATAAATGTCATAGCCCAAACCAATTATCCCCTCTTCACTGCCATTTAAGACTCTTTTGTCTGAATTTTTGCGTAAAAAGTAAAAAGAAACCTGGCAATGGTTGTACATTTGTATCTAGTATATAATTATATTTACTTGCAATTCGACAATCTATATGCGTTTGCTTCCATTAAAATGATATATTATCAATGCTGAAATAAACAATTTGAAGTTATGTTGTTCTAAGGACTTTAAAACTACATTGTTTATTTAATTGTGTTACTTCCAATATAGGTTGCTTTTTATTCATAGAGCGCCTCTTTTTATACTGAATCCAGAACTGGCTTAAGGCGAATTAACTAGACTACATTCTTTACATTTGTATCATAAAGTTCAATATGGTATAATTTCAACATAATTCAGTTATGAAATTTCATATATATTACACGTGTGTCTGTGTGTGTCACAAAATGATATACATATAAAATAATAACAATATGCCAATTCTAATGCAACGGTGCTGGATATGAACTATTAGAATAACAATTATGATCACACCCGCGGGCACAGAGATTGTTTCGGCTAACTTTAGCAATCATAACGTTTCCTAATCACAATAATGACAGATCGAGCCCTTGGCCTAATCAACCTCCTCATCACCGCCATCTTCTGTGTTTACCAGAACACATAGTGTTATTATCGCGACTATTATTAACAGTAATCTGTATATAAACATACGATCATCCATTTTGTTACTGTAGCTCAAAAATAAACTTATCCGTTACCGTTTATGTGTTGATGTTATATTAGATTTATAAATTAGGGTAATTAGCTGCCATCCTCACTCGCAGTGTTTACCACCGACGAGTACAGGCCTACTTATCTAGAACTTTGAACCGACCTATTAGCTTAATTGTTTTGGAGAGCTATGTGTAACTCTATATATACGTCACCCCTCTATATCTCTCTCTGTCTGTCTGTCTGTGTGTGTGTGACACGGGTTGTGTTAACCCGAACTTGTTAACCCAACCCGCACCCGTTGGTTGGGTTCAGCTGGTTGAACCCTTTTCTTCGTGTCACGATTTACGTTTGGGAATTGGGTTAAAGTCTTGTGGTTCTGGCTGGGTTCGTGTTGTTGTCTTGTGGGCTAGTTGGGTTGGGAATGGGTTGTTTGAAAAAATATGGGTTTTATTTATTTTTAATCCAAAAAGTATGCTCACCGTTACCCCTCACAGAATATATCCTGCATGTGTTTATACAGCTAACAATTCATCTCCAATTTGAACAGTTCAAAATGAACCTGTTATAATAGCAGTATGTAGTTAGTGTCTGGGACTCTACAGAGGTGCTGTGTTAGTATATCAAAGTCATCAAATAGCATAGTGTCTTTCCGTTAACATTTGTAAACTGACCTTTTCAGACTCGCTTATCATTCCTAAATTTCCACTCCATCTGATCATTTGTTGAGGAACTGCATTGTACCCGGACTATGAGTTCCCCCCCCCCACTAGGTGCGCCACTGAGCTCGATTCTTTTCGATGATATTGGTGTAATTATACAAAAATTATAATAGCTGTTAATTAGTAAGTAGTTTGACTGCTTATACATATGTACTAATGATCATTGTGTTCAAGTGCTGTCATGGCAACACCTATCTGGGTATACTTGAAGGCTGCTTATAGATGTAGTCAGCAGTGTGCTGGTAAGGGATCTGGACTGGAGTTGTAATTGTATTTAAAGAAGTTATGCAGGTCTATTGGTCTACTGGAGTAAAACATCAATTAACTGCACAGTGATGTTACTGGGAATGGAAGGTTTGGGTGAATCGCAATTGACGAAGTTTGTAGGTGTCTTATAAGATATGAGAAAAACTCAGTCACACTGCCATCTTTCATTGCCTGATACATGCTGCAGCTGATTTGTTACTATTGGATATTAGTAAATATTGTGTTTTAATATTTATTGTATGCTAACTGATTGGAGGTACGGGTTTCTGTATGCCTCATCATCGTTATCATCATCTGTCTATTACATCAATGAGCTGAAAAGGGACATAAAACCCAATAGAATACAATCTAACTGATTAATCGATACTCTTATGTTTTGAATAGACGTGATTTTATTTCAACCAAACTTACAGCTAGCTCGGCTACATCAAGTTTGAAGTCTGGAGAAGTAGTAATGAGGGAGAAAAGTCTGATGCTTGGAAAGAATTTGGACTTGTGGTAGATCGTAATGTCGCTGAACTTGACTTTGCTGCATGTAAATCTTGTCACCATGCACTTGCCTATTCAAGTCATATTGGCCAGACTTGGGGTCAATTCAATTTTGGAATTGCTTATTTAAAAAAGAATTAAATCAACAAATTAATTTACCATTTAATTTTTTAATTCAGAAATATTTCTTCCGTGACAATCCTATGTGGAATATAAACTATTTGGAGTAGGTATTCCAAGTTAGTAGGTACTCGGAGTAGGTATTCGGAGTACCTACTCATGGTAAAAAGGAGTAGGCAAAAATGGAATTGATAAACTTGGAATTGATAAATTTGATGTGGAACTGGAATTGACCAAGTGGAATTGACCCCATGTCTGGTATGGCCACTTCAGCACTTAAACGGCCCAAGTGTCAGATTATTGAAAATCAGACTACCGTCACGCATGTTGTACAACATCTGGTGCCAAAGTCAAATCCAGCATCAAGAATTGTTAAGAATAAGACCAAAGATAGGTGTGTAAAGTTTGTGTGTTAGGATTTACGTTCATTTGATGCAGTGGGAGCTATTGGGTTCATATCGCTTGTACAGAAGGTAAGTATATATATTTTTAGCAATAAAACAACCACAATAATTGAAGTAAATCATTAAGAAGAACAAGCATAGGTCACTTCTTATACCATATTGGGTGTTTTTATTATAAAATCTTAGGTTGAGGGAATCCTAGGTATTCAAATCTGAGCTTTGCTGTTCAAAATTATTTCACTCATTTTTTTCACTTGTTAATTCTCAAATACTATTTTAATAGGTTACCTTTACTTCAGCGATATTTATGCCACCAAAAGCATTGTTATTTTCCCTTGTAAGTTGTTAGCAAAGCATCATTCATTAGGTAAAATAACCTTTATCAAAGTACAGGTAGAGGTGGTGGTGATGAATGAAGTAAGAGGGGTAAATTTTATATTGTCAAATTTCATAGCATTCATATTTGGAGAGGTTTAATGTTGATATTATCAAATGTTTTGGGGTGGATTGTGGTTTCAGTGATGTGTGCAGTTCCAATGATATTTGTCCATTTTGTTCTTAGATGAAATGGTTGTTTAATAGAGTACTATGTTGACTGTGTTATTATTTTATTTTCGGCAAACTGAATTCTAGGCATTCCAATTAGAGCTTTGTTACACAATAAGTTAAATTATTTTATTCTTGTATTCCTCGATGCGGCCACACTGTTGCCGCATCCCACTACTGTCTGCCGGCACCTTGCGGATCCAGCCTCCCAGTAGTGCATGTAGCTTGGCATCGAACTGCGATCAGCTCTCACACAGACCCGTG
Organism: Paralvinella palmiformis; assembly: GCA_025642065.1. Classification (NCBI taxonomy): domain Eukaryota; kingdom Metazoa; phylum Annelida; class Polychaeta; order Terebellida; family Alvinellidae; genus Paralvinella; species Paralvinella palmiformis. The sequence goes on along the minus strand of JAODUP010000448.1, from coordinate 319,361 downwards.
TTAGTGTCACCAGTGATCAGGGTTGGCAAGTTTATGACACACTGTGAAGCTTGATTAGAATTGTTTATAACTTGTGGAATAAGTTAGAATGGAAAAGTTGAGTTTGTTTTTCCAATAAATTATCTTAATTACAGGAATTTTGTATGCTTCAGCTCCATTCTTGTGGGTTGGGTACCGGTTATGGTTTTGTGGGTTGGGGACGGTTTCAATATAATTGTATTATTGGTATGGGTTTGGGTCGGTTTGAGATTTGTGGGTTTGGGTTGGGTGTGGGTTGAGTAGTTGCGATTTGGGTTGAGTATGGATTCAGCTTTTCAACCCATGCAGCGCCCTAGTGTATGTGTGTGAGTAAGTATGTTTAAAGTGATATATTTTAAGTAATATTATTACAATTAAATATCTTATTAATACAATTAAATATCTTATTTCTTCAATGTTAAATGACAAAAATATAGACTCGCAATTATTTTAAGAAAAAAAATTATATAGCAGAGCGTGGTTTCGATCCACGGACCTCTGGGTTATGGGCCCAGCACGCTCCCACTGCGCCACTCTGCTATGCAATTTAATAGCTTTTTAAGAACTTACATAAATATCAACCTACTCGTTCTATTTTGCAATAACTCATTCTTTATTTAAATATACTTGCATAGTTATAAATTTAATTTAATAATCAACTTTTGACGATAGCCAGTTAAAATTATTATGTCTAACACGGTTTAACTAATCACAGAAACAATACAATAAGAACGAAAGGTCCAGTTCTCGATTCTGCATGTTTTCACAGTTTGCGTTATATTTTCATTTTGTCTCAAATATTGCACACATATATATATATATATATATATATATATTAAATGTTATGTTAATTTAATAATTAGATCTACATATCCTTCAATGACAATTAATTAGTACCCAGCCAGCATAGACCATACACTCGCCTTGAAGGTGGGCTTTTCTCGACTATCACTAGATCTAGTATCAGTGTATCACTCGGCAACGCTCGACACACGACAAGCAGCTGGCGGAGTTTTTATATTAAGAACACATAGTAATAGCAGAACTAGAGCATCTATGGCAGTTTTCGGACGCTTAACACATGATTAACCAAAAAACTACAGGATTATTACGCGAATATTGAATTCACTATAGTAACATTATGATTATTCTAGGACACGTATGATATATATTTTTTACGTTATGTTTTGTATTCTTCAATATTTGTACGCATGTATAGACTATATATAGTACAAAAGTGATAATGTCTTGGTTATGATGTCAAATGTTTTAAACAATTTAATTATGGTCATTTTTTATCCCATACTGAACAGTGTCTTGTATTTTCATCGTTACTTATGACCCAGTTAAAACATATATGTGAAGCTTGATTAGAATTGTTTATAACTTGTGGAATAAAGATGTGAATAAGTTAGAATGGAAAAGTTGAGTTTGTTTTTCCAATAAATTATCTTAATAACAGGAATTTTGTATGTTTCAGGTTTGGGATCCATTCTTGTGGGTTGGGTCTTGCACATTGGTATACGATATGGGTTCAATATAATTTTAGTATGGGTACGGGTTGAGTTCGAGTTGAGATTTGTGGGTTTGGGTTGAGTAGTTGTGGGTTGAGTCGAGTATAGGTTCAGCTTTCCAACACATGCAGGGTCCTATATATATATATATATAAAAAGTGTGCGCGTGTGTGTATTTTTCTGAAAGTGCTATATTTTAAGTAATATTATTATAACTATAATATCTTTAAATACCTAAATCATCTTGTCAGTGCTATTTTTTCAATGTTAAATGAAAAAAAAAATTATATAGCAGAGCGTGGTTTCGATCCACGGACCTCTGGGTTATGGGCCCAGCACGCTCCCACTGCGCCACTCTGCTACATGATTCGTAGTTTTGTACGAACTTACATGGCCTAGTTGGTATAAGAGCGTGCGACTTTCTTATTCATGATTATGTTGTACGGAAGGTCGGAGGTTTGAATCCTGACCGTGGCACTATAGTAGGAAGAGATTTTCACCCAACCAGGGAACTGGCAAGGTTTTCTCGTCGAACATGCCATATATTGTAAATTCTAAATTTATTAGTCCCCGTGGTGAAGCAGTAATTACCTCAGGGTATTTCCGCTCCATCTTTCTTTAGGGGCGCCTCCGTTGTCTAGCGGTAGCGTGTTGGACTACAGATCACTACCACCCGTGTTCAAATCCCGGCGTGGGCATATCTGAAGGTTGTTTCGTCTTTGACTTCGCCTCATTACCTTTGGGGTCGCTCGGCCCATTTAGCCTACCGTGTGCACAAAAGTGGCCGTAAAACATCAATCAATCATCATCCGCTCCATCTTTCCGTACTGCTCCTCTATGAGTGGTGAGGGGACGATATTGAGCAACCACTCAATAATGGGGTCCACAGTGAAATTAAGTGCTTATTACGCTTTCGCGTGTGCTATCCGCGTTTCATGAATATGCATGTAAATATGTGATCATGTAACATATAGTACTAGTATTGGCAATTAATTTCAACCATGCGCACACATGTACACGATCACATGTGGACAACCAGAGAGCTTTTGTTTATCTGAGAAATACCTCCGGTCGCTTGAGGCACTGGCGCGGCAAGAGTAACGCCTATCTATATTTAAGTTCTCTGATAAAACTAGACCGAGCAGTCAGTAGCGTTTGAATTGGCCGCCATGACCAAACAGCTCTGACTTCCGGCAAGGGAAAAAGCAGCGTTGAAGTGGCTGCGATTCGAGTTTTGAACCTACGAATACTGACATTTATTGTGATGTGTGCATTATTATTATCATAATTTGTTTGTGTACAGACAATCTGTATTATTCCTTTCCTATTATATGCAATGAAATATGTAAAAGTCGTTTTATTTAAGTCCGTAGATCTAGTTTAATTGGGATCAAACGCCAGAGATAGGCCGCGGGTTGTCGTACAGGCTAAATATAATAACAGTTAAGCTTAATTTCCCGCCAAACCCCCCACACTTTAACAGCTATTTTAAATGTGTTCCTTATACTTACCGATGAAAAGACATCCCGTTTGTATTACTTCCACGCACACGGCTTATGCAACCCGGCGATACAACAACCTGATTTTTCCAGTCTGCGTTCCTATTTCCTCGACCAGAAGTTGGGACCTGTTTACCATCAAATCGGCGGCCGTGTTCGGTCTAGTTTTCTTTTAGGTCAATGATCAGGCGTATTTACTGCACAATCATAACGTTCAGTAAATCACCGGGCCAACAAACACACCGCTGGCCGTAAATACGATGCGTGCTCGTACTCCGTGGCAGAAACATGTAAACAATCCAAAACCTCTCAAAGGATCGCAGCTCAATAAGTTATCACCAAGTACATCTAGACTTAATGTGGAAAATGTAAACTATAGTTTAGTTATTATATTGTATATTGTGTAAATCTATTATAATATTTGTAAGTAATTCATATTATATTAAGGGTTTGAGTGCCCTTAATTTGGAAAGTTACAACGGAAAGTTGACTCAATGACTGTGTCTAACAATGCCAATTTAATGGACCCTTACTCAATACCGGCTACAGACTGGATGTGATATCAATAAACTACCTTATATTACTTAGCAAGATGTCACTACATATCTGATTGACATAACCTCAGAATACACCAAGTCCAAGGAGAATATGAAAGCTTACCAGTCACTAGAAGCCTATGACATGTTTCAGGATAAGCATGTCAATGATTTTCTTTTTCTCAGAATGTAAATCCAATCCTACAATATTTGTACCAATTCAATGCCTAATCCATATGGATTGAATGCTGACCAGCTACAGAGTGTTCGCAGCATACATAGCAAGGCATCAGAGACCACTATCTGTGATATTTTTATTTATTCCCCTTGCTGGGAATGGCATGTATATTTTATGTACTGTTGATCAAGATGACACATTCTTACATGGTATCAAAGAGATATTCTATGCTAAATTTACTTCTGTAATTTTACCAGAAATTGTACAACACGATTACAGATAAAGAGAGATATATTATGCATGTGTCGACATCAAGTGTTTGAACCAATGATATCTTGTTCTAAGTACGACTGTACAGTTGAATTATATCATTATATCATTACCCATATGTGAACCTCCAAAATGTAGACAAACATAAAAACAGTCCTGAACAAATTTCTACACATTATTGATATAATTGTTATTGATATAAATACATAGTATTGAATTAATAGATACAGATTATTGAATGTCATTCTTCGTATTCTAATCATTTATATTATTACTGTACTTCAAGTAATTTTTACACTTAATTGAAATTACATCAAGTAATCTATACACATGTGTATGTAATTATAATTTGTGTGGTTTCATATTACAATAACTGTCTAAGCGTCGAGCTGTGCTACATTAATTGTGTATATGTACTATCATGTACAGTCTAAATTATACATATACTTTGCACTATATAGCACTGTAGATTATATTTATCCACCCCCCGACATATATATCATTATGTGTATGAAATTTGAATTATATCTTATTGCGTATAATACTTAGAATACATATAGATATAACATAAATATTTTGCTCACTGTTCACTTTGTACTGTTAGAATTCTAATCTAGTTATTAATTATTATGAACCGGCATATGACTGTGAGTAGCACTGATGTATGTAAAGGCTAGAGAACAAAAGGAGTCAACATGTGGTGTTTCTAAATTCTTATTTATATACAAACGTAACTAAACAAAACGTAATACAAATGAGATATACATTAATGAACCAACCAATCTTGGTTTAGTCTCACCCTGCACATTATTTTACAATACAGACAATAATTATCATCTGCATATAAATGATGGTCTAATTTATGGCTGTGAATAAGTGAGCTTAGTGGTGTGGTATAAACAGTTTTAAGTCCAGGTTGGATACATTTTGGCGTTCAGAGCGATATAATTTGCCATAAGCGCTATGTAAATATTGTAAATAAAGTGTATATGTATCAGTCAAAATCGGAATAAATAATCAGGCAATGCCTCTATATTCAGTATATCCGGTATCAAGATAAAGAGTAAACAATAATGTTCCAAGAACAGAACCTTGGGGAACACCGCAAAACAAAGGGACGGCCTTTGAAAAACATTACCTTATTTTTATTGATTGAAGCCTATTTATTAAGAATGAGCGGATCCAGGTAAGTGCCGTGCCTGATATGCCATACAAATCAGAGAGGAGATCTAGAAGAACAGACTAATCAATGGTGTCAAAACATTAGACAGGTGATTGCAGTTTAGGTGAACCTTCAAACGACAGGATACGGCTTTGTCTAATACTTTAGATATGAATAATAGATTAGAAATAGGTCTATAACTGTCTAAGTCATTGACTGGTAAAGATGATTTCTTAAGAAGAGAAATTACATCGGCATGTTTAAAATGAGAAAGGAATACTCCGGAGCTTAGTGATAAATTTATTATCTTAATATTTGGAACGATTAGTGTGTGAAGACAAGATTTTAGCAGAAATGTAGGGATAGGATCAAGTTCACAGAACGTATTAGGGGATGATAAAATCAGTTTATAAACTTCAGTGAGTGAGGCTGGTTTAAACACTGTGCACATGTAAAATTAATATTACAGCTAGAAGCAGAAACTGTGAAAGAAGCATGAACTGTTGATGTTTCACGGCCACTGTCGTGCACACGGTAAGCTAAATGGGCCGAGCGACCTTCGAAGGTAATGAAGCGAAGTCAAAGGTGAAACACCCTTCAGATATTCCCACGCCAAGATTCGAACACGGGTGGTAGTGATCTGTGGTCCAACAAGCTACCGCTAGACCACGGAGGCACCTGACCAACAGTTGCATTGGAAATGTGTGTCGTAGTCGCAATGCCAGAATATCTATATAATAGACTGGCCGTCCCAACAACCTTCGAGAATATGGACATCATAGTTCCGTTTCGAGAATGCTCTCGAGAGCCACCTCCGGAGCATTGCGTCACGAAAACTTCGTTGCCCGGGGGCCGGACAATTGGCGACGAAGGCGACGCAAGAGGGACCCTAGCCCGAATCGCGCTCGTTTTCCACGAAGGCGTGGTTATGTTTATTGACGTTTTACGGCCACTTTTGTGCACACGGAAGGCTAGATGGGCCGAGCGACCTCCAAAGGTAATGAAAGCGAAGTCAAAGATGAAACGCCCTTCAGATAGATGGCCACGCCGAGATTCGAACTCAAGCGCTAGTGATCTGTTATACAACACGCTACGAATTAGACCACGGAGGCGCCCCCCCCCCACGAAAGCGTGGAAAGGTCGGCTGATTATGTGCTAACCAACATTAACCCCCACAAAATGTGGTCCAGTGGGAACGCCGAGCTGCACCGCCTTCGCGAAATGAGTCGCTTGCACCGAATTCGTCACGAGCTACGAAGCGTGACAGAAGTGGATCAAATTGTATCAAGGAGTGTCGAAAGCCCATTTCTCAAAAAAATTTCGGTGTAATCGACGGAAAGGCGCTGGTGTATTATTATATGAACAACATTTGGTTTTGCCGTATATCTCCAGCCGATTTTTATTAACTCAACTTCACCTACAATAATAATGTATCTGCGGTGACTTATGTGGCAATACATATAAAAGTAACTTTCCTATTATCAATACAATGAGTCCATTTATGTTCTAACACGACAGTCCACCATTGCATACGGCGCGTAATCTACAGATCAGAACGTGATGTTTAGAGGACCCAGTTGCCTTCAACAAAATTAGAACTGATACAGTGTCTGTTTAGAACATGGGGAGATATCACGGATATTATCTGCACAAGCCGTTCAGCTCCGTACCCCGACGAGATGGGCATGTTATCCGATCACGTGGTTACCCTACTAACTACTAGAATTTGAGTTCGACATTGAAGTATTTATTGCACGAGATGTTCTCAAAGTAGTTTTGTTGAATTTCAAATAACGTATTATTGTTAGATTACAGGAGTCAATACGTGACATTCTAATACATAGATACATTATAAAGTATGATGAGACTAAACCTTTGGTAGGGGGATCTGTATGTTGCAGGGCGACTGTAGACGGCGAAATACAGCGAATATTCTGTGGCGACTAGATAATGTAATCATATATAAAGTTTTTAGATTACAAATTACACATATTTTTATCTCTGTATATTATAATTTTATTATGTTCCAAGGTATTCAGCTTGAGGAAGCCAGACGGTTATTAAGCTTATTGTTAGTTTGAGGTGAAGTATGGTATATGGTGTGAGATAGAGTAACTTAACTTTATACTCATCTCATACTGATTCATATTGGCTAAAGACAATTTTCTATTTACTAATCACAAATTAAGGTACTTCGTCTAAACAATACCAGGGGCGCCTCCGTGGTCTAGCGGTAGCGTGTTGGACCACAGATCACTACCACCCGTGTTCGAATCTCGGCGTGGGCACATCCGAAGGTTGTTTCATCTTTGACATCGCTTCATTATCTTTGGAGGTCGCTCGGCCCATTTAGCCTACCTTGTGCACAAAAGTGGCCGTAAAACATCAATCATCGTCATCATCTTCATCATCATCATCATCTAAACAATACCAACAACACACAGAACACTCCACAACTAATTCAGTGTTTGTGGCGAATAATGGCTCCCTTGCCAAATACCCAATTTAACTCGCCAGGTGGCGCTGATTCGATTTCCGGAGTGTACACCCATCTCACAATGCTATCAGGACCACAAATTACAGCCAAATTGATTACGGAGTTCCAACTAAACAAGTGACTTGTACAGCTTAATTTAGCTTTGTTTTGTTTATGATCTAGGAGGAAGTTCACAGAATTGCATACACACCGCTTAAATGTAAATATTAAATGTATTTTTCCTGATTTTAAATGGATAAGAAGCACAACAAATTGATGTATCGCCATCTGCTTTTCATGATTCACCGGCTCTAGCCAGAACATGGCGCCCGTCCATGAACCAAGTTTAATCTCTTGAACCCTGCCAAATATACAGTGACAACTGTAATAATTTGTGTTGTTTGTAACACCAAATCTTGTAGAAATATGCAATGTCATTTATTTGTTCGTCTTTGAATAACGGAAGAAAAAATAGTCTGAAAAGTAGACATTTACTGTCATTCCTCATGCTGGCTGAGTGAGCGATTGGCTTCGTCGTCATGACGACCTAGCTATCGTTGCAAACAACACCCGGGGTCATGCATTCAACAACGTGTTCAAATGACAAAAGTTATTTAAAATTTAAATGTACATCCCATGGACATTTGTATTTGTACTCTCTTCAAAATTGTGTGAACAAATATTAACAATTAACCGTTTTTATAATGCGAAACCGCGCTATGTAAGGTAGATTTAACATTCTAATGACGAGATGCTCCCGGGTGAAATCTGTGCCCTGGGCTACGTGACCTAATCCTACGTATTCAAGTGGCCTGTTAACGTTTTGTGGGAAAAAAACTTCAAACAAGAATTTTGATTAAATAAACATCAAGGAACATTTTATCTATGTCTGGAATGGCAAGGGCTGACCTGATTTATTCAGAAAATGTGTATTTAATTATCCAACTCCAACCATCCGATTGCTCAAACATCAACAGAAAAATGTAAGCAAAACGAGGCAGTCAGCCATGGCCTTCGCTGTCATGGTCGTGTTCCAGGGGTTATAAAATAATCGTTTCTCAGTGTAATGACATACTAGACATAATTAATTTGTTCAGCACATTTTATTGATTGACTTGTGTACTTACATGAATGGTGTCGAATTGATTTGAATGAGAAAGAAGAAAGTTTTGTTGAGCTCTGATTTCCCCGCAATGCCAGCTTATGGGCGATCGTGTTTTGTTGTTCGGGGAGAATCCCCAGGCTGTCGCTTATTCGGCACAGCCTCTATGTTGGAGTGGTTGAGAAACCTCCTCCCCCACCCACCACTCACAGGGGAGCAGTACGGAAAGATGGAGCCGAAATGCCCTGAGGGTGTGTTCAATGCCAGAGTGTTTTACGTCCTCAGGGGATCTTTAACGTCCCCCTCTATTTTTGTAATAATTCAGTGGATACGCCAGCGTCATTTAACGTGGTCACCCTCCCACGATATTGTCAGTCGAGAAATTAATCCCTGGAAAGGTTTTGACCTCTTTGCTGGAATCGAACGAGTGACCCTTAACGCTTAACGGCTAGGCCACCGGAGCTCACTAAATGTTATGCTTTGATGTGGCGTCTTTATTTAACTGAAGTTTATTGCTGCATGGCTTCTCACAATTACATATATTGCAGAGTGGCATATGTTAACTTACTTCTTATTGGCTGCGCCTAATAGGCTGCAGCCAGGCTCTCAGAAGACAAGTTAACTTACTTAGTTAATGTCCCTTTTAATGGTTTAAATTGTATACATTTTAAGATCCTGATTGTGTATTTTACTGTATGTCTCTTCAATACTATTGTCCAAGTTACTATATTCATCTCCTAACTGGAAGTTTTATTAATGAAATAACAAATAACAAAATTTGGCCAAACCCTCCTATCTTCAAAACATAGGTGGTTAAAACGTCCTAGGCCAAAACGTTCGTTGGCCAAAACGTCCTGGATTCGTTAAGATGGCCCTGTGTGGAAAGCGTATTTTAATGAAAACAATTATATATATATATATATATATATATATATATAGTAATATCCACGATACTGATGACGAATTTCACTTTGTATTAAAATGCTCATTGCATAACGAAATTCGAAAACGATACGTCCCTCGTGTATACAGGATTATACTGAACATGGTAAAGTTAATTGATTTACTTGCTTGTGAAGAAATTAAAATCCTAAAAATACGAACGTTAAAATGTATTAGTGTTATTTATTTTGAGAGGTTGTTATGTATGCGATATGTATACCCTCGTCACAAATGCATATTAACTAACTTTCTATTGTTTTTGTTGTATGCATATTAACAACACTTATATATATATATATATATATATATATATATATATATGATGTAAATGCATAAACGTATTTTTCATCATGTTAATTTATCATCCGTACGGTCGGTCCGTTCATTTTTCTTTATTTTGATATATACATATACAGCTATTATAACGCAACCATGACACAATTCATTACAAACTTTCCACGATATATTCATCATGTCCGTTAATCATATATTAACTAAAGTGTTTCATAAGTTCATTTAGAGTCTACACCTCAACAGTATAGACCAATATAGGCCTGCCCATCTGAGAACAAAGAATATACATGGGATCTTAACAATGTTTGTGTTTGCGTTAACATGTTAGAGATAGAGAAATTAGCAGTAAAATACTTTTGTGATGATGATGATTGTTGTTTTACGGCCACTTTTGTGCGCATGGTAGGCTAAATGGACCAAGCGACCTCCAAATGTAATGAAGCGAAGTCAAAGGTGAAACACCCTTCAGATATGCCCACGCCGAGATTAGAACACGGCTGGTATTTCTCGCAAACATCTATATGAATAGTTGCGAAAAATATTCAGTGCATCCTTTATTACACAAATAGTATAAGTAATATCACGGTGCATGTTAAATTAAAATGTCCACAACATAATTGCGTATCATATATGAAACACATATGAAAACAAATTATACAAGTAATGAATGATACCGATATAACATTCACAACACAAATAAAATTTAATAAGATTTTGTCTGAAACAAATATAGCTCTAGATAGATATTGGGCCTAATGCTTGGCTGACATTGTTAAAATCAAACATCGGGATATCTCTTAGTGATCATAGGTCATCACACTAATTCCAAATACATGATCATTCAGTTTTGATCAGACCCCTTATTTGCGGTAAGTTAGGCTTGAGAATATTAATTTTCTTCGGGTCATGTAAGTACAGATGGGCGTCGCCGGGGGTCATGTCAAGTGGGGCCGCGTCTACTTCAAACTCTTATGCTTATTTGAAAGATATCCTTTATTTAAAAAACCGAGATCAGGTCTCATTTTACACTAGCTTTCTTTCTGTACACCTTTCCCGTCACTGCAGCCGAAAGCGGCGCAGAGTGAGCCACTGCCATTCATCATCATTTTCAGCCATGATCAGTCCACTGCGGGACGAAAGCTTTAGCATGTTGCCTCCAAAGATCTCGGTTTCTTGCTCTTATGTAACAGCCCACATTGTTCCAGTACTGTTATAGTTTATCTCTCGACCTTTTTCGTTGCCTCCCTCGATTTCTTTTGTCACCCATGGATGACCAAACTGTCAGTGCTGCACTCCATCTATTATTCGTTCCGCGGCTGATGTGACCTGCCCATGTCCATTTTCTGTTTTTAATTATTTCCATAATGTCCACAACTTTACTTTGGTCTCTCACCCACTTGTTAGTTTTACGGTCTTTATAAGTTGATGTTGAACTTGTTTCGTTCCATGTTATGTTGTGCTGCAGACAATTTCTTTTCCCTTTTTTTTGTTAATTTAATGTCCAGGTCTCTGTTCCATATGCCATTGCTGGAAGGATACACTGGTTGAAGACCTTTCTTTTTAAGCATGTTGGTAGTGTACCCTTTATAATTGGTCTGTGTCTTCCAAATGCATGCCATCCTGCTTTGATCCTTCTTATTTCGTTGTCTTGATGTTACTCTATTAATGTAAAACGTTGGACTAGGTAAACAGACTCTTCTACCTGATCAAGTTGGATTCCATTTACATATACTGCCCCGGTTGTTCTGGTGGATCCTCTCATTAGACGCCATGTAAACAAAGGCAGCCGTGGCAAGGCGCCTACAGCCACTAGGATCACTGCGCTCCTTGAATTCAAAATGGGGCGCTATGTTAAAACGCCAAGTAATACGTCTTGTTATAAACAGTCTTTGATCAGAGGTAGTACTAGGCCGGCTCTGTGGCCTAGTGGGCAAGAGCGTGGGACTTTCTTTTTCGTGGACATGTTGTGGGGGAGGTTCGAATACGGCCGTGGCACTATAGTAGGAGGAGTTTTTCATCCAACCAGGCAACTGGCAAGGTTTTCTCTGCCGCAAATTCCATCTGTTGTAAATTCTAAATTTATTTAGAATTAGTCCCCGTGGTGAAGCAGTAAATTACATACCATATTTGTCTCCCAATTTGAGGTAGCTAAGCCACGTACAATAACTGTCATTTCGGCCATTATTATTAGGCAATAAAATAAAAATAAGAAGAAGCAGACGTCATTTGTTTTTATTGGCAACATTTTCTCTGTTTGTGATATCGAACACCTACACTAAATTTAAATTATCAAGTCTTTCTGAGGTAATTACAAATTACCCGAGTAAGTTTTATGTAGATCTAGCAATTTATTCGTCAAATATGTTTTGAACGTTTATTTACTGGGTCTAAACGTCATTACAATCTGACATGACGGATACATTGGCTGCATCAATACTAGACGAGTTCAGGCTATGGCGGATGGACCTCCTGGATGATGAACGATCAAGTCATTGGGTTCCACCAGATATAAGAATCCCGATTCCGTGGAGCCCATCCCATGCCTCTGATAAAAAAAAATGGTTCCATTTGGTGTGATGCCAACAAGAAATTATGTTGTGTTTTTCTTTTTATAATAATCACTCAATGTGAAGACCTGCAGTTTCAAATCACGAGGACACTCTATGAAAATTTCGATACAACCTATAGTACATTGGAGGTGTTGGTGGTCTTCCAGGGCTTTTGGAAGATATTGACGTATCACTTGTTTTGATGGCCAGAAGATTAGAGGAAGTAGAGTAGCCAGCATCTTCACCCAGGTGTTGATTATTTGAGAAGCCTGCGCTGAAGAAATTCCAAATATACCTGATAGCAACTCAGTAATGATAGCCATGCCCATCTTCATCAGTACCAGCAACAACTTTTCCTGCAGGGAGACATGTACGACGCTTTGGTCCAGGTTTCTGTGATCTCTTAACGGGACCAGTCTTCCTCAACTTACGGACCGTACCACATCAGCCCCAATGGAGCATTGTCTGTGCCTTATGTGCAACTATATTGAGGAGACTGTCAAAAGCTGATCTATTTAGAGAGCCCAATATATGTTCTGAGTTTCTTATCACTGCCCAGACATCTCCTAATAAGGCTTGTTTGTTTCTTATTGGTCAAATTCGATGTCTTGGACTTAGTGACAATTTCTTTAAGTTCATCATATTCATTCTGTACGTTTTTCAGCTGTGCTTGTTGAGAACTGCAACACACACATTGACGAGCTGGAGAGCAATTGCGTGTAAAGACAAAATTATCGTTGTTATGTTGTCGTTGCTGGTCATTGTCAGGTATTGGACATACATCTTCCACCTGTTTCCGTGCATCGAACTTCTGTTGCGCCGATTCTTGTCTCAATTCTGTTGGTTTCCGGAAGAATTGTGGAGCAACGTTTACATTAAATTTTTGAGTTGGGTCTGGATGTGCCGTTCTTTTCCATTTATTCGTTTCTGATAAACCGCCTTGGCCCACTTGAGCCGTGCTGCTAGATGCCTCTTTTCCGTTGGGATTGTATGCAGTGTGAATGGAGTTGGACACTGACGTGCATCATCAGTCCTTTTACACCGATGCTTTAAACAAGTTAACCGGCTCCATCTAGAGAGAGAGAGTGTATGTGCTGTTGGAACAATGTTCAAAGGCGCAAATTTGAACCATCCTATCACTCGTATGTCATCAGCTAGATGTTTTATAAAACAAATAATTAGACCAACAAATAGCAGTCGTTTAATCAAGTGAGTATCCCAATTAATTTATAAAAAAACACCTTATACAACACAGATCATACGAAAAGATTGATGATAACAGTCAGCAACTGTGTAGTGGTACTATTAGTATAATAGTACTAGTAGTAGTACTAGACTAGAGCTACCATACATGTACTAAATCAGATTTCAGAAATTTTGGCAGCACTTCACCTAGCATTAAGTATGTTTACTAGACTTACATATATTTCAAAGTCCCATAATTTTCCAAATATTTTCATAAATATACAAAACTAGCAATTTACAAGTGTTCAATTCCCGCGATAAGTATATTCGCAGACGGCTTTCTGCATCTGATAATGCCACGTGCGTTTGTTTAACCCGAGAACGTGACTAGGAAGTAACGTTTAACGCGTGCGCATTGGGAAATCCAAATAGGCTTATTACAGTCCAACCTTTGGCACATCAGCGCCACCTATCGACTAATTGTCGCCAAGCGTCGCGTGAGCCAATGCAAGGGTGAGTACGGTAGCCATTGACTCAGTGTGGCAGCAATAAATTCACCTCCAACAACAATCGGCTCACAGACGGCAAGTCACGCATGAAGCAATCGACTGAGTGCAGCAACCACCGATTCGGCCCGTGTGAGGCAACCATCTGCAGCAACTATCGGCCCATACCATTCAACCATCACACACGAGACCATTTACCCCCTCGTCCGTAGAGAACCAATTTTCCTGCAATAAACCCTGCATAAAGTAACAAACCTTCATATAAAAGGCCGCGCTCTACAGCGAAGGCCAGGGGTATCAATTTCCTTTAACAAAACATCCTTCGGCTCGTAGGTATAGATGACCAATTCGGGTCTGAATGTTTTGCCATGGTAGACTTACTTTAATGTCTGCTCTCTGGGTTCTTATTTAAGGCTGCGATAATTAACTACGCTAGGCTCTGATATACAAGGCGGTACCGAAATATGCTTTAGACCTCATATGCCAGCGTTAAACAAAACACTGAGTCATATATATATATATATATATATATATATATACATCGTATGGTGTACGTGCGTGCGTGATGATGATGTTTTCCGGCCACTTTGTGAACATGGTAGGCCAAATGGGCCGAGCAACCTCCAAATGTAATGAAGCGAAGTCAAAGACGAAACACCCTTCAGATATGCCCACGCCGAGATTCGAACTCAGGTAGTCTGTGTGTGTGCGCGCGTGCGTGCTATCCTAGTATCACTGGTGCAATCCGACATATAGTTCATAAGTTGATTAGAGATGTCGTGAATATATAATTAACACAAAATGAGTTTCTTGTTTCGAATACACCAATCGGCGAGGGACATTTCACGTATTTATTATTTGATTTGGCCATAAGATGAATCCCTGATGTTGGTCGATAATTGACACCAACTATGCTGTATATATATATATATATATATATATATATATATATATATAAACCAATGGAGTCCTCGGCGCTGGCAACAGCACGTCACCAAAAACATTTGACTAGCACCTGGTCCCTTCGGGGCCCCTAACTTTCAGCCTTGTCAGCCGCGTATATATAATACGGCCTTGACCTGCAGCGGTAATTCAGTACACAACAGATAAACAAACATAAATTGAGCGAATCTTCAAGTATTTCCTCCAGTCTTAGCTGTGATAGACGTCGGAAATAACGCTAACTGTCTGTTTAAATGTCTTTCAGGATCACTGGTTGCTGACATTGGTTTTGTTTTTCACTGGAGGATAAGTGATAGCCATTTCCAACATTTTGAATTACTTGTTTAAAACAACTTTTGGTATATATCAATGAAAGAGTGCGCTGATGGTCTGTACTTGACGTCAAAATTCTCTAGCCGCTACTCTACACGAATAACACAATTTGTCGAAGCGGACAAAGAAAAGGGAATTGCTAGCGTAATAACGAATCTAGGATTTAATCCGTCATAAATCAACTTTTTGGTAAAGTAGAAAGTGAGATATTTGGACTGCAGTTCAAGTTTTTACTTTAGAGTACGATTTGTCCATACTCTCTGAGAGTGTAATATTTTTGTGAATTTTTTATCTAAAACGTGTAGCTGTTTATCCAAAAAGCGTAACTGTTGTTTACGAAAACAACCTGTTGATCTCGCGCCGAAAGTAATTATTTAAAAAACTTGCTATTTTTATGATTTGCTGTAATGTTTACGACAGCGAAAGCTGAATAACAACTTGTCCCAAAACGAAGTAATATATCAGTCGGTTTTAGGACACGCACGTACGCACCATGACAGTAAGTTGGCGACTGACTTGTTAAAGTTGTGTTGTATGGCGACTGAGGGACTGGTGAGACCATTGATCTAAAAGAAAACTAGACCGAACACGGCCGCCGATTTGATGGGAAACAGGTCCCAACTTCCGGTCGTGGAAATAGGAACGCAGACTGCAAAATCAGTTTTATAAACGTGGTGAATTAGTTTTGTGTCGATGGTTGCATAAGCCTTGGGCGTGGAAGTAATACAAACGGGATATTTTTCATCGTTAAGTATAAGCAACACATTTAAAACCCCCGACCTATCTCTGGCGTTTGATCCTAACCAAACTACATCTACGGACTTACATAAAACGACATTTACATATTTCATGGCATATAATAGGACAAGAATAATATAGATTGTCTGCATACACAAAATTATAAAGCACACATCACAATAAATGTCCGTATTCATAGGTTCACAACTTGAAGCGCAGCAGCTTCAACGTTGCTTTTTTCCACTACCGGAAGTGAGCGCTGTTTGGTCATGGCGGCCCTTTCAAACATCACTGATTGGTCGGTCTAGTTTTCTTTTAGGTCAATGAGTGAGACATTACACGCGTCTCTCAATTCAGTCCGCTGAAGAATCGTCCAAAGTTTGAATTCACCCTTCAAGTTTCTCTGTGCCAATCCCTTATTCCATACGACAAAACACACGCACGCACACGCACGCACGCACGCACACACGCGGACACTGGATATACATGCATAGACATACACACATAAATCTAAACAAACATAAACACACATCAACCTACACCTCCGAGTATCTGGGTATAATATATATATATATATATATATATATATATATATGTGTGTGTGTCCTCTCTCTCTTTCTCTGTTTGTGTGTGTGTGTGTGTGCGTGCATGTGTGTGATATATATATATATATATATATATATAGAGAGAGAGAGAGAGAGACCCTTAATGTGGCTTAGACATGACATAAATGGGGAAAAACATACCTCGAGCCAGACAACAAATATGGACGCATTCATAAATTATTGTAAGCTAATTCAGAAAAATTATTTATGCCCTTTCAGTTTATGTTTTTACTCCTTTAACCCTTCATTTATCATTATTAGCCAGGTTTTATAGAACTGAGAGTGAAGTCTCCCACGATAAATACAAATTTTCTCGACTGGATATGGCAATGCATTATTGTAAAATCTCTCTCTCTCTCTCTCTCTCTCTCTCTATATATATATATATATATATATATATATATATATATGACATATCGTTGCACGTCTTGTAATACGCATTCGCAAAAGGGAACATTTAACACCGGCTTTGTTCCAGATGTACTTGCCTCCTGCACGTTTTAGATCACCGTAAAAAATCCTGTTTCACACATTATGAGTACTATACTGAGTGGAACAGCTCCACTGCATCTAAGTAATCTGATCCAAATGTATATACCGGGCGCCTCCGTGGTCTAACTGGTGTTCGAATCTCAGCGTGTTTCATCTTTGACTTCGCTTCATTTCCTTTGGAGGTCGCTCAGCCCATTTAGCCTACTATGTGCACAAAAGTGGCCGTAAGACATCAATCATCATCAACCAAATGTATATACCATTGAGAACGCTGCAATTTGAGTCCTGTTCACTTATGACGGTACCAAAAAAGCCACACAGCAATCTTTCCGAGCATCAACTCCCATGCTGTGGAATAAGTTGCCAAAACCGAATTTTCAAAATAATATAATAATTTGTTGCAATGCAACTATCCATATTAGGGAATAGTGTACGACTGATACATAAAATTATATTTAACAGCAGTATATTGTATCTATAAGTTCAACTTTTAATTTTTTGTACACGTATTCAGTGTATTTTATTATACGTTCAGGGAAAGAATATTCAATAATCGACTTTATGTGAAAACAAATATATTACAATCCTTTCTTTACAATTTCGTATACAAATAAAGACACCCAGTTTTCCAGGGTTCTGCACTTTAGTAACTTGTCCCTCAACGAGCAAAGTGCGTTTTTATTCTTACAGTTTGACAACCTGAAGCGCCCCAAACAATAACAACAAAACGAATCACCTACAGTTGTGATGTCCGAAAGTTATACACCCAGTTCAGATCTCGGCAGTTGTGAGAATATTTATGTTAACTGCTTGTCACTTGTTGAAATTTGGGGTACAGACCCCTAACATGCACAGCCAAGCTTTTGTTAAGTATTGTGTTATATTGACCATTTTCGAACTTCTGATGTAAACCTTTAAAAATATATTGTGCATACAAATTATGCATAACGATGAATGGTGAATTTATCATATAGCGCAGTACACACGCTTACACGGTTCAGTGGCTATATTGGAGTACGAGTAAACAAACGCACGTGCAGCATAATGTTCACCATGGCGAAGGGCAGTAAAAATATCCACTTATATAATATTTGCTGTAGGCACTAAGAATAAGGTAAAACACTTTGATATAATTCATTGATATAAGGTAATAATCTTGGCCACTTTTTCTCCTAAACTGTTTGCAATAACACACTATTCTAAATAGATAAATTCAAGTTTCTACCCAAGAAAATTAACTTAACCTAAAACTGGCCATCAGGTGTGAGCGTTATTTCAGTCCTTTGATCATGTGTTATATGAGTTTCAAACCAAATCCAGGATTTCACCATATCCTGGTCACGTTTTACCCAATCCTGGCGATTGAATACGTACCTTCACCAAATCCTGCCACCTTATCTTTAACGTGATCGTACTTAAATAATGTGTCGTTCGTACATCGAACAACCATATTATCAATGTAGCCCACCTGGCTATCTGCTATTTAAAGGTTCACTTTGGGCAAATAATGTGAAACAGGTGACTAGGAGATACAAGCCAGTTTGATTCGGTATATTGGGGGGGGGGGTGCTTGCAACCAGTCGAATCACCGAACCGTAGACACCTACCACCGTAAATACACGACCTAAGTCACTTTGCTAAATACTCATTAGGGACCTAGTATCAAAAATAGAAAATTGACAAGACGCCCAAAATCTAAGATTAAGACCCTTTTATCTCAAAGTCCAAAGACTGGAGACCATGCCCCTCAAAAAGGGAAAGATCAGATATCTACTAACCCCCCTTCGACCGCCACAAGTATGCTAAATGGTCTATGTACCAGGCCCATAGTCAGCTTTAGAGGGTCATTTCCAATCATTTCATTTGCCAAGAGGGCTTCGTGACTTTACAAAAGGAACTACTTTGATCTGATTTCACCTAGAAATAATAAGAAATCTGAATCAGTTCAAAATAAAATGGTTGCTCACCAAAGAAAGGTGTGCCGGTGTAGAGGTATCAGGGTCCTCACGATAACACGATTAAGCTTTGTGCATTTAATTCAATCAACGAACGGCTGAAGAACGTACACAACATTCAACATTTAGGTTACAAAAGAACAAGCCTGGAGTAGCCAGATGTCCGTCTTTGTGCCGGACTGTCCAGTTTTTGAGCCGGTCATCCTCCATCCGGCGCCAGCTTAATCCGGACATATTTTGATCTCCACATATTGTAACAGGACCCTAATTTTTCAGAAGAATGTCCAGCCGTGCACAGAACACTCTTAGCCAACAGAAAACTCCTGGAGATGGAAAGTAAAGGACAGAAATGCAAGAAATAAACAGTTCATGACAGGCTACTTTTAGCACATCTACTTCAACTGGGTTAAAAATAAATATTGATATTCATGTATTTCTAAAGCACTATGTGTATGTTCGCGCGGCTCTGTGAGGATATGTGCGTGATAAGTCAATAACCTATAGCCACGTCCTCCTGTTGGGAACACGATGTCCTCCTACTTCAGGTAATAACACTCTTTGAAGCATGTAATTTTATTAGTTGTGCTGTATAATATATTATCTACTTAGTACCGGGATTGAGAAAAGTTTAAATGTGAAACGTTTGGACAAAACAAAACCTACCGCGATTTCTGAGTAACCAAAAGTGGCCAGCTTTAGGAGGATGGCTAGATTGAGGTGAAGTTACCCTATATATATATATATATATATATATATATATTGGTGAGTGTGGGCATGTAAACATAGAAACCTTGTCCTTCATTTTGCAGCAAAAGAATACACACAGTTATATATGAACTTTAATCAATACTCCCACTCCTTCGTCTATATTATACAGGTGCTATTCATAAAGGGTCACCAACCCGTGTAGACGCCTATTGTAGGTTAACAGCTCGTGATCACCTTCAACGTGGCAGTCAAAGGCGCCTCCGTTGTCTAACTGGTAGAGCGTTCAGTCACAGATCACTACCACCTGAGTTCGAATCTTGGCGTGGGAATATCTGAAAGGTGTTTCATCTATCACTTCGCCTCATTATCGTCGGAGGTCGCTAGGCCCATTTAGCCTACCATGTGCACAAAAGTGGCCCTAAAACATCAATCATTATCATCATCAACAACGTGGCGATGAATACACAACCGATAATTACTACCTCTCCGACCTAAATGGTCCTAAATTTATATCTTCAATTATTATTATCAACAGCCTATATGGATTGCCAATCATTATCATTATAGTTATGGCGATCAGTAATTTTTAGCAACACTGTTTAAAAACTCGATTGTCCGAGTGATCCCAATTTCCGTCACGCCGAAATGGGTTTAAAAATAACAACAACAACAATAAGGACTATCCAAAGACTGATATTTGAACAGAATAGACAGAATATTATTTTTTAAAAATCACTGTTCATGTTCTCTTCTTCGCGTTGACATTACGAGTTTGGGCGGTGATCTGTGGCTGGCGCGACGTTTGATGAGTAACACCAGGCTGAACTTTGCAATACAACACCCACTCAACTCCGTGGGCAGGACAGATGTTTTGTGAAAAGCTATAATTTCACGATTATGTCGAATAAATTTAACAACACAAAGCAAATGAAGTATCTATCGAGTGTCCGTTTCGTCTTCAATTTGTTGATTTATCTGGTGAAGTACGCCTGTTTTTTTCCGAGTAGACATTATCCCACCGAAAGAATGACCCTCGGTTTGCGTAAAATTCCTATTTTTGGCTTTGTCTAGAGTATCTAGATATTGTTCTAGCAAGTGATAGGGTTGTTGTTTTATTCGCGCTGAAGAATTTAGCTGGTGAATGAAACATCCCCCACAGACGCGGGAAACACTGGGATTTGATCATTGACCTGAATGATCACTGATTTGCAGTTTTTATGGCACTACTAAATCCACTACGTGACCGGCGAATTGTGTGTGTGTATATGTATGTGTGTGTGCGCGCGCGCGCGCGTGTGTGTTGCTTATAAATAAACAGGCGGAGATGTAGTGATAGAAACGTGATAGGTAGGATGCCTTATGGTCAACGGTAAGTTTATTCTAAACCATGCGAGTAGGTAAAAATGTAAATGTTGATGTTTCATGGCCACTTTTGTGCACAAGGTAGGCCAAATGGGCCGAAAGGACCTCCAAAGGTAAGGAAGCGAATGGAAAGATGAAACATCCTTCCGATATAGCCCAACCGAGGTTTGAACATCCCGCGAATCCGTTCTATCCAGTGAGTACGCGATTTGAATGCCGACAGTCCTCGATACTCGCTCTTTGTTATATGATCCCAGTAACAAACGTACCTAGGTATGTCTACGGACGGACGGACGGGGGGGGGGGGGGAGAGAGCGGGCGTCGGCGGTGATGAACGATGGTCGTTAAAATAGACAGATACTTCAGTGAAATTGTTTATCACATTATATAGACTTGGCTGACCCGAGAACTGTGAGGTAGTTCTACCACCATCTCGGGTTTGTTACTGTCATGTTTTGGGCTTTGCTGTACTATGAGTGGCTGCTGCTATTACGTGCACTTT
Source organism: Paralvinella palmiformis (assembly GCA_025642065.1). Classification (NCBI taxonomy): domain Eukaryota; kingdom Metazoa; phylum Annelida; class Polychaeta; order Terebellida; family Alvinellidae; genus Paralvinella; species Paralvinella palmiformis. Next base: position 297,493 of record JAODUP010000448.1, on the reverse strand, counting down.
ATTAAATTTATATTATTATTACTATTATTATTGTCGTTTGTAGCAGTAGTAGTAGTGGTAATAGAAGTAGTAATAGTAGTTGTTGATTTTGGAACAGTATTAGTAGCAGTAATTGTTATACACACACACACACACACACATATATATATATATATATAGAGAGAGAGAGAGAGAGAGAGACGGACCCCCAATAGCATTACTCATAGTTCTAATGTACTACTTCTGGTCACAGAGAGAGAGAGAGAGAGAGAGAGACCCCCCCATACCATTACTCATAGTCCCAACGTCTTATATCCTTTGACTTCATGTCAAAGTATTGTCAGACAAGGACACAAATTAGGGTTTTAGCAATCTTATTTTAGCAATTTTCTTTTTCTCACAGCAGCGGCATAATATAAACAGTCATAACAGACGTCTAACGGCATTATAACTACGTTTAATGTGTGTGTCTGTGTGTATGTTGTTTTATATGTGTTGTATATAACCAAACCCGTTGTTGTTGGGGTGGTCATGGCAGGGTGGCCTATTCCACGCGCAGGCACGCACACACGCACGCAAAGAGAGAGATGTTTCCTTTCACTCATCAACCGGCACACATTCAATTAACTCTTACATATTCTCTCGTAACCCAATCTTATCCCATTACGTGCTGATAATGCAACACTAAAACAATTATTGTATCAATCTAAGACGACTCAATCTGAGCACACACACATGCGCGTGCACACACACCCGGCTGCCGAACGACAGAGGTCAACCAGCCAAGAGACAGGACTATCAGATTGTTAACATCGTCCAATATCTCATCTAATCGGCTGAAGACACATCGTCAATCTAAACTCACACAGCAATGATGGCCGGAAGTTTTTGTCCAATCGAAATTGTTGTCGACACAATGTTTATAATATTCGTACTCAAGAATTTACTTCAAAAGCGAATATTTATTCGAAATGGCATAAACCAAGGGGGAAATCGTTTTGGTCAACAAACCTCAGCTTACTTTCTCGGTGGTCGATTGAAGCTGAGCAGATCAACAACTTGACGAAGAAACTGTGGAGGTCACTTTATTGTTATAGCACAGGGTTGTCACAGGTGTTTTTTGTATGTGTATGTTTATATGCGATATATATCTATCAATATATATATATATATATATATATATATATATATATATATATATATTGATATATCTATTTTAAGTCGATGAAGCAACATTCGTATGACATCTTTTTGAACGCATGATATACCTGTTTTTAGGTTAAATATAGATTTAGGGTCAAAATAAATTTCCGTCCAGTCACCACCATTCTTTGAAGACCGATACGTCAAGTTAATGGCGGAGAAGAGGTCAAAGGAGGTAAACGAGAAAATTATTTCTCATTTCAGCGCTGCTGTTGCCCCTTGTAACGACAACGCTCATTCCACCCCCCTCCTACCGATGGTGTTACATAAGCCGAGAGAAGTGAAGGCCCTCCCCGGTCGTCAGCCATGAACTCCCCCCCCTCCTCGCAGCATATACCGGCCGAGTCTGAAGATTCAATCACGTTCAAGTCCAGGTAAAAGGAAGGCTGATGATAGATACTTAAGGCCCAGTGTCAAGGAACGGCTTCTTGTCACCTCTCACCACTGACAGGTTGTTATGCCCAGTACACCATCATAGGTAATCCACATTTTCCCACAGGAGTAGCAGTGTAGGCGGAAAGGATATTTTGGGCGATTCTTTCCAGAGATTTTTAATTTGTATTTAATATTTTTTCTCGGTCGAGAAAGAGAGACAAACTACGGCGTCCAAAAACCCACAGATCGAATTCCCTCTTGATCTATTGGGTCTTCGTCAAAGAGTACCGACCGATTAATTAGCTCTTTCGACTGGGCGGATTTTCTCCGAAAAGGCATCGCTGTTTGGATTGCCCTTTTGTGAACTAGCCGACCTTCATTGCCAACGGAAATGAATGCCAAACAATACAGGAAGGCTCTCTCCACGGAATGGCGCTACGCGGCGTTCTATCGGGATCTTCTGGCCGAGTTTGTCGGGACTTTCATGTTGGTATCGGTGCAGGTGGCGCTGCCCTTGACCTGGGGAAAAGAAAACATGGGAACAGTGGTGCAGGTAAGAACTGTTACGTGTGTGCGAATGATGTAGGTGTTCAATTGGGTCTCCGAGGCTTAAAAAGTAAAAAACGGAATTAAAAATTTGCAGAAATTAAACATCTTCGCGGCCATAATGGGACCGCCTTTGTTGACAGGCTTCTAGCTTTGGGCTTCAAGTCCCGGCCAACTAGTTCTGTATAAAGGGTGTTTCTTCGGTCACTTCGCTGCAATACTTCGGATGCTGTTGCCCCGCCCAGTACGGTGACGATATGTGTAGAATTAGAAGGAAAGGGGGAGAATCGCCACATTCACGTGTGAGGACAGTTCAGATTTAGATTATAAATGATATGCCAGAACTGAAGCTCGTGAACGAGTTATTTCTTAATCATTCCCGATTAATGAGATAATTTACGAAATTAACAGTTAATTGTTTCCAGCCAATGATAGACAGTTTATGGCGGCTGGCTGTAGTCAACAAATACCTGTCGTCTGTCATAATAGCGAAGCGCCCACTATCAAAGACTGTGACTCATCTGTTATTCAGAGTTTTAATGTGCGCGTGCGCCCGTAAAACATAAAATTACTATCACCGAGCGAGAAGTTCCCGTAGCGCAGCTCGTCGGATGGAATTCTATTTTTCCTTCTGCCTGTGGGATGTTTCATTTCCCAGTAAAATGCTTCACTCCGTTTATACCACATTCCTAGAGATTAGCTCCTGAATGTCGAAGCTGAATATTGCGAACTTTCATTCAATATTGCTCACATTATCAAAACCGTTATTTATATTTAATTTGGATCATTGAATTTATTATTTTAACTTATTATTATTATTCAGGTGGCGCTTTTCATGGGGTTTATAGTGGGCACGATGGCTTGGACTATGGGTGACTTCAGTGGGGGGCATTTTAACCCCGCCGTCACTTTCTCGATGGTGCTACTGGGTAAGATAACGATCATCAGAGGTAAGTGTCCATTGACTGTTATCCATCTCAATTAGCTCTTCGCTATCTTATATTGCGATCCAATTACGTTTCATGTATGGTTGGCCGGTCCGGTCATACTTCAGTATCTAGACGTGCACCTACAACCAGACATTCCCATTTAAATGCGCAAAAACGCGATTGACGGAAATGATCAAAAGAAGTGCGTATTTTATATACGGGTGCTTATTTAAACACGCCTGCCATTCCTCAACATTCAAGCGCAAGCGTTTCGATTATGCAAAATATATTCTGTATGACATCATAAACGATGGCTGCCATCTCGGCGGATGATTTACTCATTTACACATAAGCGCTAAAACAGCGGAATTTATTTTACTAAAGGCGGTTGCTTTATCGTGTGAAACTATTCGACATTCCTAAGTAAGACTTAGATATTCGCTTAGCTGCAGCTGTATTATGACCCGAATAGGCAACCATGTTAATTCACACACGACAAGTGTGGTGATCCTTATAATCGTAGCCTCCCTTCACAATAAGGCAAGTGTAACGCATACTGGGGCGGACTTAAGTATAACTAGTATAAATCTAATATGAATGTTTCAATTTAGCAAAGTCACGATGATACGGTAGTCAAGTGGTGAGATGTAAAACTAGAAGTTCGTAGCCATGACCAATGTTTAAAGTAATTTGTAAATATTATTATTCCATTTACACATAGTGATAAATAAATTTTTCATAATTAGGACTCATTTACTCTGCCTATCTCGAGTTCCGATCTAAATACGTTTAAGACGCATATTTTCCATGGCACTGTCCCCGACATGTGGATAAATGATGTTTAGCCAGTGTTCAGTGACGTAGCTATATATATATATATATATATATATATATATATATATATACCTTGAACTATTTTAAGTAGGTTTTTTTCTCTTAATTTCATATGTACATAATTATATTTCCCTTGACTATTATATTGCATAGAATCCGCTATATGCATTGAGCTAGAAAAACGGACATTTTAGCTTCGTTATGTTGTAGTTGGTTCATGACGTAGATTCACCATCAGAGGTTATGTCCATTTTTTATCTGTATTATAGATTGCTTTCGGTGGCTAAAAGTTTGAGAACAATGGCGATAGAAGTCATGATTAATTAAAATTTATACTTAGGACATAACCAAACACGTATACGCACGCAAAGCACACACACACGCACATACACACGCACACGGTCACTTATTTAAAAGAAGACAAAGAATAGCAACATAATTACAAGAAAAAAACTACATAACAAACACATTTCATATGTTCACCGGACTTTCTGGCGTACTACCACAATCGGGGGGGGGGGGAGAACTTGGATTATCCGCCCTCCTTCATTAGCCGAGATAATTGGCGCGCCGCCAGCGTCCACAAATTCGGATTATCCAAATCCGACTGTACCAAGAATCACGTTTTCGTTTCTTTATTCACGCAGGTATAGCCTACATCGCAATACAGTCGGCAGCTGGCTTGGCTGGAGCATCATGGGTCTATCTGTAAGTATATCTCTAAGTGACACTTTAATAATTATCACTTGCCGGTAAACCTGAGTATGTCCAGTGAATGGTTCTTATGCTCGACGATGGGCGAGATTATAGCTTCATTTTTGGACAATTATCTGTGATGAGTCGCCACGACCCGTTAAGATAATGGACATAGGATTAGGTACAGGTGTATTTATTAGGCTATTATATTGATACCGATTAGAAAAGTAATACCATCTGTGCTGCTGATGATGATGATCAGAATAATAATAATAATTTAAATAGCACATTAATGATCAACACAACTAACAGACTATGACGATCATAGGCTAATACAATATTAAGGTCAAGAAGCTTTCAAATCACAAAGCTTTAAGATCATAAATTATTCAAAATGGTTGAGGTTTCACGCCACTTTAGTGTTAAGCTAAATGCCGACGAATCCCCTTATAAAAAAAGAGTTCATATTTTGTCCAAGCTATTTCAGGTCAGTAAGGAAGGGTGGTCGATTTTATAAATCAATCAATCAATCAATCAATCAATCAATCAGGGCCGTCGATATTAAACCTACTGTGTCGGAATTTGACCCTATGATATAATAATAATAATTGGATTAAAATTACCCTAAAGCGCTTATCAGATATCAACTCCACGCAAGTATCATCTGCAGCAATATTGTAATTAGATTCACAATTAACCTTTTAGTGTTAAGTGGTCGATAATTGGGTCCATTGCTCTCTCTCTCTCTCTCTCTCTCCCTCTCTCTCTCATATATATATATATATATATATATATTGTGTGTGTGTGTGTGTGTGTGCGTGTGTGTTTATTATTTATGCATGGGTAAGTTCTTATCAGATTCAGTTTTTGTGCTAAGGTGTCGATAATTGGGTCCATTGTTCTATATATGCAACTTTTAATGAAGAATACTGGAACTTATATATGTATATCCGTAAATACACTCTGACAGTGACCACTCTCGGAGTATTTCGCTCCATCTTTCCGTACTGCTCCCCTTTGATTGGTGTGGGAGGAGTTATGAACAGCCACTTAATAAAAAGGGATCACACTGGAAATAAGTGGTTACACTTTCGTGTGCATTGACCTTTGATCAGATCATAAAACGAAAGAAAATCAATCAATCATTCCCCCAAAAAATATATATATATATATAGTTCAAGTATTTTTCAGTTTCTGGTGGGGTATGGGTGAATCCCAGGTCTCTGAATATCTAAACCCCCATCCAAACTGAGATATAGGCGATCCCGGAATCCCGACCTTTTCATCCATCGCCTCTGATGTCCTTCTCCTCTAAGCGGCAGAGGCCTGAAGCTAGCGTTTTGCATTGTGGGATTTATAGGGGGTCCGCTGAGCGATAATACCGTGATAATCCCGCCATTTTAACCTTAAACGTCAATGTTCCGGATGTGTTATTATCACGCCAAAAACGAACTCCTGCGTACCGTATTGTCATGCCACTAGTAAGCAATATAAACATTTAAGTTGGCATGTGTTGGCCGCGGAATGAAATGCTGAGAAAGCGTTGGGTAGTTTTATTTCGAAATGACAATCTGCGAGTCAAATGTTTTTAATTAGTGTCAGTGTAAGGATTGTCTGAAACAGTGAAAGGCGCAAATAAAGTGTAATTTAACAATATTATTATCCATCAGGTCATAGATAATAATGTTGGTAAATAAAGTGCAATTTACCATATTATTATATCCATAAATAATAAATTAAATTTACCAATATACTGGACTCTATTCTTCTTCTTTTCGTTAAATATAATTTTAGTGTGATTTACTACGAACACCACATTTTAACAGTCTTTGTTATGTGCAGTGAATATTATTGTATTGTGGTTTACAATGTTGAATACAACATTTTACTATCATTTTATAAAGTAGCAATGACGGACGATTAGCATATAGTTATAATCTGATTTTCAGTTTTGGAATACAATTTTTAAACAGTGCCGACTTTTTCGGTGTCGAAGCAGAGTTAAACGGTACGCAGAAGTTAGTTTTTGGCATGATTATAACAGATCCGGAACATTGACGTTTAAGGTTAAAATGGCGGGGTTATCACGGTATTATCGCTCAGCGGACCCCCTATAAATTCCACAATGCAAAGCGCGGCTGGTTTGTTTGGTTTTTGACGCCATCATGCTTCAGGCTTATTGGCTGGCCAAAATTAGGTTATCATAGTACTGATTTGGGTGAATCTTTATTTTTTCGAGCAAGGACAACAACAACAACGACGACGACCCGTGTGAACTCGCCGATACGGTGACCTCAGTCTAAATCACGGCCTCATTTATTTACCCCGAACGAGTTTTTTTCACCGGTCCGCGATACGAGAACATCATAAAATCATAAAGCACGGTCATAAATAAAGATGGCGTCTTAACACACGGGTCTTCAGCGGTATAGTAAGACGATGGGTCAAGGTCGCAAATGGGTATTCACCACCAGAGATCATTCGCTGCCTGGAGTTAATGTTCTGCCAAGCTTTGACATTGCTAGCCTTGTTGTGTTTTTTTTAAAGGAAATCTGTTAGCCAAAATTAGATTCGAAAGAGATGTTATTAATTTAATACAATATAAATATGCGGTTTGGGAGTATTTAAGATCAACGTACTTTTACGGGTCAGTATATCTGTTAAGCGAAATTATTTATTGATTTTTATCTTTGCAATGTCATATATAGTTATTGTTACTATTATTATTTGATGGGGTTAAAGTCCCTCCATAAGCTTATATTTATTTGGCACAATATACGTATATTTAAAGCGCCTATACTTTACTTTTCGGCAAAAGGTCTGCTCGGAATGAACGCAGTTAATCCATAAAAGAGATGGTTCTAGAACATCTTAATATGCTAAACAATCTGAAACGCTGCAATCCTCTTAGCAGCTACGTTTGACTTACCTTTTTTATCGTTGAACTAAATTATCCAGTAGCGGTAGTAGTTGTAGTAGTAGTGGTGGTCGTGGTAGTGGTAGTAGTAGTAAATTGTAACTGTTGCTTCTGTACGGCCACCTTTGAGCATATTTTGGACAAAACTAACTGAGACACCTCCAGTTGTAATGAGCTAAATTGAGGTATGAAACATCTTGACAGAACCTAGATACTTAAAGTCTGTAGCTAACATGGTACCAGTTAGACAATATAAACGCCAAAGTAGTAGTACTGATGACGATGATTGATGTTTTACGGCCTCTTTTGTGCACATGGTAGGCTAAATGGGCCGAGCGACATCCGAAGGTAATGAAGCGAAGTCAAAGATGAAACAACCTTCAGATATGCCCACGCCGAGATTCGAACACGGGTCGTAGCGATCTGTGGTCCAACACGCTACCCCTAGACCACGGAGGCGCCCCAAAATTAGTAGTAGTAGTGATAATAGTAGTAGTAATAGTTGTTGTTTTGTAAGAGTAGTATCATTAGTAGCAGTGGCAGTAATAGTAATTGTTGATGTTATTGTTATAGCGGTAGGAGCAGTAACAGTACTGAAGGTAGTGCTGGTGGTTGTACTAATAATAGTTTTTTTTTTTTTTTATTGTTTGAGTCTACCTATAAATTATGCTACTACGGCCCGTCACGCCTCGAACTAAGACTCACATTTATAAGTTCAGGTTTCTATTAATAAAACTCTCTCACACACACACACACACACACACACATAAATATATATATATATATATATATATAGTTGAAAAAATATGCATTGCTCAGAGCGGTCTAGGCTAAATGTGGACCTAAATTGGTGAGAATGTTTTCAAAAAATAAAGTCGAACAAACCACCCCTACCAGAAAATATATTTTTCAAACGATTATTTAGTTGAATCTGCTTCATGAATGCCTCGATCTTCAACCTGAAAGAAAACTAGACCGTAGCACGCCCGCCGATTTGATGGAAAACAGGACCCAACTTACTATTGGGGCAAAAAGGAAAGAGACTGCTAAAATCAGGTTTATAAACATGGTGAATTCTTGTTGTGTCGTTGGTTGCATAAGCCGTGGAAGTAATACAATAGGTGTTAAAGCGTTTTGTTCAGGGGAATTAAGCCTAACTATTATCATATTTAGCGAGAGAGAGAGAGACGCACGCACACACACACACACACGTATATATATATCTAACAAAAAAATGCTAGGTAATTTTTGGGCATATTTCATCTGGTGAACTTTACCTGTATAGAGTGTACTGACAAAGAAAAAGCTTAGTGCACGATTTCGTGCCTTCCTGTTATGGATTTTGCGATACTGGTGTGAATGTATGTGCCCGCGTTTTTGAAAATTGTTGGTATTTAAGTGGTCACCTTTATGCACGGAGTATGTGAAATGGACCAGCACACACACGCACACACATATGCTCGCCTTAATTTATAGTGTGTAAATTCTAAGTGTAGAAGCCCATTTCTGTTTAATGCAGCTTTTTTAGAAATGATTAATTCTTTGTTTTTAATAAGTTTATATCTAACTTCTTTCAAATTACAGCCAAAAATACCCATCAGAATTTAATCGCAACACAATGGAAACAACTTGCTATACGTTCTAAGTCACCTCCACTGGGTTTTAATCTAAGTACAATAAACTATATACGGTTCCGCCGCGTAACTGTCTTAAGGAATACTCGTACTTACGTGTCTTCAGTAAAGCATTATGCCTCTGTCTTTATTCACTCATTACAGGTCGCATTCTTCAGCACTAACCAGCTAGATTTTCCCTCTTTCAAAGCCCGTCTTATGAAGAGTTTAATCGGGGCACGTTGTCTATTGTTTGTCATCCAGCCAGATATATTACAGAGACAGTCACCTAGCTGTTGTAAGAGAAAGATCTGTGTTTGCTGTAGATAAAGATATGTATATAATTGGATGTAATCTGCATATAAATTGTGGACTAATTTGTGGTTGTGAATAAGATAGCTTAGTGGCACATACACTTGGGGAACGCCGCAAAACTGCCTCTGAAAAACAGTTTCTTAATTTTATTGATTGAGACCTATTTGTTAAGAATGAGCGGATGCAGGTGAGTGCGATCTAGAAGAATAGAATAATCGATGACATAAAAAGCTGCACAAGTTGGGAAAGAATCACGGATTTGGGTGATCTTATCTTTAAAGTGTCTGGAAAAAGAATTGCCGAGTGAATTGGTCGAATCATGAGCGGGCAGGGAAACAGAAGCCTTGCTATGGAGAGTCCTATTTATGCAGTTCCAAAGTTGACGGGGATTGCCAGAGTTCTTGGAAATATTTTCCTATAAAAATCAGATTAAGCTTTATTCATGAGTCTGTTGCAGAAATGGTACTGTTTAGTACCCTATATCTAGCTAGACCTGTTAAGTTGTGTGAGTGATTTCTCCATATGCGTTCTAAATAGCGGCGGCGTACTTTAGTATTAATAATAGCAGGAGACAATACAACAATATCGGGGGACATCCAATAATATCAGGGGATATTTTACCAAACACACTGTTTCATCTTGACTTCGCTTCATTACCTTTGGAGGTCGCTCGGACCATTTAGCCTACCTTAAACATTAATCGTCATCATCATCACCATACTCACACTGAGTTCACCCAGTTATCACTCATATCGGATTTAGGGGAGATGGGGACATCGATGATTCACTTATTCCATTTCTGTATTATGGATTAATCGGTCAGAATTAGCCTAACTGATCTAGTCATAATCTGTGAATTAGTCATATTCTGTCACCTACTCATAATTTTTGGCCCAGTCATACTTAGTGACCTAGTCATAACCTGTGACCTAATCATAATCCGTAATCTACTCATAATCTGTGATTTAGCTATAATCTGTAACTTAGTCATAATCTGTAGCCTATCCACAAGCTGTGGGTGACCTTTTAAAACTTCGCTGGAGACTGACTGGTTAAATTGACCGTGCACCACTTGGCTTACTTGGAAATCACTTGTCGCATGACTCATAAAAGGGTCCACGCTCAAAATTTGAAATCAGGTGGTAGGGATCTGTAGCCAGCCGAGCTACTAGTTAGGTCACGTAGATACCCTCGCTTTTGGTTGGAGCCCTATTTCGAAAGCGCAGTAGGGCCCCAAACACCACATCAACAATTAAAGGTCACAGGCAAATGTTTCCCAAATTAGTAAAAATGTTAGTGTTTTTTTTTCCTATAAATAAAGTTACTATGGTTTTAAATTTTTCACATGGCCGAAACTTTAATCAAGAATCTTCGCAAAACCCCGAAAATTACCAAAAAATGCTAAGACACACCGAGGGCGGCACATGTATAGACTAGTACAGGCAATATAGCGGAGAACCCCATGCAACCATCGGGATCCTGTGTACAGGCAAATACCACTTTATTTTAAATGAAGTTATGCCATAGGAGGAGGAAAATACTCGCATTTAGGCCCGATGTGTTCACTTATCAATTACACTTATACCAACACATACAAATACACACCAATCCAACTCTATTTGTGGACTGGGGCCGGGTGTTGGTGGCACAGATGGCTGCTCTTGGTCCACGCATGCACTTGTTGTAGCTAATTCCTAACAATTAATTTTGTCTGTGACCTTTTTCTCTAGTGGTTCATAGCTGTAGGGCTTGATATCCCGGATAATGTCAAAACCTTCGTCGGAATCTGACATTTTGTCTGTCAACTGGTCAGAACGCTTGTAAACAAGCTGTGGCACAACGTGATGTTTGGCAAAGATGACGTCACACAAAACCCCTATCGAGTACACACTAGCAATGGCTCGTGAAAGTTCGGAAATTAAGGATTTTTAGATGATTTTACTGGAAATGTGATAGCTGGTGTTTAGAATTGTTTTGAGTGTAGTGCATCTGATTGGGAATTTTTTTTTGTTACGTTATATTTACTTCGAAATGTGAAATTTCTTTCCCCGTCATCTTTAAGACCACGATTTTTTTTTAAATCCTGATCCTCGCATTAATACACCAGACGCCGTATTAGCTGCATAAAGTGTACAACGGCACAAACATACCGTCTTTCCCCATAGATAATCGGCAGTTTTAGCACTTCAAAATGGTTTTTGATCATAAGTATGACATAATTTTTGCTTTCACACGAAACGGAATGGTGCTAATGGCAAGACCCAGGGCACGAGACTCAATTATCCATTATTTATTTTTTACTTTCCAGCTCTCCATAAAAGGCAGCACGACCTCTATTAGCTCGCTTCTATTTGGACATTTTATCAAGTTGCGAATTAGATCTTCGCCACAAGCGAACATTGCTTTCATCGACGCCGAAGGGCTGTGCAGCACTACGATTACCATGTGTCTGCAAATTCTATAGACTAACTTGTAGCTTGAATGCCCGTTGTGTAAGAAGATCTGCGAAACATTGTGAACAGTAAATCATCACTGAATGATCTAACCTCAAAACAGCCCTTATTTATATTACTGATATGCGATAATTTATTTCAGATTTCTTGTCGAGGGAGAGCGTCATTATACCTTTACCGACTGGCTTGTGTTTAATTGTGATTAAATGGCATAGTTTGGAATAACATGCTTTGTTTAAATGTTTAAAAAATGCTAAGCCCTTTCATCACTACTAACATGTGCACTATATACACAGGTAGATGACTTTTTACCACTAACTCAAATTACGGGTGTGGATTATAAATGAGTGCGGATTATCTATGGGGAAAGACGGTATGTCATACAGTTTCATTTCTACCATATAACATATTTCCACACACACACACACACACACACACCATGGCCAGAGCTTCTTGGGTGACCTCTGTGGCGCTTTCAGCCAAGAAGTCCCGCCAGCCTCAGGCGTAAACACACATGCGCGCGCGTGCGTGTTGTTATATATAATAAATGTTGCTGTTGTTGTTGGTGGTGGTGGTCATGGTGGTGGTGGTGTCGGCAGTAGTTAGATCGCTTCCTATAAATACACACATCCTAACCATAGAGTGACATTGAAGTTAATTTTGTTGTCGATTGTTTCTTCAGGATCACGCCAAGAAATCATACGGATACTCTGGCGGCCACCATGCTTCATCCCGATATGAAGCCGTGGCAAGGATTCCTGGTAGAGTTGTGGATCACTATGATCCTGGTCTTGACGATCCTTGGAGCCACGAACGATCTCCGGAAGAGGCCGCTCTATATGCCACCCATAATGATAGGGATGGCAATATCTCTCGGCATAGCATCAGGAGTAAGTATTATTAACCTGGCTAATCGTGCCAGACTTGTATCTGGCTACTCTGCATATTAATAAATACAGTTTTCGCCTCTCTCTGGGTGACCGACTAGGTTATATGATGCGATTTGTTACCACGTGACAGTTCTCCGTCGATAACGTATCTGTAATCCGATAATGCAGTAGATCATAACTGCTGCAGAGCGCCAGGTCAGGGTTCGAATCCGACTGATACCCGGGTTTGTATGATTTTTCCGTAAGGAGTCGCCACTTGGGCATATGTAACAGTGTGACCAGCCTTGAGCTTATACAAAATACTGACTGACTGACTCACTCACTCACTGTCTGACTCACTCACTCACTCACCCTGGTGGGTGATTGCGCGTGTGTGTGCGCGCATACATGTACGTGCTGAGGTAATGGCCAAGATAATGCCCATCTTTTAGTTTTGTTTAATTTCCTGTCCAAAGAAGAATATAATTACTGAAAAAAATGTTGTTATCTTAGACAGTAATTACCGTGAAAACGATCCACCGACAATTCTTTAAAAGTGTAATAAATCTTTGGTGATGATACGGTTGTCAGGTCACCACCGGGCCTTGGCAAAGACGAACAGGGACCATTGTCCTTGACCTCGTGTTTATGACTCGAAAATTCTCTCACTCTCTCTCTCTCTCTCTCTATATATATATATATATATATATATATTATATCATACACACACACACACACACAGACACAGAGAGAGAAAGAGGGAGAGAGAGAAAGAGAGAGTGTTTCGGATCTCCACAATAGCTGAATTGTGTTTGTGTCGTGATTATTAGTTGTCTCGTCACGCATCAACTCACCCACCCAAACACCACAACAACAAAAACACCCACACACACCACTAACCCCCCAAACACGACACAAAAATACGCTTGTACCTCTAGATAGACACGTAATTTGATAATCAGCATGCATTCGACACTGTTATTTTTAATTCAAAGATGAGTCATAAAACCCAGACATAAATCATCAGACTGTATTCTGTATTCATATGTCGATGACAAAAGATGGTCCATTTCTGTCAGGGTACGATTTCAACAATAATTTAGGGCGCAATTGTATTCTAACAAAACCGCGTACTATAACGTATTGAAGCTATCATCTGTCGTTGAAGATGCGCTCTCTTTCTCTCTCACTCGTTCTATCTGTCTATCTATCTCTATCTATTTGTCTATATATCTCTCACTTACTAATGACAACAATGATGAAAGCATAATCTGCAGTGATTTATGCAAGTTATGGTGCGTTCATATTGAACTTAAAAAGGGAAATATGTTTTACTTATTTAAATCCCACTTTTTAAAATCATCCTGTTTTTAATATTTTATAAACGGTCACTGCGTATTTATGCATACTATTTCGTCCTACCTAAATTTATCTCCCCAATCATCTCGTTATACTGTATTTGTAAGCGTAAAGCGCCTTATAAGAACCATGTTGATTAAGACACTATACAAAATATTATATTATACTGTATTGTATTGTATTATATTATATTATTAACCCAGATTACAGATATTGTAACGTCGTCGTCATCATCATCATTTTCTATGAATGCAGTTATATATTCTATTACAATAACCTTTACCTTCATGTTATATATTTCAGTTCAACTCGACAGGGGGTAGTATGAATCCTGCCCGATCCCTGGGTCCCGCCGCCGCGATGGAAATCTTTTTTCCCGAGAATTCGATCAACTTCTTTGAAAATCACTGGGTACGTGAGTTTCCCACTACGTTAGTCACATTCACTGACGCGAGTACGCGAGTACACAATTCATTCCAGATAGGAGTACGTGATTTCAAGAAGTGCTCGATTACTCAGCTACGACGAGGAGCCAGAACACCCACACACACAAACATACACAGATACGCACGCATTTTTTTAAAATATAATATATATTCAGTGGGATATATTGTGGAGCTGTTAGGATCAGACCTTTTACTGACCCTAGTAAGCCGTGTCTGAGGTAATAAATGGCCTGTGTACTTGATTAAGTTGTTAAATCAACACATGACCACCCCATGGCGTATTCTGTGCAGGTCTGTGCAATTTTTCTCTGAATGGCGTCCGTCCCGTGCCTAAACGCTTATTACTAACTGCGATGGTTCGACAGTCATCTTTGCATCCGTTCGGCGACACGTTATGCAGGAGTCCTGCAGAAGGACCCTCTCCCCCTTCACGGCTTCAGCCTAAAGCTAAGGTTATATATACATACAACTATTACACGGGTTATGGCACGTAAAACAGCTACGAACCGATTAGAGAGAGAGAGAGAGAGAGAGAGAGTTTGGAAGATAGACGAAGTGATTGATAGATAGATTAATAAATGGATAGATATATAGATAGAAGTGTGATATATATATATATATGTGTGTGTGTGTGTGTGTGTGTGTGTGTGTGTGTGTGCGTGTGTGTGTTAATAATATTAAAAGTAATGACAATATTAACAACAACAACAATATCAATGATGATGAAAATGATGATAGATGGATAACTAATGATGATAAACAAATAAATAATAATAATAGATGAAGAGATAAGAAGATAGATATATAGATAGATAGATAGATAGATAGATAGATAAACTACTAACTGATTGATTAATTGATTGGTATTGATGGAAACTAATTATGATGATGATGATGATGATGATGATGATAATAATAATATTAATAATAATAATAATAATAATAATAATAATAATAATAATGTTACAGGTTTACTGGGCTGGTCCATTAGCTGGCGGTGCTGTAGCAGCTCTAATATATGGTGCAATGTTAGATCTTATAGACAGACCATATGAAGTGTCCGAAGATGTTCGTGAGTAACAGTTATTGCACATAATTAATAACATTTAAAAAACAATGGCCACAAAATAATAAAATGAAAATATTAATTATCAAATTGAAGTCGTTTGTGCATTCGTCTCCTCTTCTGTGTGTGTGTGCCGGCGTGTGTATGTCTGTATCTGTGTGTGTGATTGTGTGTGTGATTGTGTGTGTGTGTATATATATATATATATATATATATATATATATGTGTTGTGTGTATGTGTGTGTGTGTGCATGTATGCATACATGCGTGCGTGTATGCGTGCGTGTGTTCTCGGGCCATCAAGGTGATTAAAAGCAGATATATTTATCACGAAGACATTTGGTGCTCGGGTGGCAGATTTATGCCGATCATCTTCTTACTTTTCAGAAATACCGCCACAGTATGACAACCCAAGCTTCTCCAACGACAAGTTGTGAGTGTGATCCGTTTGGAGGATTTTCATCGTTATTCTAACTGTACAACAAACCTATATCTAAATATGTGCACGGTTGACCTCGTTGAATTGCAGTAAATTGAGACAACCTGCTTTATTTCGGACTGTTTTGTTTCGATTTGTAATCCAATTAACCTCGACAAAGCACACTTCGATCTAGGGTCGCTAAAACCGGTCAACATCCTCCAACCGAGGCCAAAATGATGACGTGGTCACAATCCGAATTACTAGAATTAAAAGAGTAAATCAAACGGGTGGAGGTGGGGGGGGGGTTCTTCGGGGGTTAGTCAATGTTCGGTCATAACGTTGTTGTAGCTATCTTAGTTATTCAGTTGTCTTTCAAATCGTTGCGAAATAAATGTACGGGTGAACCCACATGCGCATATATATATATATATATATATATATATTGACTGATATAAATAAACCGACTCACCTATCCATCAAAATAATTATTTACTCCGTGTTGAAACTTTATGTTTTACTATTTACTAACATAAACGTGGAATAATAATAAAATGTATTTATCACCTAACCGATACTCTCCGATTTACTTCACTTGAACATACATTTTACTTATGATCTGAATGGTTTACATTACTCAATCATATTTAGAACGATAAGAATGCTCTATGGGTTATTATTATTATTATTAATATTATTATTAATATACAATCCAAAGATAATTTTCTTCTGTATATTTAGTCGGACAAACATATTACTCTTCTTTGGAGCATTTCTCCAAAACTGATATTGAACCCGATGTCATCTGTGTCGGGTTGTGGGATGTATAGCTAAGGCGAATAAAAGGTCTGATAACTAATAACATTATTGAGTGAATTTGTATTATATTTCACGCAGTTCATGCCTACGATAGAAAACAAGATTAAAGACTGTTTATGTATATATATATATATGTGTGTGTGTGTGTGTGTGTGTCCCTTTTCAACAACTAAAGATGTACAGAAATCTACGGTTATCTTTATTAATTAAAAAGACCAGAAACCAATTACAGTTTATAACTAAAATGACACTAAACAGATTAATTATCATTTCGCCAATTTTGCAAAAGAACGGTGTCTTGAAAATGTTGTACTGGGTACGTAAAAACGGTCCGTATTTAGATTAATAATTGATTGATTCGTTGACCTGAAAGAAAACTAGGCCGTGCATGCCCGCCGATTTGATGGCAAACATGTCCTAACTTCCGGTGGGGGAAAAACCGAAAGCAGACTCTTAAAATCAGGTTTATAAACATAGTGAATTATTCTTGTGTCGTTGGTTGCATAAGCCGTAGGTATAAGGAACACATTTAAAAAGCGTTTTGTTGAGGGAAATTAAGCTGAACTATTATTATATTTAGCCTATTCGATAACCCCGTCTCTGGTGTTTGATCCCACCTAGACTAGATCTACCGACTTGCATAAAAAGACATTTATATATTTGATGGCATACAATAGTACAGGAGTAATACAGATTCTCTGCACACACAAAAAATTATAATGCACATATTACAATAAATATCCGTATTCATAGGTTCAAAACTCGAAGCTCAGCCGCTTCAACGTTGCTTTTTGCCCCTACCAGATGTCAGCGCTGTTTGGTCATTGCGACCCATTCAAATACGACTGAGAGTTCGGTCTAGTTTTCTTTCAGGTCAGGATTGATTTATATCTTTCGTTTCATGATCTATCATCATGAAACGGGATAGCACACGAAAGTGCAATGGGAGCAGAACGAAAAAATGGAACCGAAATACCCCGAGGGTGGTCACTGTCAGAGCGTAGTATATCCTTAGAGGATCTTCAACGCTATCCCTTTAATTAATTCAGTTGAGCTGGCAACTCCGTTTAATGTCCAATAATGTGGTAAACATCTACTATGTCTTGAGCCGAGAAATAAATCACTGAAAACATTTTGGCGAGATCGGACCTGTGATACTAGCCTGTTACAGCAAATCGGTCCTTTAGCACAAATGGTAATGCTCCAGACCACCTGACCAACGGAGCAGCACCAGGTAGGATAATTCCTAACACATGACAATCGTATATATATTGTGGGTGAGTGACCGTGCCAGATTACTGTTAACTCAATATCACTCGTTCATAAACGACTTGATCATCAATCAGTAACTGTTTTATAATAATAAACAACATGACAAGATATTGTCCAACGAAAATTAAACTTTACACAAGAATAATTTCGCGCCATATATATATATATATATATATATATATATACGTACAGACTACTTTATTAGTAATCAGGCTGCTCATTTAGTTGGAGGAGACTGAACTAGAGTAGTAGGAGAACATATTTAGAGACGCCTCAGGCCGAGCTTAAACCAAGGACTGAAGAAGGTGTAATTTCACTGGACCCAGAGTAGCAATGGAAGTAGCCGGGGAAATTCGCCGGGTGCCGGCTTATAATGACATGCCTGTATAATGGTCACAATCAATGATTTTTTGTGGTAATATGTATTTGGTAGTTGCATAAATTCTGCCATATAATAATAATAATAATAATAATAATAATAATAAATGAACTATTAAAACTTACTGAATATTGAACACTGGAATGTTATACAATTATAAATCAGACCATTCACCTGCAATATATTTCCATTAGAAAACTGTGGATTGACATATTGCGTGTGCGCGCGCGAAATAAACTCCTTATAATGTGACAAAGCACCGTATTGTTAAATTAAAGTGATTCATTGTAAATTTTCCTTCTACTGTAAAATCGATTCTCCCCTAGAAACATCCGAAAAAAGTTATTTAACTTATTAGCCACCAAATAACTGCATTAAATTATGATCCCGACAATCAGAATATATTGGATTGGATAATCCAGATTCTTTGTAATCTGAAACGATACTTAACAGTTCTCAAACAAGCCTCCCCGTGGCCAGAGTAGGGGACCGTTTTTACGGTTTTACTAAGTCTAGGGTAGTCAAGATATCTAAACTTACCTAAGCTCTAATCCATCCTAAGGCTAAGTTTCATCCTAAAATTCATCCTGACACACTCAGGATGAATTTGCGTTTTATTAAGAATTTATCTGAAGAATTCAACCTAAAGTTAGGATGACATTTGAGGTCTCTTGACTCCAATCCTATGCCACTTTCAAGATGGCGATGGTTGTGAGAATGCAGCAATGCCAATCAACCAATTGTTTATGGACACCGAGCTATCGACTGTTCTGTGTTCATGTTGTTGTCTTTCCTTATTCTTAACTATCTCGGTCTATTCTAGATTCAGGTTTTTAAAAACAATGATTAAAATTGCCATTAAATTCAACGTTTTCTGTGGATTATGTCTAACAGCCACTATTGCTCGTATTTGCAAAAACCTCCCTACGTACACGCCACCGACCGAGAGAGCAGACGATATTTCGGTCATGTGATAAGGCAATATGTTTACCCGGGCTATACTATTTGGCATCAAATATGTGCTAAAATCACGCTAAGAACTCTAACGTTGGGATGCGAACTTAGTTACAGACTATATATCTGTGAGGTTTATGCAGTTGTATGCTAATTTCTTTGTTAATATTTATTAGCTCCATATTCCAAGGTCACTTAATATAAACATATGTAGGCCTATATGTATTTTTGTGAGTGGAGGCAGGAGGATGTAGGTGAAGCTGGGAGGAACTAGTAAGAATTAAACACCAGATGATGAGGTTATTGGCTCCACTACATATCTTTTATTTAATTTTAACAACGACAACGGGTAAATGTTACAAATGTTATTATTGCCATTTTAGTCATCTATGCTACTTTATGTTGTCTGTTTTTAATGTTTTTATTATGATATACTTATTATGAATACGTTTTCCAGACACGTGGGATTTTGAAAATAAAATCAATATTATTATTATTATTATTATTATTTTATTCAACCTCCATAGAATGGAGAAAATAAAGGATAAAAGTACGAACAACATACTATAAACAAGAACAATATAAGCTAAATACAGCAATAATTTTTAAGGAGATTTTGTTAAAAGTTTAATTAAAAGATACTCGTTAGACCATGGCTTTATATACTTATCGTTGCATAACATAAATCGTAGTCAGTCGACGAGACCATCATCAGTGTATGAAAATTGACTAGAATTCGTACAACCTGGGAAAATAAGACTAGCGGGAGAAATACCCATATCAACAATTCGATTTACTAATGCGCCAGGTATTAAGATATTTTGAGTGACAAATAAATCAATAAAATATACACAAAGGTTCCTGGTTGGTGAATCATTTTGAAATATTCTGGTAAATAAAGACTTGTTATAATCATTTAAAAGTGTATTCACACCAGTTATGCCAAGAGCTTGAAGAAAATTATTATGATGAGATCTTTTGTTGAGACCACAAACGTATTTCATGATGTTCCTTTGTGCAGACTGAATCTTAGCGACATTATTGACACTCACGGTTAGACAATCAACACCATATAATAAAGTAGGCAAACATATGGTTTTATATTAGTGAACTTTTTGTATTTAAACCTGGATATGATATACCAATATTGCTTATTGAAAACATACTTCGTTTAGCTTTTTGAATTCGAGTACTAACATAGTCGTTGTATTTAACATTATTATTAAAAGTTACATCCAGTATATCCATGTCTTCCACATTTTTATAGGTTTGTTTTTTAGATACCATTGGGGCATTGTCGTAAAACAGCCATTTCCTTTACATACCATCATACATTTTGTCTTTTGGATGGCGAAATTAAAACGCCATAGGGATGAATAATCTGTGCATATGCCAATCAATTTTTGTACTAAATAAAGAGACATCATCAGCATAAGCAAATGAGTTATATAAGTGGTTCCCGACACGTACCCGTGTTCACAAAGAGACAATTCAAGCATTACATCAGACAGAAATAAGTTAAATAAAACAGGTGAAAGTATAATTCCTTGGCGAGTACTACGAGTAACTCTAAAATACGTGCTATAGTGTATATAACCAGCCCATTTGATGACAACATCTAGGTTAGAATACCATTTGCGTAAGAATCGCCAGTGTACATCAGGTAAAATATTATATAATTTACAAAATAAACCGTCGTGCCATATAGAGTCAAAACATTTCTCGGCATCTAAACTATATATATATATATATATATATATATATATCAGGGTCTGACGTGACACATCAAGGTTTCTTCTTAATTGGCGGGAAAACACAGTTCGTGGGAAAGACAGCTATCACGGCTGGTAGTGGAGTTATCTTGTTTAGTGTTTAGGATTTCTTAAGGGATATATGTCCTAAATCGGTGGTATTTAGAGAGTTGACAATTGTATAGGGAATATATAGAGTGGATCATTCTGGAACTGGCCAATCAGCTTAATGAGCGCACACCATCATGTATCAGTAGATCAATGCACAGGTATAAACGATATAATTTATTAACGGAATGGGCCTGCTTTGTTTTACATATTCACTGACGGTTTTACTGGCGTCATTATAAATGCAAGACCATTATATTTCTTACCATATTTGCGCGAGATCTCACAGAGCGAACGCCAAAATCTGCGTTCGAATTTCAGTGCTGTGATCGTGGGATGTTTCATCCGATGGCCTGGTTTACTTAGTAAGCATAGCCCCTCCAGCCATATATGTCCCAGCCAGGTGAGACTGGTTCCGAGGCTAAACAAATCTCGATCACTGACTCTTAAGCGATTCCCACCTGTCGAAATTAGTTTCTTGTGCGACTTGCAGCTTTGTGATTAGTCACCACTCCGATCCAGTACCATGATCATAGGTCACATCTTGGACGTATGACCTGGGATGGGAGATCCATAGAGGAAGGATACTTGTAGCCAATGGAGTGTATTTCAACATCAGGACCAGCCTTTTCAATAGCAGCCGACGTCCGACGCCAAACGTCATCTATTTTACAACCCCTCGTCGCAGAAAATCGGTCGGCTACCTTGGTTTTGGAGAAAAAGTGGCCTAGAACGCACAAAATATTCCATTTCCCCAATATTGTGTACACAGTATCGTGGTCATTACTTATCTTTACCGTAACGATAACGACCCATCGACTTTGATAAAGTACATGTCCCGGCTAATCTGGATCTAAACCTCTCTGAAGTTTGGTTTTATATTGACCGTATTCTCCAGGCATCCTTTAGGTAATTTTGGACCTATACATTTTGGTTGTCATGCGCAATAGTCAAGCCATTATCATTCTATGTTAAACTTGCTTGTTGTAAGAGCTGTAAAATGCTCAATATGTATTACCATATTAAACATTCACATGAGGATATAACATTATGAAATTTGGCTCCATGTTATTTAATTGCTATTTGAGGATATGTTGAAAACAAACTTGCTCCGTTTTATTCTCTCGTATAATGTTGATATGGTGTTAATTAATTCTTCTTTGATACCACAGTATATCCACAAACTCATTAATTCTGACTTACTCGTACATTTTTGAAAAATCTGGTGTGTGTGTGTGTGCTTTAGTATACATATACAAGATCGAAATGGTTCACAGCGTGAAGACGGAAACACCCATAAAAATATACTTTCACAATTTATACATTGATAATATCAGGGTTCATACGCTTGCACATGTATGGTTTTCCAGGAGTTTTTGTGGCCGCCAACGCTATATAGAATCCCGGTAATTTCCATACATGACATCTCCATCAGAAGTATACTCCAGGAATTCCACGATGCGTGTGAACCCTGTAATATGTTTGGGTGATACTAGGCGGACCGGGTGGATTACTATGGATTATGTGCATCACAAAATTATTCAGTTCATCTGTTATCTTGGCACAAGTTGATCTATCAGGATGTAAGATTTACCGTAGGTCCTGGCCATTTTGACCCTTATTTTGGGGGTCGGCTTAATGGTCGGTGCTATTTCATGTCAAGAAATCCAGTCATCGAGAGAAATATTTTCAGTGTGTTAGCAGCCCTCTAGACGATAAGTGACCTAGGTCCTAGTGTAGATCTAGATGCAAAAGGACATCAATCGTTATCTTGATTTAAACTCATGCAGTCATGGAGTGAAAATAGAAGTGAAACAAGTTGATGATAATTATACATGGCTTTATAATGAAAACCAATATTTATATGTAGAATTATCTGATTTTTGTAATTATGGATAAATGTTGTTCGACTCAGACAACTCATACCCAAGACATCCTGTACCCAAGAGCGTCGCATCTCATTCGTTTGGCGGCATAGACATTAGGGTGCCCCCATATTTTGTATGGACATATTTATATTAATAATGGGATAATTACTGATTAATTAATTTATTTCCAATAGAGAGTTATAGTTACTAACTGACCTGATATACCGGTAATTTACAATTACATTGTCTTGGTTATTGCCGTGTTAGTGACCAAAACGTACCATCAAAGGCTCAGTAGTAATTGACAATATGTTTAATTACTTTTAACTCTAAGTCATTGCCTTCATATTGACGTTCATACGTATGCGCTAATAGTTTGCGTAAACGATGGCTATAATTTGTCTTGATCTATTGACAGTATACAAAACAAATTGGTATGAATAACGAATTATGAAAACAAAATTATTTTCTGTGTTCAAAACGTCACCTGGGCTGGAAACACTACAGGGAAAAGTTCAGATTTTTAGGTCGGCTTATTGGACGGTAACACCATAAAGCATGATATTTTAGGCCTAAAAACCGTCCTCGTATGTAAGAATCCTAAAATAAACATCCCCAGAAGATAATGGCGAGTCTAAATTATAAACCATCACAAAACATTAAATAGGGGAAACTTTTTTCCAGCTGGCACATCATTTTATTAGTCACATCAGTGATTACTCAATCATGTGAGTACAGCAATTTGTGTTATACAAGTGACCATGCTAGAACTTTTTTTTTAGTGAAACTTATCGTATGTCAGTATATTTCTGCTACCTGCTGATACAATAAACACCCTGCTTCTACGGAACTTAAAATGCACTAGTTGGATTACACTTGGCATGATTCCAAACAATGGACGTGCACAATTGCAGCTACGAAATTCACTGAAATTCTTCCAGAACTGTAAATTACACAAAATATTTTTTATAAATGCAAAACTCAATTAAGAATTGTGCCCAAACCGTGATGTAGTTCCTCCGTATTACTGATAAATCACATGGTACACTACTGTAAAGATTCTGTGTTCTGCGACGACAATGGTACCACGCTCTACATCTGCGAACATTTTATGCCATACAATCTCACGGTGACCGACTGTCAGGAATCACGGATAAACACCACCTGTTGTCGATGACGGACACTCCAATATTAAGCCGGTTAGCACCTGAACGCCAAACGTAACATTTTCCAGTTGAGCCGATGATCGCACATCATGTTTTGGATGTCATTATTACGGGTACGTTGAGCACACGGATCTTTGCGTCTGGCAAGAAGTCGCACAATCTGTTCACCAGCTGACGCACGGTGAGGCGCTCCAGAACATCATCCCGACCTTCTTTGTTTTCATCAGCTTTGGCGAGGTCGAAGCTTGCCGGGAAGAACGGTATGTTGTCGTTTGCACCCGACCTTTCTTTGCCGCTCTCTGTGCTATCATTAGAGTCCGCAGAATCAGCCATGCCATTGGAAGGCGACTGCTCTACCATAATACCCCATTCTAGCTGTACTAATGACTTCATGTCGCTGACGGCTCGTAATGTGCACGTATTGACGACTGCTGGCTGTTCAAAGAGACAAAGATGTATCAAACAATTTTCCGGGAGCTTCCGGTGGCAAAATATTGAAAAGAAAAAAAGGAAATCATTTACCCAAACCAATGTACAAAGGTTTTGTAACTGAATGTTAAATGATGGCTTACGGGAGCAAACAAATATTAACTGTATTTCCCCAGTTTAAAGGGGCTCACATGACCTCATTACATAAATTACCTGTTTCTCTGTGTCTGGCCAAACCGACAAAGTTCTCAAAGATTTTACGTTGGCAAGATTCTTCACTAAGCTTCCCGATACTGTAAACTTTATTAACTCCAAGTTGGTTAATCTGAAATCAGAATAACATACTGGTAGCAAAAACCAGTGGAAGTTGCATGCAGGAACACACACACAAATACACACACACACAGGGAGAGGGAGGGAGGGAGAGAGAGAGACACACACGCATCACAAATTATACTGTCATACATACTTTTCCAGTGAGAGCAAAGCTTCACCGAGGCCACCTTCCTCGTAATCAGTTCCACATTCTAGTCGAAGGCTGCGCAGTTTGTTCAGCTTTGCTATCTGTCCATACGTCTGTCAATGACAAAAGTATGACTACATAACTAAAATGGATAGCAGAACGACAGCAGTAGCTTAGTTTAGAGCAAGTCAGAGATGATTAAAACCTGATTCAACAATAAGTTTCCATTCTATTACAATCAATAGGATCTATAACAAAGTCACTAAATCCACATTAACTGGTTCAGAAGATTTATATATTAAATACGTTGCCAACAAAGTTAAACACATTGTTTCTGTTGACAATCCCCTCAACCAGTATTTCTCATATAATTATTGAGCATCATAGAATTAATCTGGTCACCAACACATTCTATTTAATTTAGTTTTTAATCTGTTTTCAAAAATATTTAGAAGCAAACACCCTTTCAATTTTGTAGGTAGACAACATCAACACATTTCAGATATAAACTGTGTAACATCAGGTTTTAAATTAATAATATAATTTTATGTTAGCTGAAACACTTGTAAAATAAAGTGAAACAAGCTTCAATCTTACTTATATTTTGATGCTGAAATATTTTAATCCAATTGCATGTTAGCCTGAAATTACTATAATGTGCATAATTATAATACATGGCCTAAATTGAACAGTTCAAACTAGCAAGGATCTACTCTGGTACAGTTTAATGTATATACAACAACCAAGACACACTCTAATTACTCCTACTATTTCTGACAGAAACAATCATTCCAGTTCAGCCACTGAAAGTCGCACACACACACACTCACTCTCACACACACACACACGCACCTCAGAATTCCAGTGTTGTATGTCACCTAGTTCCAGCTCCTCAAGCTCTAACAGCGATCCAAGAAAACCGAATTCATCCTCAGGCACCTCTCTAAGTGTAGTTAATGACTGAAATGAGACAGGCATGAACATCGAGATTACATCAGAGATAAACACAAGATTAACTGTTCACAGAATTAGAAGTGCTCGCAAAATAATCAAGTTATCAATGCACAACCTGGCAGTAATTACATAAATTTAACAGCTTTTCAGAGGGTAGATAAAAATTGAATGCCTCATTTTGAAACTATATTGAAGAATACTAAAACAAATTATACTAACATCATGACTACGATAACAACAACGTTTTTCCAACCCAAATTATTCAGCTGATAAATGCACTAAAGAACCAGTAGATGCCTCCACCACCGCTTGCCCGCAAACTTAAAACAGCCAAACATGATATCTTATTTCAGATGTGCAAATACTATCTTTAAACTCCCCCACCCACATATTTGATATTATTATTATTATTAAATGAAAATCATCAACGCATGCAAGCTACTTCAAACTGTCACACTATTTGGCCAATGTCTATAGAAATGACATACCAATGTTTTCAGCTTCGTCAGTGAACCAATTTCGCTCAATCCACCACTGAAGGAGAATGAGGGCAACGCCAAACCGCAGACACCTCTAAGCTTCAGCATCTTCAGTTCCTTGAGACAGGAAAACTTCCCTATATCTAGTTTCACACAACTTGTCCTGCGAATGAACAATACAAAGACCTTGCAGTGGCCAGAGCATGACAGCAATAGTTCCTTTAGGCGGCAGGGGACCAAGGCAAATTGTCTTAACTGTTGATGATCTACAATGTGCAGTCCGCACAAATATCCAGCAAAATTCTAGACCACGTACAGACTTTGATAAATATAACCGAAATTTAAGCTCAGATAAATTTAGCAAAGTACAAAATTGGGGAAAACGTTCTGTCGGGTTTTTTTTCCTCCTAGAATCAATTCAGAGTTACAGAATGGTAATAATATTATACTATATTTGTATAGTACCCTATATAATCCCTAAGAAATTTACACTCAAGTTCGAAGTGCCATGATCTCTTAGTAAACTGTGTGAACTGTACACATACATTTTTGAAGAAGACTACCCAGTGACAAATATCACGTAATTTGGGAATTTTCTTTTAGTTAAGTTAATTATGACACAAATAAGAATAATGATAAGAAGAAAAACAATGTTTTTTATGATTGTGATTACAGCTTGCGTTAGCCAGCTGAAATATGGGTTTACAGTAGAGTCTATACAGATTGCAAACACACTGATTTCTGAGGTTAACAACAACGAATTACTCGTCATCGACTCAAGACTGGACCACGTACCACATTTCTGGTTCTTGTAGCGTATCGGCAATGAACTCGGCGGTGATTCCCTCCAAATGTTGGACCTTGTCTATGATGGAATGTAGTAAGCTGCCCGGACAATTGCCGAAGTCAACATGTTGTAGATGGATGAAATGAGGTAGCGCAGCCACGAACTGACCCCACATAGCACTCGAATCATTACCGTACAGCATCCCACGGAGGTCCTAAAGAAAATTTACACGCAAAAGTAAATGAAAAACTAAAAAATAAAGCCGATGTCTGATCAAATTGATCATCAAATTGTGTTTAATGATCACTGAAATAAATGACAAAACATAACCCATACATAACAAGACACCTTATAGTTATATTACAGTAGTACATTAATAAGCTGACCAATATCTCAGAGTGCATATCCTTCAACTTCTTAGCGGCCTTCTCCCAGTCTAGAATCCTACAACCTCGAAAACTAACTTTTCGCCACTGAAATGAAATTGAAATAATTTATTTATATTAAAACATTTCAATCCTTCAGTTTGAACGCTTACGAGATACTGGAGATGATCTAAACACTTTAATTTCTTCTGATCGCTGATATTATTAATTTGGTTCTTTCTGTCCGAGGAGAATTGCTGACTGAAATTGCTAGTGACTAGGATATGAATGAAATAATTATGTTCACCGAGCAATCAAATTCGTCATGTTGGCATTAACGTCTACTCACCAAACACCTGTGTGTAGCAACTCTTTTCCACGTCTTACACACTTGACTGGTCCTGTAATTAAGGAACAATTTCCTGTTATTACGAATTACCGAGAGCAAGGGAGGACAAGTTTTAAAACACGTTAGCGTCATTTAGAGTGGTTTCGATTTCTTCACCTCCTACAATTTTCGGGAACACACAGAGTGTGTTAATTCTAAACTCTCACCACATGGGGGGGGGGCATATTGCAGTAGGATTATCACCGAAGCTGCAATTGGTTTCACTCCACAACTTATTTAGCTTTTCACACACATACACACACACATGCACACTTTCAAACACCCTGGAAATTATTTTAAATGTAAGTGGTCAATTTGGAAATAACAAAATCCACTTTGAAAGTACACAGAATTTCCAGTACACAGTGCCACAGTTGGAGTCCCAAAATAGGTCACCACACGATATAAATTTCATTTGTAGGCTTAAAATGGATTTTATCACGAAACTATTTCGAATCTGAATTTGTTGAGGATTGGCTTCAAAATGTTAAAACCTTTTGGATAATGGATAAGTATTAGAATATCAAAATTGTTCAATGCATTAAATAATGTGTAATCAGCTTCATTAAAATTGGAATAAAATTCTGGTATAAGTTCAGGTGAAGTTGAAGGCGTTGAAATTTATGATATATTCATTTGACTTACACATCCTATAGCAATACAGTAACAGACTCGTTAATGTGCATTTATGTTTGTCACTGCTTTCTCAAGTTCCCATCTTCATTACATCTAACACTTGATAGACAACGACCACTTCTTCAGTAACAGTGAACAAACACCAATTAGAAAACACAGTGATATCCAGCAAAGGGCTCCCCTCATAGTTCATTCCTTGACATGTGGTGAGTGGGTTATATGTCTCGGTGATCCAGGGAGCTATGCCAGCAGGGCTTCCGTTAGGGACACTCAAGCTGGGCTGGTCAATGGGCAGAAGCTAGACTGATATGGACTAAGGATGAGGTAACCCTAACAGACACCTCGAGTGCTGAAGTCTGAGTTATTTGGGCCGCACGGCATACTCTAATAGACCACAACATCATGCAAGAATATCTATTAACTAAGTGAATGGATAGAAGAAGGGCAAGATGTGCTTTAAGAGATGTCAGGATGGCTGTCTGAAGTAATTACTGTACAATATCCCATGGAAGACCTAAAGAAAATTTTACACGCAAAAGTAAATTACATGGAATACAACCAATGTACAATCATTTAGAGATTAAACTGGCAGCTTTAAAAATGTCAAAAGTGGCCCAGACAGTGAGGATAAATCCACAAACGGATGGCCCAATATCCCCATAATTGCCGTAAGTCCCCTTTACGTGGAACAAGACCCGGCCATACTATGTCGAATATTTTATCTGCTGGTACAGGTTAAAAATACTATATACTTGCACTCACAGTCACTGAATGAGATGCTGCATACAAATATAGAAGCATAAAGACCTAAGTTTTGATGAAGTCCGGTGACATTTGCAACGGCACTTTTACTCATCTTCTTAAACACATAGCCATTTTCCTAGCAGATAATAGTGCAACAATGTTTTATATGTACAACGCCATTGGTCATTAAATGGATATTTATTCTTGTGTATGATTCCGAGATCCTGATTCGGCTTGCTGTACCATTGGGATCAGCTTCTATTTCTCTCTAACAGAGAATGATTTTTGTCATCTTTCTTCTGGTGATGTGTTTTCCGTGTGGTGTTCAAGGTTTGACATGATAATGACGGAAACATAGTACATATTTGGTAAATGTTTTCTCTACATTTAATTAATAAAACACAAATAATACTAATTAAGAGCTGTTAACTGAGATACCAGCAGCTGGACTTATTTTATTGGTGGAGCCACATGCAATGGACGGTGGCGATTGGGTTATCAATGCCACATGAACAGAAGAAGCCTTCCACGTGAACATATGATCCAATGAAATATTCACTTCTCTAGCTTAGATTAACTGCTTGACAAACTGGGTAATAAGCGACCATTGGTTATGTTTTGGATTGTGACAATTACAGTGTTGAAACCTTGTTTGAACTTTCACCAATGCTAAACAGCCTTTGATACTGAAATATATTCAGCAGACTTACTGCAGAAAACAACCAAAATTTTAATATCTTCAGGCCAAATAATTGTAAGCCAAGCACCCTGCATTATACCCACTTCCATAGTATACTGGACCACTTTATAATGGAGCTAGATTCTATTACTTTCTGGTGGTATTAGTTTTTAACCCAAAAATTCCTCCTTACTTTACTATCTCCTTCTTAGCCCGGACTATCTGATCGAAGTACAGCTCTGGTGCCATCTCTGATGTTATCCATAAACCCGAATGAGAAAAACACCAAAAACCACCCCACTTAATAACAATAATAATGTTATATTTAATAAATGGGCCGTTACTAGCAGGAGCCATTCGAAGGCGCTGCACAAATAATATATAATAATACCCCAAATAATATTTATTCACATTTATGTCACAGCTATTTTCAGAACGTCAGAATGAAGATCCTCTTGCTACACAAAAATAAACATGTACTAGATTGAAGAAAATGCTGATGTCTTGATTATGGCTCATGGTACCATTAAGAGTACAATAATGGACAGATACAGAACGTTTTAGAAATCTACTTCCATATTTCCGATATATGCATCACTGGTCTTCATAAAAATTCTGTTTTATAATTACTGAGACTATTTGGGAAATAAACAAATCTTTACATTTATACGAATATGGAACTGCACAAAGAGCAAAAATCTGTGTTCACCTAAAAGGCGCATACAAGTTTGATCGGGTTATATCTTTGATAGCTCAACGTCAGAGTGTTGCTCCGGGGTTATCACAGATGAATGCTGATCGAGGATATAGTAAACTGGAATATGGTCAAGTTTTTACAGTATCTACCATGTTATATAGCCATCCTTGTTAAATTTCATTTAATATTATACTCCAAGAATGTTTGTATGCAATTTATATAAACAATATCCACGCGGGCAATGTCACCAGCAAGAACATGCAATTACCCGGTAGCTATGAAGTCCAGTTTTAGCTTAGTGGTATTTAAAAATAACTGGATCTGATTGAACTCGACAGGAGACAAACATTATTTAACAGGACTGATCAACAGCTGTTTCTCCCCCACAAACCTACCTCAATAAGTCTGCCAGTTCAAGATGTAGAAATATGGCTAGCATGCAGTCAAAGCCGACATGCAGATGTTGTATGAAGCTCCGATGAATGCCAAGCTGTCCCGACATTCGTCGCTTCTGACATTTAGCGGCAACCTCGTCCACCTTACTTTTGCAAGTTCTCACATCAATAACCTGCCCAGAATTCTCTCGGCTGTCATTCAGCGTAATGTGCAGTGGACTAGCCATGCCTTGGGAAAACTCTCGGGGTAAATAATTGTCTGGCAGGTAAACCTTGGAACCGTCGTTCGTCTTCATGAAGCAGTTCGCCGGTATGACAAAATTCTGCTGGTTCACCTTGATGGACACTGGCTTCCCGAGATTCAGCCGATCGGTTATGTTTTGGGGCAGAGAGAGAATCTGGCCGCTGACATCCTTCGGAACCACCGTTGGCAATGAGATTGATAGAGGAGCTGGCGTTGGTATGGACATCACGAGGTCGGAAGGAATTGAAGTGATGTTAGGTGCTGTGATGGCCGTGGACAGGGACACCGAAGCCAGCATGCTTATTGGCTGTGAGCAGCCAATATCTGGTATGATTTGCGGTAGCTGCACCGTTGGCAACCGTACGAAGGATGACAAGGCGACAGGAGAAGGCGTCACCTGTGGTAAACTACTGACTGGTGCCATTCGCAGAGGTGGTGGAGCACGGTAGGCCTCTAACCCACCAATGCTGGGTGCCACTCTGAGCGGTGGAGGAGCACAACTAAGTGCAGGATTGGGGCTCGGTGTTATTTGTAATGGTGGTGGTGGTATTGGCATGGAAACTGAGGCACCTGGTGGAAGACCACGCAATCTCTTGTTCATCATCTTGCATGACTGTAATAATAATATAATAATAATTATTATTATTAGCTATACACAATTTTGCATGTGTGTGTGTGTTTGTGTGTTAAAAACCTGTTTGCTCAAACATCTGTCAACAAAAACGAAATACCAACCTTAATTCAATATAGCAAAACTGTACATTCACTACTGATTAAATTCGAATTCAACAGAATCACAAACCAAATTAACTTACCTTACAAACAAATCGATCAAATCTCTGAAGGCCATGTTTGCCAATACATTCAGGGTGGAACATACACATACAGACAGTACAGTGTAGCGAAGGGGGTACTCCGTGCCGCCCAGGGCAATCCATACCACAGAGACGCTGTTCTGGACTGGAAAAATTGTGCAAATAGTTCTGGTTAATATCAGGACCACAATTTGATCAGCAGATTGTTAAGACAGACAGCAATGCACACTTGACGGACATAATGATTAGTGATTAGCCTTATAATCCCTTCCACTGAGACTGCATAGGACAAGATAAGGCTCTTTGCTTTACATTTGAAATGAATCTTTGAATGATCAGTTGTGAAAACATGGAATCACTTTTTCAAAATTTCAGGAAAATGATCAACAGAAATTCAACTGAGTAAAACAGAACCAGGTTGGACGATGTTAATAAAATGGAGAGATTTCCTCTGCAATCAGACCTAAACAGTTATAAATGCCATTAAATGACTGCAGTAACTAGTGACTACTGAAATCAAGACACTAAAATTTGAAATTTCTCACTTTTAAGAGACAACTTCGCTCAAAATTGATATTCCAACAAAACATAAAAATATACAGCAAGTTATTTGTACATTGCAACTATGGCATAAAATTACATTTATCAGTTGGATGAAGGTGGTCCTTCTCCAGTGTTACAAGAGGTATTCATTTACCAGGTCATGCCTAAACAAAACTAGCACTTTTTACCCGGTCTTCAATTTCTTTGGTAGGTTTCCAGCAGAGCCATTAACAGACTTTTCCTCGGTCGAGCAGATCGATCTCTTCCCCGTATGTTTCTTGGCTACGGCCTGTTTCACAGCATTTTTTGTGTCCGATGAAATCATCTTTTTGTCAATCGGTTTGCTAGCTTCTGACATCACGGTTGCTATGACAGTTGATGACTCTGCAGTTGTAACAGAACCTGCCGACACAACGGTGGCAGTATCACCGACTTCGGTGACTGTACTGCTGCTGACTGAAATAGTTTCATCCGTTTCCATTGGCTGGGGGGTGCTTTTTTCTTCAGATTTCACTTCCGGTTTGTCCTGTTCTTTCTTCTTCTTTGATACAGGAGTAAGGTCTGTGACCTTCTTCTGTGGCACGGGGGTTTTCTGGAAGGGTTTCTTGT
Source organism: Paralvinella palmiformis (assembly GCA_025642065.1). Taxonomy (NCBI): domain Eukaryota; kingdom Metazoa; phylum Annelida; class Polychaeta; order Terebellida; family Alvinellidae; genus Paralvinella; species Paralvinella palmiformis. The sequence continues at coordinate 263,931 of JAODUP010000448.1, read as the reverse complement.
ATTTTGAAGCATAACGGACTACCTCAGACGGTTCCTCGTGTATCAGGTCTTTGATGAATGTGAAACACTCGCTGGCAACCGTACTTTTGGTCTCTTGTACTATGGTTTATGACAAAAAATGGCCATATTAAACATCATATAAATGATTAAATGTCACAATGAAAAAGCCACAGCAATTAACATCTATATCATGGATTAATCTGTATCAGCTATATTTAATGATATTTAATTTCAATCATTTTATTACAGTGAAATTAAAGAAAACTCACAATGCCTGCATATTTCAGGTATGGACCTCTGAAATTGAAACAAAATGATGTATTAGCTCTCTCCCTCTCTGCATGTGTGTTGTGTGTGTATGTATATATGAGTGAGTGAGAGAAATATGAGACTTGATACTTATTAGAGCCATAACACTACATACATCCTCTACAATAACCATTTTTGTCTAGGAGACAAACTTATAGAACACAGGAGCCTTTATTAGTTGGATCAATATTTTCCAGCATTCTGAAATTGATTTTATTCATGTAATCCGGTTTTGATTAAACTTATATGTAATAATATTATGTTGTTAATGTTTACTAGTTTTTATTCATAATAAAGTTGCCTAAGGGGGGGGGGGGAATATTAACAGCCAAATATATTTTTAAAATGCCCAGCATTGGTATAAGGATCAACCTTTTCAAAAATATTTAAAAAAATTAGTTGAATGTAGGAATTTTATAAAAGTATTTGTCTTAATTGTTATTATTTATGTATTTTATTCATAGCTCTGAAAACTAGAAAAACATTTTATGAGAAGTAGATGAATTTAATGGTGAACCATTTTTTATATTGTAATATTTTGTTTCTCACTTTCAGAGTTTTTAATTAAAGAATCACTTTAGAATACGCATAACTGAATAATTTTGCCATAAATAAAGCAAAATATGTATATACTCATACAACATTATTTTCATTGAATGTCCCTATTTCTGCACTTTTAGGTCATATTTTTGTACTTATTTTGAACCAGCATTGTTTGTCAGCCTATAATGATTAAAAGAGAGCTAACATGTTAAATTGTAAGCAGTTATTTCCAGTTCGGACTGTTTGTAGGTGGTCAATAGTAGTGTTTTACATCCATGAAGGGTCTTATCCAAGATGCTATGAAGTGGGAACCTAATCTTGCAGTTAGCTTACAGTTGCTATTGACACATTTATCCTACACTGTATTATTTTCAACTAATGAACTAAAATACACAGTGCAAGGTAAATATAAATTCTGTAGAATGGCATAGCAAAAAAACACTCCTAAAAACAAAATAAGTTATATCTAACATTTAATAAATAATTTCAATGTAAAATTAAACATGTCTGTGATCATCAGATAATTTTTATCACTGCTGCAAAGGATAAAAGAATGGCTTTAGCTAACTTTGGTGCTATATTAAATATCCTCTGTTATTATTATTATTATTAATACCACTACTATTGTATATACTAATGTAGAAGAAAAACTGATATATAATATGAAATGTATTTATGGTCACCCCAATCCTTATAGAAGTTTCACAAGAATTATTTATTAAATTGATTTAAATAAAATTCTGATCTACTGAACACCTGATCATATACACGTGATATGTTTGTACCTGTGGCATTATGTAGCATGCATCAAGATAAATCATTAGAGGCTCATACTCATAGAAAATAATGAACTTGGCACCATAAAAGGAGTCAGTAAAGTCCATTTAGAAGCCACCACAATGAATTTTAGAGATGAACTTAACAAAAAAAAACAAAAAACAATGAATCACTTCAACTGAGAAGCTATCACCATTCATTATTAGATATCATGTGATCAGTTTAGGAGATTACAGTCTATTCTTGTCTCACAGTGATTGATGGATTTTTCTCCAACCTAAGGTTTATTCCACCAAAATGTGGCTGCGTGTTGTTAGCATCTGCTGACTCTACATACTGAACTTGGGGCGAGTTCTTAATGTGAATTATTCAGAATGAACGTGGTTATATACGAAGGACTATTTTCAAATCTTACACATGAGCGTATACATTATTAAATTTTACTTGGAGAAGTAACATCTTAACAACCAAGTTACAGTATCGCTGATAAACAGAAACATACATACCAGCTTTGGCCCTCCACGAGGAGGATAATAATAAACATCAGCTGGTCTGGCTCTCTTATCTCCATATGTGTTACGTAGAACAATCTCTCTGCGCCAGCCTTAAATAGAATAATATTTTAAAGAAAATTGTCAAAATATATATGATAACGGTATGTGTCGGTGTAGTTGTGTTTAAGAGGTGCATGATTTATATTCAATATATTGTTTTCAGGACAAAACTTTGCATGTGTGTGTGTGGGGGGGGGGGTGATGATTTATATCCAATATATTCATATCATTATTTTCTGGGCAAAACAGCACATGTACACTGAACGTACGCATGCATACATGTGTTATGATACATAGATAAAGATATGGTCACAGATTTTAGTGACATTTCTCAATCTTGCTGAATTTTTACACAGCAGCTGCAACCTAGATAGAAAATAAAAGAGCATCTACTCTAATCAAAACCAGGATTAGCAGGTTTTTACAGACATTATTAACACAGATAATTAAAATTGATTAACGTCATGTAAAAAACAGTTTTTTTACAGACCTGTAAAAAACTAAATTATTTTTTAAAAAACAGCTATAAAATAGTATAATGATAATACTATGATGTCTACTACAGCGTGACTATAATACATAAACAGCAGTTGAGTTAACAGACTAATCCCTATTATGATAACCCAATATCCAGCATAGTTAACCCACACTGATGAAATCTTACAGGAAAACAATTAGACAATACCAAAGAATGGAAAACTACAAAAGCCCCAAGTTTCACTGCCTCACTGATTAACTATCAGGCACAAGCATCGCCTTTTCCATCTACCTTTTACACCAATGTTATTACCAAACTCTCACCAATTAATTGGTGCAAGTCCCTCAGGTCTTCTGCAGTGTCAATTGACTTTCTAGAATTAGCTGTCAAGCTGCTATCATGCCCAGCTTCATTAGCATCGATTCAGCAAATATTGTCCATACACTAGGACTAGTACAGTTGGCTTATAATGAATGATGTTTTTTTTACATTTTTGATGTTTTTGTATGGCAATTTACAGTATCTTATGCTTATTAACAGTTTTTACAATGTAATAAAAAAAGTGTTTTTACAGTAAAAATACCCAACCCCGATTAAAACAAAATGTTTCTACTGAAGCAACTGGAAATAAATAATTGGAATTGAAATATTTTGAATTGGAATTGATATATTTGATGTGGAATTAACCAAATGGAATTGAGTCGAACTGGAATTGACAAAATGGAATTGCCCCCATGTCTGATTACATGATTTAAATTTTTGAAGAAACTATGGAATTAGGTAGCATTTTCATGGTTAGAATATGCTGTATATCATGTTTTTACCATAATCATCCAAACTTTTTCCTGTTGGAGAAGTCTGCAGCGTTTTCGTTTTTTGGCTTTATTTCAAATATTAACACCGGGGTAATTTGAGCATCATCACACATGAAAACTTACCATGTTCGAATGGAATAAGCCACTTCGGGTTAATGGTCTCCCTCTTTTTTATATCACCTGTATCGAGGAGATCATACAACTTTACTACAGTTATAGCAATAAATAGCATTTATTCTCCAACCGAGTCACAGAATTTAATAAAAGCAAGCTCTTTAATTGGTAATGAAAACACACAGATGAACATCATAAACATTGTTGCATCATGTAGCTTATTTTCTACATTGACCAATGATATTCTAGTTTATCTATTTCACCGCAAAAAGAAACTCCAAACACAATACTTTTGACAGAACATAGACATCAGCATATCAGTACAGTTCAAAATACGTAGAAACTAACTTTAACTCATTTCAGAAAATTATGTTCATGCATTACACTTCTATAAGAATTTATACATTGATATTTGGAAATTATACAGTAAACATACTGTATACATTGATATTTGGAACTTATACTGTAAACATATCGTATACATTGATATTTGGAAATTATACAGTAAACATCTTGTATACATTGATATTTGGAAATTATATAATAAACATATTGTATATGTTGATATTTACTGTACATATTTATTGCCATTAGGAGGAAACACAATTTTAGCACATCATTATAGACATAAACATCTGGTCACAATCCAGTTCTAAATATATCAGATATGGGGTCAATTCAATTCCGGAATTGGAATTGATGGGCAATTCCAATTCCCAAAATGGAATTGCTTATTTTAAAAAAAGGAATTGGAATTGATAAATCTGAAATTGGAATTGAAGTTTGCTAAACAAAATTTAAATCCACAAATTAATTTACCACTGAATTTTTTAATTCAGAAATATTTCTTTCATGACAATCCTACTTGGAGTAGATAAAAATTGGAATTGATAAATTTGATGTGGAATTGGAACTGAGCAAATGGAATTGACCCCATGTCTGAAGTATATATAGGAAACATATTACATTTCATGCCTGCAACTGCAAGCAAAACTGGTCTACAGCGAAGTGTGCAACCAACTGTATCATGAGATCACCCTACAATAATTGAGCAATATAGGTAAGTTTATTAAAACGAACATGAAAGGAACTAACCTGACACATCTACTGCTTCACCTTCAGGGGCTGTGGTAATGACAGTAACATATAATTATGTATTATACTGTGATCCTAACTGACAAAACATTTACCATGAATTAAATGCTTATCGTTAAATATCTGCTGTTAAGTTTATAAAAATCTACACAAAAAACACAAGGTATTTCATTTTTCAAAAATTAAATGTGTCAAATAGAGCCAGCTTTCAATTAATTGACTGGCATTTAAACAATACCTTGATTCATTCATTAAAACTGCCCCTCCCCACGTATTACATTAAATATAGGTATATTTTGTTATTTCTAGAACACTCCTAGTTAACCAAGTGTGAATTTAAGGCGGATATTAATTTAGGATGGTTCTGCTATAGACGTAACATTTATTATTGAAGTTTCAGCCGAACTGGCTATGTTTTGATACCTTATCCAATATACGAGATTAGTTGCATTTATTATTTATAAACAGTGAACTGTTACCGACAACTTATAGATCTAACAGCAGTAAATCATCTGATAATTATATAACAATCAGGTGCTGGTTTCTTCAGCATTATTGTGACTGTATCAAGGATTAAGTGAAGTCATTGACGCTGCATGGTTGACACGCACGTTAAACTCCAACACACACACACACCCCTGCATATTACTTTAATTTGTTTGTGCATTCCAACAAAGAAATCCAGATTTGCCATACATACCAGATTCTGTCTGACTTCGTTTCCCCTTCCGGTACTTTTTTTTTGGAGACGGTGGCTCAAAATCTGGAGAAAATATCTTCGGCTTTCTGATGATCCTTCCAACTTTTGGCGTGACCTGCTCTGTCTTAACTTTTGGTGTACCAGTGGTATCAAGCTGTTCGCTCTTAGTTGCTGACCCAACTGCATCCATAACGTTTTCTGTACTTTCAGTCTCTGTGTTGCTATTAATGGCTGCTCCCTTCTTTGCAGAAGTGGTATGAGTACTCCTCGGACGGCCACGTGTTCGTCCTCTTGGTGTCACACTACCCAAATCCGAGAGACAAATTTTTGTTCCGTCGTTGCTGACTGGAGTAGTAGCTCTCTTCTCGGTTAATTCCAACAAGTTAAAATCAGGTGTTCGTTGATCATTCTTTGATTCATCAGCCAGATCCGACCTCTTGTCATCATCATCATCATTATTACATACATCGACATCGGACAGTTCTTCTGTCTCCATTGGTTTGACATTTTCACCCAGAACACTCTGATCCGGAACACTCCTGTCAATGGCTGCTCCCTTTTCGGCACTGGTAGGCAAATTACTTCTTGGGCGGCCACGTGGGCGGCCTCTGGGTTTCCCACTACTTGATTTTGAGTGAACAGTTGTCAGTCCATGGCAATGCGTAGGAGTCGAGTTCTCGGATTTATTCAGGCCAGGATTTGAGTTACTTCTTGGTCGACCACGCGGTCGTCCTCTTGATTTTGCATTGCCTGATCCCAAGTGAGCAATTTTTTGTCCACGGCGAGGACTCAGGGGGGTGGACATTTCTAACTTGCTAATATCAGGCTTTCGTTTATTGCTAGTTGATTCATCGGCAGTCTCAGACTTCTTACCATCAACATCATCCTCACTGCATACCTCAATGTCGGCAAGTTCTCTCACTGACGTCATATTCTCATCTTTGTTCGGTGTGCTCTCTGCACTGCTAGCCATAATATTCCTGTTGAGCGATGCTGTTCTTCTTGTGTTAATAATAAATTTACTTTTTGGTTGACTGCGTGGTTGGCCCCTTGGCACTACGCTGCCTGATCCCGAGTGAGTGGGAGTGTTGACTTTTTCCGGCGCCGTATCTGATTCATTTAAATCAGAAGCTTGTAGATTGTTTGTTGTTTCATCGCTGATGTCCAATTTCTCATCGTCATCTTTATCACAAACTTCAACGTCGGATAATTCAGACATCTCTACTGTTTTCTCACCGCCATCCAAGATGGTTTCTGTACTTTCACTTGTAATGATCTTGTGAGCAGCCACTCCTTTCTTCACATTAATACTAAGGATACTTCTTGGTCGGCCACGTGATCTTCCTCTTGGCGTTGCTTTGCCCAATCCTAGACGACCAGCAGTGACAGTTTTTTCATCCAATATTTCCGTCTTGTTCAAATCGGGGGTTTGCCACTCGTTTGTGGAATCATCATCAGTGACATCCGACTTTCTATCATCATTCTCATTAGATACTCCAGCGTCAAATAGTTCTATCACCTCCCAGGTTTTCCCACCTTCTGACTGTGAAGTATTACCGGTGTTCAATTCTTTATCCATCCTGCTTACGAATAACAGAAGACACTTAATGGCGTGTTGGAGATATATGACAATTTCTGCTCAAAGTAATCACAAAACTAATAAATAGAGTAATACGTAATGTGACAGGGAATGATCACTTCCATTTCCACATCAAATTTATCAATTCCAATTTTAAAGACTCTTTTTTTATCTACTACTTTTTACCATGAGTAGGTACTCCGACTACCTACTTGGAATACCTACTCCGAGTAGTTTATATTCTAAGTAGGATTGTCATGGAAGAAATATTTCTGAATCACAAAATTAAATGGTAAATTAATTGGTGGATTTCATTTTTTTGTAGGAAACCTCAATTCCAATTCATAATTTATCAAATCCAATTCCATTTTTTTAAATAATCAATTCCAAAATTGAATCTGATCGCTTCCATTTTTAGATTGGCGTAAGTACTGAGGTCAAATACAATTACAACACACTGCATTGTTTATAACTTTGAATAAACTGCATTCATATCGGAATATGGCACACAATGCAGAAACATGTTAATATCCACGTGGCTATCAGCAATAGCTATGTGTTAATATTATGACATTAATATTACATTTCAGCCACTTAATAAAAACAGTTGAGCCTTAAGAAGTATGAAAGTGCCTTGAATTAGTGTCATTTATATGAAAAACATTAATTATTTTGTAAAGATTGATAATAGGGCTAGCTGCGAGGCAACAAGTGAAAATGCTGGACATGTGACAAAACCACATCATAACATAAGGCCATATTTTTAAAATCTCTTAAAGGGTTTTCAGATATTTTATTTGGGATATTCTTATATATTAAATATTATTTGTAGAGCCCCTTTGAATGGCTCCTCCTAGTAAGGGCGTTTTATCAAATATAAATTATTATTAGTGTGCACTTTAATATTGAAATTGTTTCAATCAGATCTGAATGACTCAGGATGGGTGCAATAGCTGTGATAAACTGTGCTTGCTCAGCTACATAAAAATGTCAGAATATATTTCAGGTTTATCTTAACATTAAAGAAAATATTACATCATGATTATGTTTTATTATGATTATGCTTTTATACTATTGCTTATATCATGAAATAAACTTATATTGTATCACAACTGTATGCTTATGCAACTCTATTCTAAAGAGGCATTAAAGGGACAGTTCACCCTCAGAAAATATTTTTTAAATATGTAATGCTTAGAACAGTAACCAAAAATTACCCAATAATAATCACGAAATATACCTGATATCATAGCTATAGAGAAATAATCCAAATTACTGGAGGGCCGCCATTACGGCTGCACCGGAAGCCAGATTCGAAGGCGGGAAGGAGAGCTTTAACAAGAATTTTAACAAGATAATGCTGTTTAGTTCTGGAATAATTCTTTGCTCACACTTGTTTACATGCTTTTGTACGGGCTCTACAGACTTCAGGTCAACCAGATGTGAGTATAGCTGTATTAGTCCCCAGAAAGTGGTACAGGAAGGGTGATACTTATGGTAGGACACTTAGAAGGGGTTATACAATTCCATTATCATCACTAATTATAGAAAATTGTCAGTTCATTAACAATACGTCTGACGAATTGTATGCTATAACACATTTCAGTTTGGAATATTGTAATTGTGGTGCTATTTGTTCTATAGAAACATGCCTAAAACGCAAAACACCTGACTCCGAGACTGAACCAATAGGTTTCAAGATATTTCATAGTGATCGGACATTCAATTCTGGTAAAACCAAAGAGGGAGGTTAATGAATCTTCATAAATACATCGTGGAGCACCAACTCTATTTTGAAAACCACGAACTAATTTACATCTAATTTAGAAGTAGAATCTATGTATGGTTTTGTTGTTCGGGGAGAATCCCCAGGCTGTCGCTTAATCAGCAACTCTATGTTGGAGTGGTTGAGAAACCTCCTGGTTACGTCCTCAGGGGGTTTTTAACGTCCACCTTTATTTTAAATAATTCAGTGGAGACGGCAGCGCCATTTAACGTGGTCAGCCACCAACGATGTAGTGAGCCGAGAAATTAATCCCTGGAAAAGTTTCGACCTCTTACAGGGTTCGAACCTGCGACCGTTGGCACCAAGTGCCGGGTGCTTAACCACTAGGCCACCGGAGCTCACTATCTATGTATGGTGTCCATTAGATCCTTTTATTTACCAAGGGAGAAACCGGACATTATATTCATAAGATTTAGTCTGAACAAGATGAATCCCAAATAGACAATTATAATTTTAGGGAGTCCGAGCAAGACGAAACTCATTTAGACGAATTTATTTTTAAAATGAGATAGTCGTATCCTATCATAATAACCCTTACCCTTAAATGGTGAGAACTTGTCTTTTTAGGATGGATGCTTGAATGTTGCTTAACGACACATCGGCACAATTTAGGCCATTCAGTGTCCTTCGTCTTTTTAGGATTCGTCTTGTTTGGAAACTGACCTGTTTTAAAACGGGACCTTGCCGTTTCGCAACCCCACCGCGAGCCTTGTGGTTGTGAGGTGGGCAGCCTGTTTCACAACCACTTGATTCAGCACAGCATTGGCATGATCAGGTCATGATAAATTTGATTGTGCATCATTTTATAATATGATGATGATGACTTACGGCCACTTTGGTATTTGTATGCATTTATATATGTAGATAGAATGTCCTTAAAAATTATTTTTGAAAACAGTATATTTTTGAAGTTGTTGAATTTCAGAATTTATTGTTCATATATCTATATATAGAGGTTTATATAATTTATATTCAATTTAATATAAAATTTTGCTAAATAACTAGCCAATAATACAGAAAATTTTGAAATAAGTGTGACACGTGGTTGCTAAATGGGCAGGCATTCTTCAAACCCTATCAGTTGCAAAATGGCACAGTCCTGTTTCGAAACTGTCCCAGTTGTCAAGATGGTGCAACAACACCATTCATAACTGTGTATTTGATTACTGGAAATCACATAAAATCTGTAGAACTTATATACGATATACATTGATATCATATAGTGTCAGACTCTCAATAACAAAAGCTTGATATTGATAATATATCGACTGCAACAATAGAAGAATATGAGTCACTAGATTAGAACTATGTTACTGTTCCTATCTCAATCCATATACCTAACCATTTATCATAATAAATTTTATTTTTGTATCAAGGTATGTATAAATTAAAATATGTAGAATGCAAAACAAATTCACTTTATTCAATTATTGGTTAATAGATCTCTAGTCTATGTTAAACATATTTCTACAGGATTAAGGGTGTCCAGTTTTATACTTATAGGGTTGGCCTAAATTAGATACTCTGAATTACCCTATAAATTAATTCAGCAAAGCATAGACCTACACTACAGTATAGACAAGAACTTGCAGAAGTTGAATGATCTAGACTAGCCTAGTGGCTAGTCACAGGACAAAATAATCAACTATTATTAAATGAAATAAATTCTAATTTATCACCATGTTTTAATCATTAACATTACCTTAATGCTGTAACGTTATTAGCATTTTCATATTTAACATAGCTATATACCGGCTAAGATTTAGATTATCGGTGAGTGTTAAAATTATAACGGAATGATCTTAAAATGTTTCCAGCAACATTAGCCTAGGCTAGTTAACCGATCTTTCCGTCGGAGACTTCCCGCTGCAAAACACGTGATGACGTCATATTCCGAAACTTTGGTCCTCCACGGGGATTCCCTAATGCTGCGAGTTGAACTCTCGTCATTTAACGTATCTAATGTTTCTCTCGTTATATATATATATATATATATGTTAAAATACAAAGAATCGTTAACTCTGTTACTTTTCGATTCAAAATTAATATGAAAATATCTTGAACGAAACCTGTTACTGTTAGTGAACTCGTACCAAATAAAATTTGTTCCACACCAACACGCTACATTCAACAATGCTTTACTACAAATTTGTTTGCTTGTGCACAACAGCCCAATTTTGAATGGTAAAATGGTTGCATAAACTCACTATAAAAATAAAATGGTGGTATAATGTTTAGTTTCAATTGAATACCAATGATATAAACTTAAAAGAATCAACATGTTTTTAGGATAACTAGAATCGTCTAGTCTATATATACCCCAGTTATTGATTCCTGTCGTTAGACACCCGAATACAAATGTATTACAGCTGTGAATAACCGTATAATTCATATTTATATTCTATGATGCAGTGTAGACCAACACACGCGCGCGCATAATTTGTAGGTGACGGAAATAGTAAGGTACAAACAATACATGGCACGGAAAGATCAGTTCCAGGAGTGAGAGAAAAATTCAAAGCAATGTCACATATGTAGGAGCCATTTTCATTTATTGGTAATTATTTTTCACATCTATCTGCTAGCTAGTCAAGATTTATGAAAAGTCAGTGTTTAAACGGCCGGTGCATTTTTATCGTTTTCCTCCCAGAACATGTGCTGAATTGTTTCTTTTTCATGCATGACTTAACGCCGTTACGACCTACCGTCTTACGGGAGTTACGGTCTGAGATTGAGATCGTCATCAGTCATGTCTCATGGCGGGCCTAATTTGTCTATTATTTGAGTCTATTGTGATTATAATTATCGTATCAGTATGTGCTTGAAACACGACATTATTTTATAACATAATTTATATATAATTGGAAAAGTGTCCTGTAACATGTATATTACTAACAGGGTCGAATATGATGTCTTGCGTTATGATTAAGAATTTAAGTTGGTAATTTTTTCTCATAAGTCTTGATAAGATAGGTACTTCGATAAACCGGCTTAGCTATAAGACATGTCATAAATCTGATAAGACGATGATACAGAGATATCTAAGGCTAAGTTGATTGATACTTTCGTTTCCTGACCTATCATGAGACATGATCATCCTATGATCATGAAACAGGAACTGCACACGAAAGTGCGAAGAGTTATTTCCAGTGTGGACTGTGTTCCCTTTTTATTGAGTGGCTGTTTTTATATACATTGATACAGAATGTATGGAATATAGAGGGTTTTCCCTGTTAGTAATACTGATTACCAGTCTTAAATTAATAGACATTGTTGTGTAGCCGAGCATCAGAAACCTGTTCGCTGTTGCTAAATTAACAAACCCCCTATAAGAGGCTATGCCCTACAGTGACGGCCTTGGTATTAATTCCCCTTAAGGAGTCACCTCTTGCATATAAAGTGTTCAGCACTATTCAGACTCAGCGCATTGAGTGCTTGGACCTTTGCCTACAAGGAACAGATTTCCAATGCTTGGCTACACAATCACTACCTAATTTAATTGGCTGTCTAAATAAAAAACCGAATGAATCATGGTAGTCTGTATTTCTCTTCATGCCAGAACTGATTGAATCTAGTATTAAATGTGTTGAGTGTTGGGCTGTACACCACATAAGCTGGAATCGAGTTCCAATCATTAGCTGCTCATTGGCTGAACACATTTTGTCTCGTACCTAGTCTGACATGTAACTTGGCCATCTTTTTAGCTGTCCCTCTTGTGCTTGAACCTGACAACATTGTGAAAACATACATGGGTCTATTCTGTTGATACCAATTAGGATCTTATGCACTTGGATTATTACACCCCTCCCCCTACATTGTTCAAGGGATGCCAATCTCGGCATTTTCAATCTTTCTTCATAGTCGAGTCCTTTCAGGCTTGGTATCATTTGAATTGCCTCTGTGCTACTTTTCTATCTCAAGTTTGTTGCATCTGAATCTAGAATGCCTAATTACATTACCATACTCTATTTGGGGTCTAACCATTCTGGTGAACAGTTTCGTCACTGTTGTTTCATCCAGGCCAGTGAAGATTGCCTGGACTAGGCCCAGCATTCATGAGGCTTTCTTAACTGCCTCAGTAACATGTGAATGGAATTTCATCTACCATCACTCTCAAATCCTTCTTCTGTGATGTTGATGCCAGTGGGACATCAGTCATCTCACAGTTGTGATGAATATTTGTGCTGCCTAGACAAATGACTTCACATTTGGACTTAGAAACCCCAGCTGTCACTTATCGGAAAAGTCTACTAGGTTCTCAAGATCTTTCCGTAACTGGAAATGGTCAGACATAGACCAAACAGCCTGAAATAGTTTGATCTCATCTGCGAAGATCTTCACAGTACCCGTCACCCCATCTGATAGATCGTTTATGAATATAACAAACACGATTGTGCCCAAGACACTCCCCTGGGGGATAGCCTTAAGGGTATCAGCCCATCTAGACAGTTTGCCATTGACCACCACTTTCTGTCTTCTACCCAGGAGGAAATTTATCCTGCTCAGTGTTCTGACTCTGAAGCCATGTGCTTCCAGCTTTGTTGGGAGCCTCTGTTATGGCACTGTGTCAAATGCCGTCAAATCCAGGTATGTTGCATCTATGGGGGAACCACTATCTAGTATTTTAGATCATAAATCATGTGTTGTTATCAGCTGTGTCATACATGATCATCCAGGGACAAATAAGTGTTGAGCATTGCAGAACAGGTCGTGCATGATCTGTGATATGTTTGACTTAATGATCTACTGCATCATCTTCCTTGATGTGAAACTGGTTGGCCTGTTGTTCCCTGTAACCATATACTTTCCTTTCTTGTAAGTGACCATAAAACATCAATCATTTTTCCTTTCTTGTAGACTGTAGTAGAAGTAGTGGTTTATTTTTGAAAGCATATCACCGATTTAATAATTACTATATAAGATTCATAACATCCATTTCAAATACACATTTACTGGTTACCATTAAAGGCATGACCTGCAGCCTACTTACTTAGTTTTTATATATATATATATATATATATATATATATATATATATATACAATGAACATTTTGTTCAGTATTGTGTCACAAATCTCTATATAAATTACATGGATCGTTATGCAATCCTAAAACTAATATGATAATATGAATATCTGGCGTTATATTTAGTTCAGAGATGCTGTTAGAATACAAAGTGTCTACACATGTTTGAGCCATACGTTTAGACCGGTAGTCTAAACGTACGCAAGTCATTATGCACATGCATATGTTTTTATTTCCAGTTACAGGGCTGAAAATTAGCAGTTGCCAACTCAACCCTGGCGACTATTGGTTGGTAAGGGCGACCATTTAATTCAAAATAGCCGCCCGTCAGGCAACCATACAATTTGTGGTAAAGCCCAGATTCTATATATATGCGTATTGTGGCGTGCAAATCCGAATGTGTATGTGACATTGCGCTAGCGTATGCAACATTGCCGTATCAACCATTCGTGTGTTTCGGACACCCTTCTCACCTTCTGACCTATTTCTGTTGGGAAAGTCTGCCTGGACACTAAATCAGATGGTTGAATCCGGAATTTTACAACCAGGGCCGTTAAATTCAGGATTCTTGGCTATGGAGAAAGCTAGAAGACCATGGTTTAGTGGTTATCATATAATGACCGTGCTTTTAAGGAGGAATTAATTGAGACTTTTGAAAATTTATATGTAATCTGTATTATGATTGTTCCCTTTGTTAATCTGATAGTCAGACATGTATATTTTCTCTATTTGAGCTAAATAAAGTTTTGTTCTTGTTTGGGTGTAGAATGTTATCTTGCCACCAGTCAGTATGGTGGTTGGTTCACAAATCCCCCCTTAAAAGACTTCATATTACTTGAAATATACCTGAGAAGTACTCTCAAATAGTCTGATCCAAAATTTCTTGGTGGGGCTTATAGCACCCCTGCAGTGTTTGGCTCAGTGGTCGCACCACTTCCCTTTCAGGGCCACTAACATCGGATAAGGGCCACTAACTTATTTGTCTCAATCTGTGCCCCTGCAGTTACGTGTGTTATAGTTTTAATGGGATTAATCTAACTGTTGTATCTTTAGTACGGGGGTCTAAACGTACATGAGTTTTTTTGCGTGTGCATGTTGATATACATACGTTCTACAACTACAAGATGTACTGCTGTATCTTAGACTTAAAAGTATTGTAATTTTGTAGCCGTTTAATTGATTAAATTTGTACAGTAGTGAAATGTCAGAATAGTTTATAACTAAATCAACAAGCGTAAATGACAAGATAGACACTAACTCCGCCATTATTATTTCAAAAACAGATGCATGTGCATCCTCACACAAAACAGATGCGCACACATCCTCATGTACGTTTAGACCAGTAGTTTAAGTACTTTTTAAATCTTATTTGATAAGCAGGTCAGTGGCAGTGTTCTTGAACTGCATGGTACCAGAATTTTGTTATATTGTGACATGTAAAATTGTGACGACAAATTATTTGAAAAATTGAGTTGGCTGTAGATTCAAACAAATAGTTTGTCTGAAATTCAATTTAATATTTGTTTGTTTGATATGTCTGGCTTGCTAAAATTTAAATGCATGTACTTTATTAAAACGCCCTTTTCAGATTTATCCAATAACAATTAGGATCATCTTGTACACATGTCATATCTGAGTGCTTCGCTTTTCAATCAGAAAGTTTGATCACCAGGAACAAGTTGGGGTCTTTCTGGGGTATAAGCCCAGTACCCTATTACCGACAATTGAACTGGTAGGGCCCCCTGGGCTTATGCCTCACCATACATGGGATTAATAAATGTTACCATTTTCACTATCCATAGGGACCGGGATTGTTCGTGCTTTTCCTACTACATGCACATCTTTGATCTGCAGAATTAATCTTTGGATGTAACAATTTTTATTCCTGTATCCAAATTAATCCATTCACTTCTGACTAATTCAGTCTGAAATTTTGGTAGTTTGCGGGTAATTTCTGTCTTGTGTGTTGAGACCATGTCCTTTAGCATGATACTCAAACAAGGCAAGTAATGTTGAGGATAGATTTTGATTTACAAAGTAAAACATGATGCCATCTATCTCGAGGTCATTTAGATCTCTAAATTTAAGAATGTTTACCATTATAAATAGTGGTGATGCTTGTTCATTATATACTGAATGTGTTATAGTTATCAGAACCTTTTCTGTAAGATTCTCTAGCTTACAAAGGTGTCTAATATACGAATTTCCCCACGCTGCAAACTGCAATCCCATATAACAAGTATAGTATCTTTGAAGATCTTTTGACAAGGTGTGCAGGGTTAGAAGCGGGAAAATTCTTTTTGCGTGCCAGCTCGACCGAGAAAATTAATTGCGCCCATTAATGGCACCACTTTCTTGTGAGTATACAGAAACTTCTTCAGTTAATCGCAATATTCTCCAAATACACCCCCCAAATATATGTATTAGTTGTGCGGGATAATAATACACATATATTTTATTATCCGAGAGTTCTTTCTAGCTCTTCATCATTAAGGGTCAGGTTGAGCATCTTCTGCACATAGCTTCGCTGTTTTTCTATTAGTATATATTTTGTCTTTGATGCATTGACAGATAGTTGGTTTGCCCCTGAAATAGTTATTGAGTTGACCAAAAGATCTTGGTTCATTTGTATTAGCAGCTGATGTATGTTCTTACCAATGCAATATACAGTGGTGTCATCAGCAAACAAAACCATCTTGCTATGTGTTCTTGCATTTGGGATGTCATTCGAGTAGATGATAAATAGCAGTGAACCCAAGACACTGCCCTTAATGTCATAGTGTTCAGATTCTATACCCTTCAGACATGGGGTCAATTCAATTCCGGAATTGGAATTGATGGGCAATCCCAATTTTGGAATTGGAATTGCTTACTGTAATCTTCCGTGTATAGTGTGCACTCATGTATAACACGCACCCTTTGTTGACCAGAACAATGTCTGGAAAACGTGGTGGCTTAATACGTTTCCACAAGGTGTTCAGGTGGGTTGGCACGAATATTATAATAAAAAGAATAAAAATCAATTTTATTTCACAGCGGCAGGTTTCAGCAGTGATTGGTGACTTTGTAATATAAGTATTCCAAAAAATGGGCTTTGCAATAAAATTTAGTTATGGTGTAAATGCGCACCCCCAAAAAACGACGAAAGCAGTGAAAAACGGTGTGCATGCACATTATACATCAAAGATTACATTATTTAAATTTTTTAATTGGAATTGATGAATTTGGAATTAAAGTTCAATGTTTAGAACGGGCAAAAAAATCCACTAATTGAAAGGGGCTCTACAAATAATATTTAATTTATAAGAATATCCCAAATAAAATATCTGTAAAAACCCTTTAAGAGATTTAAAAGATAAGGTCTTATGTATGATGTGGTTTTGTCACATGTCCAGCATTTTCATTTGTTGCGCAGCTAGGCATAAAACATGGCACTTTTTAGCCCTATTATCAATCTTTACAAAATAATTAATGTTTTTCATATAAATGACACTAATTCAAGGCACTTTCAAACTTCTTCAGGCTCAAATGTTTTTATTAAGTGGCTGAAAAGTAATATTAATGTCATAATATTAACACATAGCTATTGCTGATAGCCACGTGGATATTAACATGTTTTTACCTTTTGTGCCATATTCTCATATGAATGCAATTTATTCAAAGTTATAAACAATGCAGTGTGTTGTAATTGTATTTGACCTCGGTACTTATGACAATTTAAAAATAGAAATGATAAGAGTTGGGGTCAATTCAATTTTGGAATTGATTATTTAAAAAAATGGAATTGGATTTGATAAATTTTGAATTGGAATTGAAGTTTCCTACAAAATAATTAAATCCACAAAATAATTTACCATTTAATTTTGTAATTCAGAAATAATTCTTCCATGACAATCCTACTTGGAATATAAACTATTCGGAGTACCTGCTCATGGTAAAAATGGAATTGATGAATTTGATGTGGAATTGACCAATTGGAATTATAACTCACATATTGTGTTCTTTGGCTTATATAGCTTTTAAACCATCTTAGAGCAACACCTTACACCATTTATGTTATAAGGAGGTGTTGCTCTCATGTAAATTGTACTGGTTTAGCTTTTTCCGGAGTATGTCACGATTAATTGTGTCAAATGCCTTGAATAGATCTAGATAAACACTTAAGCAACTGGCTGTGTTATTAATTCCACATAAGACATCACAAGCGAATGTGAGAATTGTGTCAATTATGGAATATTCTGATCTAAAACCAGACTGGTTACTATAAAAGATATGTTTTACAATGAAGGCATATATTTGCTTATGAATAGATATTAGAGAGCAGTGAGATTTGATGATAGTTACTGAACTTTTGCTTTGCTTTTGCCTTATAGATAGGTATAATTGTTGCATCCAACCAGACAACTGGCAAGGTTTTCTCCACAGAATATTGTAAATTCTAAATTTATTTATAATTAGTTCCCTTGGTGAAGCAGTAAATAACAGACCGATATGCGTCTCCCTCATTTGAGGTAGCTAAGCCACTTAAAATAATAATAATAATTACTGTTGTTGTTTTTCTTAAAACTTGAAATACATTGATCGGGTCTCTGTTTGAAACTGGATACATCTCAGACTGCCTATATTTTTATAGGAGTTGCCTATATTTTAAGTAAAATGCCTATATTTCTTATAGTTGGGTAAAATTAGGGTAACTTCAGTAATTTCGGACTGGTAACCTCGGCCTCCTATCAGGGTCTATGAATAAATGGTTGTGAATGCCCAGTTAACTGGATGGGTCAGTTCATCATTTTCAGTGGTATTACAGTAAGCCTTAACTAATACCTCAAAGGCAATCCAGTGCCAATGGCGATTTCCCCACTTACCCAACATTTTGTGAATCTCGTCGGTTGGGAAGTTTGTACACTCTGGACATCCCCATTTGTGGCGTCTCTCACTTTCGATCACAGATTCATGCTCTCCACTATTCTGAATGTCTTATTATCATTGTTTGTTTGTACCAGGATTTTTGCCTTTTTCAAGACCCCCCTTTTTTGTTTCTGACTAGTCTAATTCTGTCTCTCAAATATTTATCTTTTTAGAACGACTTGCATGTGAGTTTCTATTAAGATTTGTTCAGAAAAGTTTGTTGCTGAATTTTATTTCACGATAAATCAAAGTCATAACTTGTTAACAGTGATCTTAGAGTAAAAAAAACATTTTTTTTGTTGTTGTTTGGCTGATTTTCTTGGCACTTGAATTGAAAATAAAATGTTTCCATTTTTGGATGCTTAAAAAACTTAATCAGATGACATAGATATTTTTGTTGTTGAATGCCACTAATGTGTGTTTATTTTTCAGGAACTGCAATCATGGACTGGGCAGAAGATGAAGATGAGTGGGAAGCTGTTTTACTAGCACAGCTCGAAAATCTCAACACCATTAAGGATCTCACGCAACAGGAGAGATCTCAGGCTCTAGTAATAGCAACAAGACAGCAGAATGAAACATTGGCCATGGCATTACTGAGTCAGAACGCAAACCCGAATGCAGATGATGAATTTGGCTGCACAGCCGTTATGTTTGCTGCCACGCATGGTCTCAGTCAGTGTCTTGAATACATGCTTGCGCTCCCACGCTGTATCATAAACAAACGCTCACATTCGATGCAGACGGCACTGCACTTTGCTGCCAAAAAAGGACAAGTGCGCTGTGTTGAATCGCTTATCAATAATGGTGCTATGATCGACATTGCAGATGACTGGGGTGAAACTCCACTCATGCTTGGTGTGCGAGCTGGATGTTTGGAAACTGTCAGGGCATTACTGGAACATGGGGCTAGGCTAGAGATGAATAATCTGAGGGGCATGGATGCTGTGATGTACGCGGCACAGGGGGGACACAGTAACATCATGGAATTGTTGCTGAAGAAGGGTTGTGATGTAAACAAGGTGGTGAAATCGAGCCCGCTGCATCAGGCTGCTGTGTTTGGTCATGTTCATTGTATTCAACTCCTTCTCGATGCTGGCGCGCACTTTGATATTCGGGACATCCACGGAGTCCTGCCAATAGAAATAGCAACCCAAACTGATCAACATCTAGTCTTGAAGTGCTTGATACAGCACGGTACTCCAGATGAGTACAAACATCTCGCCTTGGCTGCAGCAGCTAAAAACAATGGTATACATTGTGTGACCATGCTGTTGCGATATGGGGCTGACCCAGAAGCTGTTGACATGCAAGGATTGCCAGCATTCTTCTGGTCCATAGCCCAGAACAATGTGGAAATAACGAAGTGTCTCATAAGGCATAACGTAGATGTAAACAAGACAGTGAGCAGAATGTACCTGGTAAACTCAGAATTCCGAGAGCTGACCTCGGAGCTGGACCTCGATTTTGTCAGCGGCGTGGTGTTGGCTGCCTTCCGAGACTACTGCCGGCTGGTCCAGATCCTGGTGACGGCCGGTGCTGATCCATGTCCAATACTCAGGCTGTGGGAATTAAACCAGTTGCCACAAGCTCTCTCCACTGACTCTGCTCTGATCTCTTGGCTGGCACACTGTAACACCAGACCCCGTCCCCTGGCTTTCCTCTGTCGTCAGCGCATTCGTGATTCAATGTCCACAACCGTGTATCAACATATCAAGCAGCTGCCTCTGCCACGACCCATCCAGGATTATCTTCACTATGCAGATCTGGATCAGATTTAAATGACCTGATTCATGCATGGTAACCATCATGGGCCACGATGTTATTAATGTTCATGCTGACTGCAGATCCACTGAATTCGAACCCAGCGTTATCAAGTATCAGAAATTATAAGTACCACATTTTTCCCCATCAATTTGATGTCTGCGTTCTGATTTAACATATTGGCACCTTAGACACACTCAATGACAAACAAATAGATCTGAAATTTGACAACATACACTGGTTGATGATGAAGGTTGATCTTTTAGACTAATCAACCCTGCTGTAGTCGCGTATTATTTCTTTGCAGCAGTTTATTTATCTGTTAAGGAGATGTGGTTTGCAGAGATTTATTAAGATTCCTGTCAGTATTTGTTCAACTGTGCGAGCCTGCGAGTATCTCTTGCTTTTCTCTTTGTTACCATATCTCGGAGAGGTTGTGTTTCATAGAGCAACTGTGAGGAGAAGAGACCTTGCTAAATTATTTTGCTTAGAAGTGTATTCATTCTCCTATCTGCTTACCGAGGAACTCTCCATTGAAAATCGAGAAGTTTGAAGCTGTGAAAGGTGCTTAAAATGATTTGATTATGTTATGACCAGTTGTCTGCTTATTTGGCTGTTCTGTATTGATGGAAAGTAGCTTGCTTTAACAGTAAGTCACTGTTGTGTCTATTTATGGTGCTGTCATCGAAAGCCTTGATTAAACATGGATGGTATAGTAATTGCTGACTTAGCTATATTCTAGCATCACACGGTGTAGGTGCTTGAAAATTTGTAGTCATCGTTTCTTTTCATAACACATTCAATACAACTTTCTTAGCTCATTGTAAAATTGCAACTTACATTTTTTCCCTTGTACTTAATTAATTTGTAAGGCAATACTAAACTTTTGTGTAGTTTCTCGTATTGCATGATTCATCATTTGTTTGAGTCATTGTGTAACAAGAAAAATGCGATTGTTTTAACAATCGGTTGATATGTCAAATTTCTGTAGCTGTACTGTTTCATCCGAAAGCACTTTAGCTATTTACCATTAGTTCTAGCAGCTTGCTTGAATCTGGAAAGCCTACCAGGATATAGAAGGTTAGTATGTGTGTGTGTTACATCACTGATACTCATTTATTAGCTGAAAATAATATATATCTCCTGTATATTTTTTTAAAAGTCATTTTACCTATTGTACTTTTAAAATGTTGCCGGGGACAGCCATTGTTTCATACTGTATAGATGTAGTTCTGCTTGACAAAAGAGAGTAATTTGAAACACATTTATTCATGCCGTGCTGCTCTTGAAGAAGGTAATTTTACATTAGGGTGTAGGATCAGCGGGCTGCCAGTATATTAGATCGTCACACCACATAGAGGTGTTTCCGTGGTTTTGAAAAATATGTGTAAATTTCACTTTCATATTCCATGTTTACATCTTGCACAACCTAATGTTTTTTTCTTTAATTCAAAGCAATAGTCATTAATCTGCTGCCTATGATAAATGACCATTAACAATTATTTGAAGTCGGACATCCACCTGTTTGAAGCTAAATGCTCTCCATGAAGAAAGCAGGTGGGGACTGTTAAAAAATTAGCTGTGGCATTTTGTTATCCTTATGTGTCGGCTTTCCCCCGTTAGTCTAAGAGCGTTATACAAATGGATGGCCGAAGATGAGGTAGGATGGCCGAAATGTTTATGAGAATTGGTGTTGGATGTATTAGTTCAAAGACAATGGTGTAGATGCTAAATGTGTTTCTTTGTAAAAGATTTGTTCAGAATGCCATTGGAGATGCCTAATTATCAGAGCTTCCCGCAGGAAGAACTCCATGCCATCCATCCCGTAAGTTGGATGCCAACCGTTTTATTTCTGGCTTGGGATTAATGGGTGGGGGGTGAGGTTCCTCATAAGTATCGTGAGATTAGAGCGTTAAAACACGGTACAGTCTCTGGTGGAGGCATTTAATGTGTTTGCCATAATACGCTCAGAGTCATTCTGGCCTCTTGGTCTTCCTATGATCGTATGCTTAGCATTAGGGCAAGTGTTTTGGCACCAGGGAGAGAACATTCCCGCAATAGTGTCTAAATCAGGAATGCTTTCAATAACTCCCATGTCTGGTCTTGAACAATTTTGAATCTGCCTAATCCATGAAGTAGAACCTCTATATATATATATATATATATATATATATATCTCTGTATGTATATATATATATATATATATTGTGTGTGTGTGTGAGAGAGAGAGAGAGAATAAGCCCAAATAGACTTATTCTCCTGGAGTCATGGTTTTATTGATCTGGAGGTAATCGTACTCGAGCCACACCCTATAGGCCGATATATAACGATCCCATGATGATTTGCAACTCATCAGTTATCTTTATCACAAATGTTCCTTATACCCACTATGACATTGCACTGCTTTCTGTGACTTGATTTATTCGCTGTTTTCTGTGACTTAATTTATTCGCTGTTTTCTGTGACTTAATTTATTCGCTGTTTTCTCTGACTTAATTTATTCGCTGTTTTCTCTGACTTAATTTATTCGCTGTTTTCTGTGACTTAATTTATTCGCTGGGCCCAAGCTGCACTGTGGAAGTCGGATGTTGCACAAAGTTCACTGCACCGATATTTAGTAAAACGTGTTTGTTTACTCCAATACTTTTTCTGTAAGGTACTACTGGAATGCAATTTACTGAGACCATGAGAGTGAAGAACATTGCAAGTTACCTACTTAGCTGATGTCCGGTTAATTTACCAAACTGTAAACAGTACGGAGACAAAACGAGCGAACGGTCATTCATCTGTTAATATTAATAAAGGAGATTTTTAATATGATTTGTTAGGGCACTTCGTGATCTAACTGGTGATGTGTTGGATCACCGATCACTACCACTTGAATTTGAATCTTGGGGTGGGCATATCTGAAGGGTGTTTTATCTTTGACTTTGCTTCACCACCTTTACGGCCCATTTAGCCTACCATGTGCACAAAAGTGCCTGTAAAATATCAATCATCATCAATATAACTTGTTGTAGAGACAGTTAGGATGCCTGGATTAAATTAAAGATGAATTTTTACATTGTCTCCCTCAGTATGAGTCTGGTTTCAAGAATGATCATGTGTTTTCAACTGATAGTTGAGGTTAGTTTATTTAGTGATCGGTTGATTCATTGACAATTCATTTCACAGACTAATGAAGTGATCCAACATGATATGATATGTGTATATTAATTTTACTTAATAATAAACTGCCCATTTAGCCTACTTTGTGCATGAAAGTTGCCGTAAAACATCAAACAACCCCAAACATCTAAACTTAATATTAAAAATGCTCCTCAATTTCATCTTTTTACCTGAAATAAATCAAAAACATTACCAATGCCATAACTTGTAAGCGAGGGATGAATATGATGTTTTCTTTATTGTCTTTTGTTTAAATTTGTCGGTGAAACAACTTCCATTTTTGTCCAGGAATCAACCCGCATCCACCTCATTACCTGGGTTTCTGTATTCCAGGTGTGAACCAGTGCCCAGGCTAAACAACTCAACTTTTCATAGGTGTGCTAAAGGTTTGAATTGGGTGCATTACTGGAAAAAAAATGTAAATCAGATCATTAGACGTCTGTTGTATTGTGTCATTGTCTTTAGACGCACTATACATCATACGTATTACCCCTGTAGGTTATGGTAAAAAAGGTCATCTGACAGTTACCAAACCCAACTGTGAGTGAGTTTGTGTCTATTTTTATAAAAAAAGGATGCGATTCTCATCGTCTTTAAGCGGTTTCACATTGGCAAAGTGAATGTGTGGAAATAAAGGCGGACTCATCATTCATAGAAAGATGGGTCTGAATGTCGTTGTCATGGTATTATTTTGATCAACCAGTTGCTGTTGGGTTGCCTGAGATAAGTACCTAATAACACGAACACATTATCGCAGATTTCTCGCCAATGCTTATATATATATATATATATATATATATACTGGTAATAATTTTTGTAACAGGCATTGCGAACAGTCATTGTAAAATGGTTTGCTGTGATATCATTGCAGAACTGGCATTGTACATTAATGACATTTCATATTCTGTGATGGTCATTGCTAGATATTAAAATATTTGTGCTTTGTAATAATTTAGTGGTATGAGTGTGTGTGTGTGTCAAGCGACATTAACATTGTCATCATACTAAGTAGTAATAAGAGTGATATTTTGCAGTCCCGAATGTAGCTTTTATGTCATTTTGTGTGTAAGTCTCTGTCTAGTAACCTAATCGGACTGTCATTTTTTACTAAGCACAAGATGTTAAACTGTCACTTTTCAAGTAAAACTTTTTTTCTTACAACAATTTGCATTTGTAATAATCGATTTTCAGTGTGAAGTTTAAGATTTGCCAACTGCAGAAATTGTATTTTTTGTTTCACATCATTTTGTATAATTACTTGAAAATAAATATAAAATATATTTTGTATTACTTCGTTTTTATGATGATATTCACTTTGCTTCGCTAGTGAGTGAATCTCGGCTAAATGATACCTAATAGCAATCACGTTTATCTGTGTACAAATTATGCATTTACTCACTCATTCACTTGTCTACAAACTCCAAATGATGGATTTGACTAAAAGTGATAGCTTCTTTTCTATTTGATCGTGATTCCTGGGGAGTTAGCTTTTAATGGTGCTGGCAATTACAAGTTGATGCATGTTGGCATAATCATTAATGCACTGTTAATATGAAGCTCTAGATTGTGGGATCGAGTCTCACTGTTTCCCATGAATGTGTTTTTTTTTAAAATCCATATATATTCCCCTAGTGGGTTCTCCCCAGCTTTATTCCAAATGTATGACCACGTTCATGGCAATATGAGGCACACACACTGGATTACACTTGGCATAGTAGATTAATTAGAAGTTTTTAGTAACAACAGTGTATTAATATTTTCTTCTTCATTTTAAGGTCTACTGTAAGCTGTATCTTAAAAGGAATTCATATGGTATAAAAAGATCATTTACAACTGCAGCCTGTTCTTAATTCGGGCACTATTTGTACATTTGATTACAATGCACAACTGAACATTTATAAAGGAGTATTATTGGTCACTTATTAGCAACATTCAACAGCCACCACTTAGAGAAGTTTGTATATATAATATGACCAATCACCGTAACAGATTATATCCAAAGATAATATGGGATTTATTTCATTTTAGTTGAACCGTTATTAGCAATAATTAATTTAATGATTAATTGAGTGGAAAGAATATTGTTCGAGACATTTGCAGATTAGAAAAATAATAGATAACTAACTGAATTGCATGAAGAAGCATTGTTTAGTGACAAAAACAGGATGTGAGACTCTGGCTGGAAATGGCAGTCATGTTCCAAATAAAATGACCAGAAGTAAACAACAGTGGTTCTCATGATTCAGTAATATTTTATTAATTGCTATAAGTATTTAGGTTCTTTATACATGCGCGATCTAAGTAACAAACATATTACTGAAATAGCATCTAAATGGGAAAAAGAAAAACCTCAAAATATGACAACAGCAACATATTATGTTTATCAAAGTACTGACTGCATAGTGGTAAACAATCTCAAACAAAACTTATACGTGTGCAGGAACAAAATGCAATCATCACGAAGTCCCGTATCGGGTTTAGCCCACTTTCAGTAAACCTGCTCAACAGATGTGGCACTTTTTGCACCCGATCTATAAATAAACGTAGTATATTAATTGCACTGATAAATCAGACCGAAACATCTTCGGTATTTTTTCCTAATGACTCAAATAAAACACTGTAAGCATGCAAGTTTGTAATCATTCGGTCTTCATTGACGTCTGCCGCACGAATCGAGCAAACAAAATCACCATGGAAGTTGTAAAGACATGAAATCTGGTCTACATGGCAACCATTCCAGATTGTTATAACATTATTATTTTATTAACTTATTATCCCAAACAAGACATCCTATTGTTCCTGACAATTTTGTATAAATTTGTGTAAACCAGAAGAGTCAATAACGGTGAAAATAACTTTACAGATGGTACTCTGTTAAAGATTATTATCATAATGTGTTTATGCATTTGCTAGATTATTGCATTGGTAATTGAATTAAGTCATGTGACTGATTTTGGTTTGGGAGCAGTGCTAAAATAAAATGGAAAAGAATCAAGTTAAAAGAGCTGATTACTTTTGTACTGTACATACTTAAGAAATATGTTTTATAATATAACCTTGTAAAGCTTATGCACACACACATAAGCACGCACGCACACAAAAACACACTATATTCCAATGATGCATACATACAATCACAGCTGAGTTCAGTAGTATTGCTCACAATAACAGTTTAAATTATATATAGATAATGCATGTATACCAAAAACAGTTGAAAACCAGGTATTAAGAAGCTGACAAGTGAGATTCGGCAATAGAGATCATCAACAGTTAGCAGTAATCCATTTAGCAGTAATCCATTTAACATTAATAATAATATACGTACACATGAACTAGGCTTTTCCCTGTCAATAATGTTACAGATCACGCGATTATTTGAACTAGATTACCCATCAGAGAATGCTTGCTTCCAGCTGAAATGTGAGACATTCTATCTAAAATAAAGTAGCCTCCAAGTCCCAGGCAGATTTTATTTAGAAACCAGCAGCTTCAAACAGGCAATAATGGAATGCTTACTACATGTGTTTTGCCTAGTAATTATAAGGTGAATCATTTTTTTACAGGAAGTACAGTGATTTACATGGTAACAGGAGCACACTGGTAACTGATGTATGGTATGTATTTATAAAAACATTCAAATTAACATGACCATGCAGGGACTGATTCTCTCTTATAACTGCTATATTACAACATATATATATATATATATATATATATATAATGTTGTTTAATGATGTTAAATGCCAGCTTAATATAAACAAAAACACGTATGAGATCTTGTGTTTGCCATAACACTCATGCCTTGATAGAAAAATAAAACACTTAATAAAGACCTATCAACATGTGTGCTATCGTAATATAATATAATGCCATCTTCATAGTAAAAAATGGTAAATATAATGTTTGATTGTACTTAGTCAATAACAACAACAATAATATTAATACTGTACTTGTTTACAGCCAGTGTAGAAAACATTTTTTAGTACCATAGAACTCTTATTTCATAGCACCTGTATCATTAATTCAAAAGTAACAAATGGTATAATGCCTTAATACTGCGCCTGGTCTGAACAAACAAGTATTGTAGAAACTGGCTCAAGATGACTGAAAAATTCAAATAGCAGCTGGTGAGAACACCACTAAGTCTTATACTTCTGTAAAAATGGCACCACGTTTGACATAATGCCTGTTCAAATGAGCCCAAATATGTGATCAATCTAACCCTCCAGTGCAGAACAATAATACGTACAAAAACCAGATTACGTCTGCAGCCAAACCCAAATCAGTATTGTATAAGAGAAAAACAGAGCGAAGAATAAAACAAATTCTGAAAGAAATGCAAGAATGGAAGGAGGTCAAAACATGAAGAAGTCTTACAGGAAGGGTATAATTGATGTTTCATAAGTTATAAGGATGTCATATCATTTTGGTACTTTGCCAGTTTCTTTTCTGATAGTAAACGATCAGTGGATGATGATTTGATGAAGGATGAGATTCAAAAGAAATCAGAGTTGGCGAAGAAAGAATTTTCATGAATATTCCGCATTTTTCCGCATGTACAAAAAAAAAAAACACACCAGAATACTAGGCATATATCAGCCAGTGACCTATAAGTATAAATGGATGTTCGATATCATCTTGCTGGAACAAACAAATAGCCTGTTGATCAGACTTTAGCAAGTGTGTTTCTAATCTTGTCATTTATGCACATGAAACTGATTAACATAATGGCCATAATACAATATTATAGACTATATCAGTAGTAAAAAGCTAACAATGCCAATGACTTCGTACTCATTCTAATATAATATTTTAATTGGTGCAATTATTACCATTCAGGTGCTTTAATGGTATAGAGATTAGGGCACAGTATCGGAAACCCAAGTTGTTGGTTCAAATCAGACTCACAGCTGTATTTGTGGGATGTTTTCTTGGAGAGTTGCCCATCAGCCACATGTCCCAGCGCCAAGGTTTAATTACTAACTTGTACCAAAGCAATTGTTATCATTCTGTATCATACAGAGTTCCTTGTAATACTGAAAACACTGGCCAGACTGAGTCCAGTTGCTTAGCCTAAGAACTGACCTGGGATCAATTTCATTTGGTCAATTCCACTCAAAATCAATTTTTAGCTACTTTTTATTACCGTGAGTAGGTATTCCAAATATATATTTCAGTAGTTTATATTCCAAGTAGGATTGTCATGGAAGAAATATTTTGAATTAAAAAATTAAATGGTAAATTAATTTGTGGATAAATTTTTTTGTAGCGAATCAATTCCAATTCAATTCCAAAACTCTTTTTTTAATTCCCCATGTCTGCTGGGATATATAGGGCATTTACTCAATAAATTGCGACAATTACACAGGCAATTGAATGCCAGATGTCTGCTGGGATATATAGGGCATTTACCAATAAATTGGACAAACACAGGCATGAACCAGATTATTTGAACTCATAACCTGGAGGTTTGCATAATACACTTTTGCCAGATTACTGAATTACGTAGACCAAGGTTTTTTTTTCTTTCTGGAAAATATTTTGCATAATGTGATTAGTGGACCTTGAAAAGTAAGACCTATCAAGAGAATTTCACACATTGCACTCATGAATGCTGTGCATCAACAAACAGCCTTCTTTTCACATCGGCCTTTAGAATGTATTTGACGTATTTTACCAATGTACACATCAGGTATGCATATATGTGCATACCATAATTGAGATTCCTATTTGAGTGTGCGTATTCACTTACTTAAATAAGCTAGCTACAAAAAAAGAAGCCTCTAACCCATCTGCTTAGCGACTGTAAATAGTCACATCAGAACATAACAAACACGTTCATAATTGAAATCAACCAAAAATACAAATACAGTGTGTGTTAAATTTGTGGATGACTGTTCAGAAATGCTCATCACGAATATGTTGCATTGAAAATTCTGGCTATAATCTATCTTTTGCTTATTTGATAACCAGACACTCGTGAGAAATATATAATTGGGGAATATAAATAAAGAAGATTCGGCAGATAAAATATATTTTCCCCTATACAGTTAGCAGGTAGTTGGTTGTTAAGAGATTCTACCTTTTGATGCTGATAGCAAATACTTTGTTCGTTGTAAGAAAATTGAATATAGTGATAGCTAGACCTAAACAACAATATTCCATTGCCTGGTTAATATTATATTGCTGTAGAGAAGTAGAGCCAGCCAAGGTACCCCCCCCCCCCCCATTATAAATGAACACATTAATAATTCAACAAGAGGTGCCTCTCTAAAATGCTATTATTGCGAGTTCATAAATGTGCATTCATAAAGAGGACTGAAAAGTTGTTAGAGATAATGCTTAATGCATAGCTTCCATTGGTATCAAGATGTGCGAGGATGAAACTTTGAATATGCATTGAACAATTTCCAAACTGGCCTAAATTAGCACATGATTATCTGGGAAATATAATGGCGAGTACAGTAAACTGTACATGGGGATTACAATGTCCCACCACTGAAAAATCTATGTTGTTTGTTTAGGAAAATCAAATATATCATTGCAAATATCACTTATCATTGTAGATATTAGTGCTGTGAAGGGGGTGTATTATTACTGGATAATGCGCCTTTACTGGACGCTACATAGTACATGACATTCTGAATGCACACGATAAAAACCACCACAAACGGTGGCCAGCGTCAAGTGCACGAAACAGCTTGATTAAAAACAGCTGTTATGTCAAAAATACTAACAGCTTGCAGGTACATTGGCAAAAACTGGCCAATGAATAGGAACAATGCTCAACTCGAGTATAACACGGCGTAACGTAAACGTCAATAAGATAATAAAACAACAAAGACAGAACTCGTGACCACAACAAACAAATAAATAAACCAAAATTATAACATGTGATCTCAGTTCGGGTAAAGTTAAGTAAAATGACAAGAACAACAAAAAAGTGTACAATTGGTTAAAAAAAACAAAAACAACCGGTGAATAAAAATAAGTAGAAATAAAAACTCTCTGATTAATTAGAGAAATACTTTTGATTAACGATAACTTGGCTACTGCATGATTCTAATGGATAGAGTGGATCCTGTTCAGATTGAATGCAGGATCCTGGTCAGGTCAAATACAGGATCCCATTCAGGTCGAACATAGGTCATTCCTCTTCAGTGATAGCTTCATCCTTTGCTGCGTCCAGTCGTAGGTGCACAGGGTGACGGCATTCAAGGGAAACGCGCGAAATATTGCCGGAGTGAACCCCTTCCACAGGATGCGAAATCCTTTATCCCGGGTTACCCTGGAGAAACAGTGCCAGCTGCTGCGATAAACAGGATTCCTCAAGCTGTCACTCTGCAAAATGCTTTTCACCGTATCAATGGGAAAGTTGACGACCCACGATATGACACCGGCAATTCCACCGGCCAACAGCATGACGTACAGTGAAGGGTGCACTCCGTATTCTGCCTTAGCCATGTCACAGAGAAACTTATAAACTGTCATGTACACTGAGAATCCTGTTATGTCCCGGATCACTGTAGTAGTTACGCCACGGTAACAGCCCCGGATTCCATGCATTTTGAATGTCTTGCGCAGACAATCCCATGGTCCTGAATATCTGGATCTTCGATCTGAAAATAAACCACACAGCAATAAACCATCTCCAGTTTCTACTAACAACATTTGACAAGAGATGAATAAAACAAATTTGAAATAAATAAACAAACAATGGATGTCTTTATGAGATATGAGCAATACAATAAGTGAGTCGGAAGATAAGGTCGAGTGTTCAATGAATAAAAAGGTCATTGTCTCAAAATCTCTCAGAGACACCTTCTGGATGCCAAGGACAGTCCAATACTGATAAAACATTCTGATATTCATAAGTGTATCGAATAGGTGTCCAAATAAGTGAAATGTTCTTGTGGTGAACTGGAATATTTATAAATATGCGTGATTATAGTTACAAATCACACCATATAGTACATGCTTTGAAAGTGAATTTGGAGAAATGCTCTCCCATACAATGTTTTGCAGTATACTGCCATATCTCAGGTTCTATAATCTGATGGCTAAGGTTTACAGTAGTGTATTGTACAGTATACAGTTGAGAACTGAATGCAACAATTTTGACTCAATCGCCCATATTACTTATTGCATAGCAAAATCAGAGACACACACATGCAGAGGAGATTTTGCACTCCATGTAATGGTTCTTGCTTCATGGAACAGATGGCTGGAGAGGAGATCAGAAATACATCTGCTCTTTTCCTATAAATACTCGCCATCATTCAACATTTATGAATAAGTGTCCCGCATTATGTCTCACCGCACAGCAGCTTTAAATGGCTCTTGCTAATAAGGACACTTCATTAAATTAAATTTATTATTACTGGACAGTTTCATATATAACTCCATTGAGGATTCATCGAGTTTTATCTCGGCTGGTGCATTTACATAATAAAATGGATGGTGCCGGAATTCGAATCCCAGCGTTACTTACTATGTAGGCCTCTCGTACTGTCGAGCTGCGTCTGCAGCTTGACCTTAACAAGCTCAACAGGTGTGGCGGGGATCGCTTGTATGGCGCCCGCTATGCCACCAGCAATGGCTATATCACAATAACGATTGGTGGAGCAGCCGATGACGTGATAGTCAGCTATCATGTTGAAGCCAAAGAAGATGCTGTTCAGAAAGCCAACCGATGCCAGGGGATAGGCCATGCCCCTGAAGAAGCCCTTTGCCTGGAATAAAATGTAAAAGCTTCAGCTCGATGGAACAATTTAATTTATTACGGCTTACAAGAAGAAGTACTCTATCATGGTGGCATAGCATTGGAAAATATATAAATTTCTAACAGACAACAGTTGTGTGCATACCCCTTCCTGCTTCATGATCATACCACAGCATGGCAGCACGTGTAATGACGATTTTGATGTCTGCAGCAGAATCTGCCATGGTAATAGAATGTAATAAAATAATATTGACAACAAACAGGCAATTTATAGAGTGCTAGATTCAGGGTAATGCTGTCCTCAAACACTATCATGATTAGGTAAAAACCAACAAATAAAAATGTCAATTGGCAAACTCCTCCATTACCAAAAACTGTCCTGCACCCTTCATTTATATGATAAATAATATACACCGACTCAGGGTTGGGTTTTTTACCATATAATCTTGAGGGACGGTTTGAGTCACTGACTCAAACCCTCCCTCAAGATTTTGTACATATTGCCAAAAATACTAATTATTAATCACATAAAAACTATTTTTATATGGCAATATTTGGACCACAGAATCACCCATAACCAAATTCCCATGCACGATGTCTATCTTCCATCGCATCAATCACCATAATAATTATTATAATTATACACACCATTCTACTTAATGGATTAAAATGAACAGAAATAATAACATAAAATCATCGGACACCAATTCCCTTCTGGTTGCGTAAACCATAAAATAGACACCAAAATGATAGAAACCGACAGACGTGTACCCATTATGGGATCTTCAGAAAGATTACACGCAATAATTACTTTAATAACAGAACATAACCATCACTTTTTATGATGCATCATTCAGTTTCCCAATATTCAATTGGTATACAGTAATTTCATTATTGTAATTTTGGTGAGACTAAAAGATCAGCCCAACATGACCCAGATCAGAGAAATTTGGTGGCTGAGTTTAAAAATGCACATTAGATATGATATAATATTAATAATCTATAATAATATGTGATATTTATATAGCCCCCTATTCAGCTAGAAGCTGCTCTAAGGTGCTTTACAATATTATTTACAATATTATTATGGCTGACTCAGACCTGTTTCCACCCAGCACAAATCTCAAATCACAAGGGAGCATATAACGCATGCTGCCATTATAGGCCCAAAGCGTTACTCAAACACATAGCCATCACGTCCTGTCAGGTATCAATTTATGGATGAGTGAACCAGTCACCACATGACAGCATTACATCTCACAGAGCCTTGAACACGCGACCATTCAGCTACGAGTCCTATGCTCTAACTAACTGCGCTATCACAGCTCGATGACCTCCAGTCAGAAGTATGTGTACAGCTAATGAACTTTGCACAGTAACAAATCAACGAACTAACTAATCAATTATTCGGGTAAAATTGTAACATATATGTAGGACTATTATCATGATACGATGCAGTCACTGCAGAGATCTATGATTTTCAGGTGAACATACTTTGTGTCCATCAGATGAGTGAGGCATAAAAATAATTAAATAGTTTTGTTCAGCCTCAATGCTGGTCATGTGGGCGAGGGATGACTTGCCAGAGAAACATCCCACAAACGCAGGGATTCAAAGCTTGACCGGAAGAATTGCAGCACAGTGCACAGTCCCAACCTCACCATGGAGTACCATTTCCATTTCTTGTGCTGATCATCCATTGGCTGACAATAAGCACACAGAATCGTAAAAACCAAGGTGAGATATAATATTTCTAGCCCTGAGAAGGCTAACAGTTGAAATCATAAGAGATACGAAGCAGTGATATGCAAACATCCAACATGGTAAAGTGGCATAAATCTGTCTCCTATTAAAGCTACTGTGCTGTTTTTATTTGCATCTTAAATAAATATGTCACATCTGGATAGCTGTGACAATGTCCTACAGAAACTAGATGCTACAAGACATGTTAGCTAACTAGAGAGTTCTCAATCTGAAGAGCAATTCTTTACCATCTTCTCATGAATCAAACAGTGTATCAAATCAACTTATTCTTTCCATAGTAATAATAATATTTAATACTCTGTTATACTTCATCGAACCATTATTTACTGGCTACTTAATTGGTGAGCCTTTACTCTCATCAAGTTAGCTTGTCATATCAACAACAAGTTTCCATTCACCTTAAAATAGACAATACAAGTCAAAAGAAAATTGTATTCAACATCGCACTATTGTAACATTTTCATAGAAGTAAACAAGTACAACAGTGAAAAATAGATTTCATTCATTTTTTCCCCTCACAATGAAGTGTAAATATTGAGACCTTCAGAAGAACAAGTTGGCAGTATTAAAGATTCGCAACATCTACACTTCTGATTGGCGAATAATTTGGTTAACTAATACAGTTCTTATCATGCAGTCATGCATAATGCATATATATATATATATATATATATATATATATATATACAGCAGTTGACATTACAGTAATTGGTAGTTAACCTGTCTTAAACTAGTGAATTCATCACCCCCCAAACCATACAAAGGTCTATTAATTTCCTGCATCCAAACATTTAAGTCGTATTTTTGTTAAACAAGATCATTCCGAATTCATTTAATACAATTATGGCAATTAGATCTATATCGTAGTCCAAACGGCATAAAACCTTCCAACTCCAAAAAATTTCAATTCTTTACACAGTCCAGATTTGTCAGGAATGTTTTAATGTTACATTAAAAGAGCTAGGAAGTCAGGACAATTCTGGATTGTTATCTTGGGATTACGATGATATATCGGACTCTGTTCACAAAAACTATCAACAAATAGAATACGACACACATGACTAAATCTAGCTTGACATTGTAAATATTTTTTTTACATTTTATCATTTCTAATGTATCAATTCCAAATCCATATTTTAAATGTTCAATTACAATCCCAGAAGTGATCCCATGTTTGACTCTGCCACTCTTTTGTTAACATCCATGAATGACATAAAAACATAGCTAACCAATTACGAATCATAACCAATATAAATTAATAATGCATTTCAAGACCTACCTTGATTGTATCAAATGGATGTCCTACAATAAGGCCAGCAGACCCTAAACAAGAAACAACAAAATAATCAAAAAGAGGTCATATTTTGCATTTGACTATCCTAAACTACCTGAAAGAAGATGAGATAATCATAATAAAAATATAAGCTTTACGTAGGACCTTTAAGTGGACACAATATCCCCTAAGTTTGTCCATGCCGATAGCTAATCAAAACCAGACGCGAAGACATACCTCCCAGTAGACCAGCCACAAAATCCGTAGCCAAATCAGCAACAGTCAGATCGATGTTGAGACTTTTCTCTGCCATCAATAAGCCTTACAACAGCTTATTGGTGAAGTCTGGCTGCTGCAGTCGTTTATGTCACCTGATGACCAGAGAACGTCACATGAGGGGACCAGCTGGCCCGACTGGCTTGCTGCCACCACGACAACCGGAATGTCTCGAGCTAGATTTGTTGTGTTGATGAAATCTGCAGAATTATAATGAGATGGAGGTAACTTCACAGTGTATATCTAAAGCACACGGCCACACACGGGTAAAATTAAAACTAATTTTCATATTTGTAAACTCACTACATAACATAATTCACTCAGTGTTGTGGTAATCAAATTGTTATCACACACACCACTAAAATAATTTAAATACAAGCAAGAATAAAATGGAGAGACTAATCATCAAACAAATCCTGCAATCCATTCATTGTTGTGCTAACGTGATCAGAGTTCCCAAAATTATCCAAGCAAAATGATAATCTACAGTTCTGATTATGTCATAGTAGTTACCATGATTCAATCAGATTACGTAACAGATTACACTTGTTTGAGTCTAGTGAGTGCGACTGACTATACCTGTTGGTCCTCGGCACTGGTTGCATGGCCAAGGTGGAACTTCCTCTGGAATCATTCCACAGAAACACAATTCAGATGCAAACTCTATCTGGCTAGCTTTCAGTTCACTGTTTTAATCACTGCACTATTGGTGCGCCCAATTGAAGTACATCAGCCATAACTGAATGAGGTCGAAATAAAATACAAGCTATGATGCCAAGTTGAACCCAGTTGTAAGCTGATCAATAACGGTACCTATATCCATGTCTATCAAAATAGACACGGCCTTCTAGACCATGTCACAATTTGCTGATCTGTCCAACCCGGACTGCATACAGCTGACTTCAATGATCAAAGTAAACATGGCTGCCTCGTTTACTTAACACCTGCATTAGGATGACAAAGACCATAATCTAACAGCTAACACAGACATTTCTCTATCCGTTGTTTATATTTAACTAAAAGCTATCATGTTTTTAAGTTTACTTCAGTATATACAAATCAGGACAATGCAACAGTACAGTGCAGGGTTGGCAGTTTCTTCTGTAGGCAGTTTAAACTGGAAGAAACTGCCCAGAAGAAATGGTTTCTTCCAGTTTCTTCCGGAAGAAACCTATTTATATCAACATTAAACATAGCTTCAAGTTTTAACCCTTAGTATTCTGATAAAAAGAATTATCAATGATAACTGTAATATTTAAAGACGTAATTTAGATATACTTAAACAATTGTAAATATTATAGCCAGGTTTTATTAATACAAAATTTGACTGGCACAAAATTGTGATTCATAAACATGCACTGCGTAAACATGAATGGGATGGTATACTTGAAGCTTAGGAATAGACCAGGGATGCTAAAGGCTTCAAAGTTGGTGTTCTGGTTTTGTAAACCGATAGGAAAGTTTGAAATAGAATATTAGAATAATATTGTTAGAGTATTATTATGTAAAGTAATAAATCTGCAGACTGGTGTTGATGATCATGGTAGTATCCAGTCATCTGTTTGATTTTATGTGTGGAATATATGATGAATCTGTTCTTCTAAGATGTAGTTGCATCACTGTAGAAAGTTGTGTTATTCTGGAATCATAACATTTGGTGATTATTAATTTGAGACTCCTTTATCTACTCCATCTGACATTTCGACCTGAAGAAAGTGTTAGTAGCTAGTTTCTTCTGCCATCCTGGAAGAAACCCAACCCTGGTGCAATGGTCAGAACATCGCACAGGAAACCTCCAGGTTCTGGGTTCAAATGTTACTCATATCTGTGTTTGTGGGATGTCTTCTAGGAAGCGACTATCCATGACGTATGTTTTAGCTGTGACCAGGCATAATAAACGGATCACTCATTCATGGTACAGAGAATATCTGTTATTCTGGACCCCATTCATCCAACAAATGCACCTTCTGACACAATATTCTCTGTGACAGATTTAGCGCCGTTATAAATGACTCTTTTATTCAGTACACTCACATTCCAACTCTGACAAAGAGAAATGATAATTTAAAACATGTACCAAGTATTTATAATCTCTTATCATTTTACTTTCAACATCTATATACTGTGAGACGTGATAGTGCAGTTAGTTAGAGTGTAGGACTCGTAGCTGAAAGGTCGCGGGTTTGAATCTCTGAGAGCTGCAATGTTATCATCTGGCGACTGGTTCACTCATCCATAAAAATGAGTACCTGACAGGAGATGATGGCTATGTGTTAGAGCAACGCTTTGCGCCCATAATGGCAGCATGCGTTGTATGCTCCCTTGGGAGGTGAGATGTGTGCTGGGTGGAAACAGGTCTGAGTCAGGGATAATAATACTGTACAGTGCCTCAGAACAGGGTTACCTGGTTCTGGCGCTATATAAACATGCATTATTATTATACTGTCATGAAGTAGGATAATAATGATTAATGCTTTACGGCCACGTGGTAGGCTAAATGGGCCGAGTGACCTCTAAAGGTAATGAAGCGAAGTCAAAGATGAAACAAGGGTGCCTTGGTGGTCTAGCAGTAGCGTGTTGGACCACAGATCACTACCACCCGTGTTCTAATCTCAGCATGGGCATATCTGAAGGTTGTTTCATCTTCGCTGGACCCATTTAGCCTACCATGTGCACAAAAGTGACCATAAAACACCAATCATCATCATCATCAATGATGAAACACCCTTCAGATATACCCAGTCATGAAGTAGGAAAAATGTGTTTCATACAGAAACATTACTTACAACAATATGAGTGCTCTGTTCATGGCAGGGAACAGCATTGCAGACCACCAGATATGGATTCCATCCCACTGTTAGTATTACCCATGACATGTTTCATTTGATTTCTCTAGAGAGTCTCCACTCAGCCATATATATCCGAGGTGATACCAGAGTCAAGGCTAAGCAATAACTCACCCAATCATTCATTCACAACAATAACAAAGTTTCCAGTTTCTAAAACATCTGATTGGATATTAGGGTCAGATTAATACATTTTTGAGAGATGGTGCACTTCTATTGTCTCCGAGCAAGGTGTACCTTAGTGTGGGCTAGTTCACTTCATGCACAAATGCCATACAAGATGACTCAAGAGACAGGTGTTTGTAATAATATTTGATAGATGATCCAAGATTTTATTATGACATTCTCGTAAACAAGATATTCTGGTACTGTGGTAGAAGGGGTAACATGGTCATGTCATGAAAATATAAGACTATGACAGTATGAGTATGAGAGTGAGACAGTCATTTATCCGTAAAGGTGATCACATTTGTGGATGACCTGCTGTAGAATTCTGTGGGCAGCATTCCAAGCATCTCAACCAAAGTTTTTACTAATATTGGAAATGTGAGTTGTGGATACATCATTCATAATCTGATTAACCACTTCCTTATTCACTTCAAGTCATAGGTTACTAATAATTGTATTTGCTAAAAGTTCTTTAAATCTCAAACATAGGAATTTAAAAATTGTAAAATAACACTGCTTGACCAATATTAAAAGGATTAATGTTTTTACACATACAGTACGGAAGAGGATCGAGGTGTTTCATACAATTATATGAGAAGTGGGTTACCTGGGCAGCTATCTAAAGATCAACTATAGCTAGTGGTGAAGCATCTCATCATCATCGGAGATGAAATGAATCCCATAGCAAGGTGTTCATATTCTGGCGGTGAGCATCAATGGTCTTGTGTTGAAAGCATTCAGGGTCGATTCCTGTTTCAAAACCTTTCCAATAATTTCAGAGAGAAAGTATTTGGCTTACAACACAGGGTTTGGAGTTTAATCCGGGGTTAATTAAAACCTCTATCAAAATAACCTCTCCATGCACTTGATAAGCATTCACATTCCTCTTTCTCCTGATCAAGTACAGAATCCACACTTGTGTGTTGCATATTCATGCATCATGAGAGTAAATAATGATTGACGTTTTATGGCCACTTTTGTGCACATGGTAGGCCAAATGGGTCAAGTGACCTCCGATGGTAATTAAGCGAAGTCAAAGATGAAACACCCTTCAGACATGCCCACGCCGAGGTTGGAACTTAGGTGGTAGTGATCTGTGGTCCAACGCACTACCAACTAGACCGTGGAGGTGCCCCACATTATGAGAGTGATGGTTGTGTTACTGCACAAGTTTGAGTTGTGAACAGTTGATGTCTACAAGTATAACATAATAGGTTAGGTATCAGAACATATATTGCCAAGTGGCTACTCCCAGAAAAACGGTTTTATTGAGTGAGTGAGCATGTGAGTTTGAGGGTTTCTTAGCTTTGGCATTGGTGACACCCAGGAAATATGATGGAGGGGGGATTACATAGAGATTTTTTTATATCCCACAAATGTAGGTTAATTCTACCCCTTACCTGGGGAGGGGGGGGGTCGCAGCAGGACATGGTGCAGTGCCATAACAACTATTTAGAATACAAGGGGGGTCCTTTTATTGAAGAATTAAAGCTTACATTCCACAGACATTGGGAATACTGGATTCAATCAAAAAGTCCTTCCCCCTTCATATGACATTAGCAACATAGTAGTGCCCACGTTCCAAATGGGGTTGATTGGGAACACTAAGCTTCAACAAAAAAATAGTGGTAAGTGAAATTGTCTGTTTACTATGTACACCATTCAGTGGCAGAAATGGCCAGGATAAGCCTGTGTTTTAAATAATAATAGACGAGTCTACCAAATAAAAAATATCACCAACAGTCCAAGTCCAAGCTTAGGACAAAATAATCAACAATTATATATATTATATACCAATATTGAATATAGTCCAACTTATATTTTACTGTTTCTGGAGCATGGCCTACATAGTACACGTTATGGAAATAAAAACCGGGGGGAAAATTCACCATCAACATCATCATAAATTCATAATGATCGTAAACATGAAACGAAAATAGTAAATCTATACTATTACTAGTCACAGACAGAGTCTGCATTGAAAACACGAGCCGGTCCTGTCATGTTTCGCGACGACAACACAAATCCATATCAAAGAAAATGCAATGCAAGGGACCAAGTGATTGTCTGCGAATAAAGGCATCGTTTTAAAGAAACCAAGTGGCAGTACTCACCGGCTGCAAGAAGAAAATCGTATAAATCGGTGTAAACAGTCGGGCTGCCGACATTAGAGTCTACTCGATCCCCATACTCTACTGTGGCCGACAGTCTAACGTCGTCGGCGCAGGTGCTGCCCTCTGGTTGTGAGTAAAAGGTTTAGGTTTTAGGTTTTGTTGTTCGGGGAGAATCCCCAGGCTGTCGCTTAATCAGCACAGCCTCTATGTTGGAGTTGTTGAGAAATCGCCCCCCCCACCACTCACAGGGGAGCGGAAAGATTGAGCCGAAATACTCTGAGGGTGGTCACTGCCAGAGTGTTTTACATCCTCATGGGTTTTTAACGTCCCCCTTTATTTTAAATAATTCAGTGGAGACGGCAGCTCCATTTTAACGTGGTCAGTCACCCACGATGTAGTGAGCCGAGAAATTAATCCCTGGAAAAGTTTTGACCTCTTACGGGGTTCGAACCTGCGACCGTTGGCACCAAGTGCCGGGTGCTTAACAGCTAGGCCACCGGAGCTCAATATGTGAGTAAAACAGCCACTGGCAATATATTATATGATGGGTCAAACGCTCTAATAATAGCGCACTGGGCTATTAAAAAGGACGAAGGCGATAAAGCCGGATAACAAAGCTATATGATACAGCAGTGATATAGTCGCATCAATATTGTCTTCTTATATATATATATATATATATATATATATATAAGGGTTTAGTGGCCGGGGTAAAAAGGTAAGGTAACTGCATTGACACAGCTAGTGTCCAACACATACGCGCGCTCGCGAGCACGCACATTAGTGTTTTATAATTTGAATAATCATTCTACTAATTAAATCTTATTAAAAGTCTAAATATTTCAGTTATTGATGATTCATGGGTGTTTTATATATACAGTGTATATATATATATATATATGTGTGTGTGTGTGTGTGTGTGTGTGTGTGTGTGTGTGTGTGTGTGTGTGTTAGGATGTGTTGAATGTTTAGGGCCATTTTTGTGCACAAGGTAGGCTAAATGGGCCGAGGGACCTCCAAAGTTAATAAAGCGAGGTCGACGATGAAATAAACAACCTTCAGATATGCCAACGCCGAGATTTGAACTCAGCTGTTAGTGATATGTGATCACCACGTGACACACACACACGCATGCACTCACACACGCGCGCGCACACACTGGGACTGGCAAGACATTACACACATTAGTCTCAGCATGAATCGTCCAGAGTTTGAATTCACACTTCGAGATTCTCTGTGCTAGTGCCTTATTCCAGACGACTAAAACACACACGTGCTCGCGCGCGCACACACACATTCGTGTTTTAGCGGAATATATCCGAGGAGAAAGAAGCGCTAAACGGCTATAAATAAAGCAACCAGCAACTGTAACGAGACATTTTTTCTCTTCTATATATATATATATATATATATATATATATATATATATATATATATATATAGGAGAGAGAGAGAGAGAGAGAGAGAGAGAGATTAGATAAAAGTGCCCATGAGTGATAAACCTTACATTTAGTAGGTAGGTGGTTATTATTAAGTAGTAATAGGGCTCTGAAAGGTATAAATATATTTGCACTTTGTGTCCTATTTGAGGCTTATGAATTCCATAAATAATACTTTTTCCGATAAAAAAATACATTTATCACACAAATTATTCAGAACTTAATTAGTGAATGCAAAAACTATATAGTGTCTTCATTCATTAATCTAAAATCCAAAGCACAAACCGTTTACCGTGTGTGAAGACAATTACGACAAACAGCATATGATGCCAAAGATCATGCAATTCCGAAGAGAAAAATACCCCGCTGAAGATGTAACCCCTAAAATGACAAATTTCATGGTGGTTTAAAGAATTAAGATTTGCAATAGTATAACCATTCATTGAATTTATTCGTTAAACAAACTATTATACAATTCAATTTTCAACTTTTTTGTTTTAGATGTAAATTTTAATAGTGTACGAAATTATAAAAATGCCATCCCTTTCCATTACAATCGGCGTTAATTGTCGTAATTTGGACAGATGCGACGAAGCCGTTACTGCTATAATTGCAATATGAACACGGAAGCCCTTCAATATCATTATTACTGGCGCAATATTTATTTATTTATAGTCGTTCCAGTCAAATATGGTCTTAGCTACTGCATAAGATAGAAGTGAAAATTAGCATATATATGTTTCAAATTATTTTCTTATTGTGTCAATATCGTATTAATGTCCTTATAGCCATATATCTACTGTAAATACCGGATTTTATACGAAAGTCCACATATAACTGGTCAGCAGACACTTGATAAAAGTCCAACTTAAACGATATACATATACATACGTTTTGGCATCTATATTTACGGTTTAACATTTCTTCTGCCATTTCGTTCCCCCCCCCCCCCGAAAATTTTATAGTTGATAGTTAAAGGCAGAATTAAGCAGTTAAAATTTCTACTTGCTCAAGTTCGTATAAAGTTTATAAAAAATAATTTTTGGGGCTATTTGGAGCTTAGCTTTACTAAATATTCTTATTTATGACAAAATACTGTACATGCTGTTGCTGCATAAACAAACATGTAATTACCGTGCTATAATAGGAATAATATAAGTTTAAATTTCAGACTTAATACGTGCACACTTAATTACTAGCTATAGGCCTATATATAAGGTTCGCACTATAGATTCATCTGGTCCAATATTTTTCACGCCTGTATGCGCCTGTATGTATATACATACTTGACGAAATCCGGCACTGTATCATATGACCTTGACATTATATAACAATTAAAAGATCTCGGGTTAATTT
The DNA here is from genome assembly GCA_025642065.1 of Paralvinella palmiformis. Lineage (NCBI taxonomy): Eukaryota > Metazoa > Annelida > Polychaeta > Terebellida > Alvinellidae > Paralvinella > Paralvinella palmiformis. The sequence goes on along the minus strand of JAODUP010000448.1, from coordinate 220,359 downwards.
ACGCCTCTTGCTTCTATTATTTTCCTCTATAGGGATCGATAATCGATCTTTGATTAGCGATATACCTTTTCAGTGTCTTATGATTACTATAACTATAGTGGTGTTGTTATTTGTTTATTTATATATAGTCAATTTATAGTAATATAGATATATACATTCGCTGATGATGTATCACATTCAACAGAGCTTATTTTCGTTATATGAACGTGACGGCATATTATAAGCAGGTGTTAGAGCCCTGCACGGATTGGAAATCTGAACCCCTACCCTATACCCAACTCGCAACCACTCAACCCACACGTACCCAACCCAAACCCACAAATTTCAACCTAAACAATCCACAAGACTATAACCCGTACCCGACCCTACCCCACATAGCGCTCTCTCTCTCTCTCTCTCTCTAATATATATATATATATATATATATATATATATATATATAGAGAGAGAGAGAGAAGCTATGAGTTTAGCCCCACGTGCGTGTGTGTGGCGCGCGTTTATATATATATATATATATATATATATATATATATGTGTGTGTGTGTGTGTGTAAATTGGTTATATTATTCCAATTACTCACAGAGACACAATTAATTGTTTCTTTTAAAAAAGCCAATATAAATAAAAAGGTTATGTGACACCCAGGTCTCTCACATACAAACACACACGGACATTGATGCACGTACGCGTCTATCCAATTGTTTTAAACTGTGGCTTATATAATGTATAACAACATATAGCAATACAATATTACAGAATGCCATTTATACGATATTCTGGAATAATTTTTTTTTAAAAAATAAGTTTAAAATCAATATCGTGTAATTAATATATCTTAATTGTTCTGTAGATATAAGATTTTGTTGGGTGTAATTAAATCTATCTATCTATCTACAGATCCCTGCCAAAAGTTTAATCCCATATTATATTTTATAATTTATGTAATCTAACAATAATACTATATTTGAAATTCAACAAAACTACTTGGAAATAATTTAAGAACATCTCATGCAATAAGTACTTTAATATTTTGAATTTAAATTCTACTATTTAGTAGGGTAACCACGTGATCGGATAACATGCCCATCTCGTCGGGGTATGGGGCTGAACGGCTTGTGCAAATAATATGGCGTGATATCTCCCCATGTTCTAAACAGACACTGTATCAGTTCTAATTTTGTTGAAGGGCGATCTCGCATGACCCTATTCTGCAACATACCCCAGACATTCTCGATCACGTTCAGGTCAGGTGGCTAATTAAGCTGGCCACTGGATCATCTGGACATCATGTTCATCTAACCACATCTGTATATTACGCGCTGTGTGTATTGGTGGCTTGTCGTGATTGTTGTGATCCAGAATGTCAATATAATCAGTACCTTTCATAGTACCATCCAAGATGACTAATTCACCTATTCCGTTGTGAGAAACACAGCCCCCCTGTACCATTATAGGAACAGAACATTTGGTAAATCCTGCAATATTTTCTGGCTTCTTTGTTGTCTTATTTTCGCGCCATATGACAATGATATTTTTTTAATGATATTTATTTCCAATTTGTATATTATTTGTTACGGTTTATATTTCATATAGAACATAGTAGTCGAATGCATACAAATTGGAGGACCTGTGTATAGATACTTAAAGCTGTCTTCTCACAGGCCCCCCGCGCCATACCCTCATTCGTCAATCATTAAAGACAATATTGAATCTCAATTCTTCCAAAAAAGACAATCCTGGACCAGTTATCTTGTGTGCTCCATTCTGTAACTTTGGTACACCACCGGATTCTAGCATATCTGTTGTTCGGACCAATGAGTGGCTTCCTTCTGGCGACTCTACTGTACCTGCTATGAATCCTTCTGGCAGTCGGTGTCGAAACCACTTTGCCTATCCGCTCATTCCATACGCGGTTAACAGTTTCCCAAGGACAGGAATCGTAGTTGTTGCACAACACATTTCAACATCCTGTCTTCCGGGAGTCTGGTCTTCTTTGGGCATCCAGATGTAGCCCTCCTGGCACAACTGCCAGTCTGTACGAACCTCCGCCAAACCTAGAAACAGTTCTTCGGCTGATGTTCATCTATATGGCGATCCGGTTGGTCGTTACTCCAGCCTGCCTCAGCTGATCATCGTCCGTCTCGATCTGCTCTGCCGTCAGGTCTCTTCCGCGCTCCATCATAAAGTAGCACAGACTAATTAATGTTATTTATTCCAGTCTGACAGTCTATCTATCTATCTATCTATCTATCTATCTATCTATCTATCTATCTATCTATCCATCCACACGCGCACCAACCACCCACACATACACATTTATATAAACGCTCATTATCATCTTTCAATTAATCGATCTCTGCATGTGCATGTTACATTATTATTATTATTATTATTATTATTATTATTATTATTATTATTATTATTATTATTATTATTATTATTATTATTATTATATACCATATTTATATAACACTCTTTTTTATAAAATATGTTATGTTAAAAAGTGCTGTACAATGCAAACCATATATCAAAGTAGTATTAAAATGACAAAGATCTATGATAAAATATACAATTTCTGTAAAATAAAATATTACAATATAGCGGTGTTTATAGTATTATGACATAATAATATGATAAGAAGTAAGAATTTTTTTTAATATTAAAAAAAAAACATAACTAACTATATAAGCTAAATCATTGTAAGATTATCTCGAATTGATATATATCGACTAGAAGACAACATTATAGGATATATAAACATGTTATAGTTTAACATTAGTGAGAATTACTGTAGATTTGTTCAATGGCACATATATATAGCTATATAGGTACTAGAAAATAATGAGTATTAAAACTTTTTTTGAATGTCTCCATTGTCTTAGTTTCTATGCATTGTGTCGGCAGCCAGTGCATTCCAAAATGCTGTTTAATTGGGTGTGCATAGTTAAAACATATGTTGCCATATGATATGATATAGTCCTCATCTTTGGAACTACTATATATAATAGTTGTGATTAATTGTTGTGTATTACATATAGTACGAGTGGTACAATTAAGCCATTATAATGTAACTATTAATTAATTAAATTACTTTCCTTTTTTTTAAAATTTTTTTTTATATATATATATATATTATATATATATAATTAGTTTTTTTTCATCCTTAATTAAATTTGTTTAATGTAAAAATTTAATTTTTTATAATTTATAGTTTTAAATAGTTTAAAAGGATGGGTTATTATATATATATATATATATATATATATATATATATATAAATTCATGAGTGAATTAATAAGTGAATAAATATTTTCTGATTTATTGATTGACAAGCTTCTATGGTCTATAATGTACTTGACTAACTTGTAAACGTGGGGAAGCATCCCCGGTGTCCTTAGGTTCAACTTACATCAACTTTTCAAATTATTCGATAATTAAATAATTAATAATTTGAAGATTTAGTTTGAACTGTGCGGATAACTACGTGGTACTACACGGAATTGATAATTTAATTTATCTTGTTAAAATAATGACCAAAGGCAGCTAGATAGTCCCTGGGTTTCAATTAAACATATGCGGCACGTCATAGAAATGCTTCCTCATGCTTCCCGTTTAACCAACCAATAGTATGCACTTATTTGACTAGCTGCGGTCTATGCTAAATCGAACATGGCGGTTTTAGAATTTTTACGATAACATTTATTGTATATATTTGGTTTTATTTGATTAAATATATGCGGTGGTCAGAGTATTGGAAAACAATGATTAAAAGTAATTCCGCTCAAGATGTGTGATATATGTGGAGAGGTTTACATTCTTCTTCAAGAACGTAAGGCTTTTGTTTATTAATTCAAATTTGACCGGGGAATGTTTGGTTATCTGGGAAATACCTGAACTTTCACGAAAGCTGTCGAAACGTCACATTATTTGACTAGCTCCGATAACATAGGTTTCAAATTTGATGTAAAACGGCTTAAGAAAGAGTGAGCAGCTGCTTTGTTTTAATGCTGCCAAATAATGTCGTGTCATTGGAATTTTAACACCATTAAACATGGTTTTATCTCAGGTGACCGGACACTTCGTCCCAATGAATGTTTCGTCCCCGTGAACACTTCACTATCAATTTATTTGAAAGTTACCCCTTGCACAGAAAATAAACTTTCATTTAGTTTTTTTTCATTCCATCCAACAACTAAACTTGTTAATGCTCTTTATGACAAAAATTTTAACTTGCAATAGACTAGTGAATAGATCATAATTATAATAAATAATTGATTAAATATGCAATCAATTATGTATTCTGTGCCTCAGGTTTATTTAGATCTATGTGCCTTTCACTATCCATGGCAACAGCCACATTGTACTACTAGCATAAGAATTAACACAACAAAGATCGGTCTAAATTGAAACTATTAGAATTACAGTACAGTAAGTTTGGAATGTGATCTAAATATAATTACAGTTTTTGTAGTTGCAATGCTATTTCAGTTACATCGGGTATAATTGATTGATTGTTTTAGTGATAGAGGTGACACTTACATGATTTGCATGTAACTAAGCATAAACAGAACTACGCAAAATCAGTGGTAATGATTGGAATTCCATACACTGGTCATGAGTTAACTTGACATTATATATTGTGTGTAATATCACTTGGCACAAATGTCATGCTTGATGGCAAGGCTTTTGTAATAAACAGATATACTACAAATGATACAATAATTCTTTATGGCCACATCATATATCTCCTTATTCAACTATAAAGGAAAAATTAAAAGTGTAATTTTAAATTAACTTTTTATAGATAAATTACCAATTTATATAGGTAGCAGTTTTACAGCAGTTTGCTTAGCACTGTGCTATTTACCTTATATGCACAGGTAAAAGATGAAGAAATAGTTGTTCAGTTTATTGTGGTTCAGCAATTTGTCTTGTACAAAAGATACACCTGTGTTTAAAAAATGTTATGGAATTTATCAGTAAAGAAAAATATCAGTCATGCATGATTATATGAGAAAGTTACATTGATGGCTGCTTGTGCAATAACATATCCCATTTCATATAACATTACAACTGGCACAATCACATCACCTTTAATAATCTGTATATACAACTGCTGTATACATGAACAATTCCCACAGAAACCTTTTGACCATGTAGTTTGATAAGATAGACTGTCATGCATCATAAGTTAAGAGTGGGGACTGTTTGATTAAAACATAACCCCAAAACAAATTGTGATGATTTCTAAATTGAATGGTGAAATATAAAGTATCATTACATCACACTTTGTTAATAATTCCAATTTGGAATGAGAGAACCAGTAAAGAATATTTTCATTTGTTACCCAGTTGTTGCTTTTCTTCACTTTCAGTATGAGCAGGAATATTGTGTATTAAAAACAAAAACAGAGATGATTTTTTCCATGGTAAACAGTGGTTAGGCACCGATGTTTTTAAGGGAATTTTTTTTTATTTGACCATAAATACAATTCAACTAATTAATATATGAGGTCATCATATGGACAGGCATATCTGTTACCTATAAATTTAGGCCTAAATCTCAGGATTAACTGTGTCTTGGGATGTTTCGCCTGAATTTTAAATTTGATGTTTCTTCTAAAATTTAAATTGGTACCAAAGTCATCAAATTTATTTTGCAACACATATATACACTTATTATTTTACAATTCAAGTTGCAAGGCACTGCTTGGTCATGTGTGACCATCTTCCAGTAGCACCTTGTGTGGAAAACATTACTATATATACGAGTGGGTTGATGAGGTATGACCTGGTGGGAGGCGGAAGGACACTGAGACTGTGTGTATGTATGTTATGATGAAATAAACTGATCTAAACATAACAACATGCATTATGGGGTAGCAAACTATATAAGCTAGGCTGTAAATATTATGTGCAAGTGATTTAACATAATATGACAATAACAGACAAGTGTTACTGTGTGTAATACGAATTGGTCATAGTTTTAATACAAGAATACTAGCATTTTTACAAGTAATAAGTAGGTACCAGGGATGAATATTGAAGACTCTATTAGCCATCTGATTCCCTAAGAGTGCTCCAATAGTGCTTGTTCTGGGTTTGAATCTGGCTCATACCTGTGTTTGTGGGATTCATTTCCTTGGGAGAGTTGCCCCTCAGCCATATGTCTCAGGTGTGACTAGCACCAAGGCTAGAAAACTACAGTTAACAACAACAACCTGGTCCCTTAGCAGTCACAGGAAAAAGTTTCCCAAATTAATAAAAATGTTAGTGTTAAAAAAATATTATCATTTTCAATATATTTAGTTTTAAATATTTCACCTTTGCCAAACAATTACAAACAAATTGCTAAAAGGACACACCAATCCAACTCTTGTTGTGGGCTGAGTGTTGGTGGTGCAAGTGGCTGCTCTGGGACCACGTATGCACTTGCTGCAGCTAATTCCTCACAGTTAATACTGTCTGACCTTTTTTGCTAGTGGTTGGAAGCAGTAGGGCTTGATATCCCTGAAAATGTCAAAGCTTTCGTCGGAATCTGAGATGTCTGTCAACTGGTCAGGACGCTTGTAAACAAGCTGTGGCACTACGTGATGTTTGACAAAGATGACGTCACACAAAACCCCTAGCGAGTATAGTACACACTAGCAATGGTATTATGTAGGCATTGGGGGCATTATCATGGCAAGAAATCGGGTCCTTATCAAAGGTTAGCGGTAGGTGCAGTTGGCGGAAGATGGTGGAGCTAGACTATGTTCTAGTTCAGCCCCCATATATTGCTGTTTTATGATGAGTTGAGTTTTTTAGCCATGATGCTGGTCACATCTAGGACATATGCCCCAGGGGCAACTCCCTTAGGGAAGCAAATGCCACAAACACAGGTATGCACTGAATTTGAACCCACAGCCTGGAGGTCTGTAGCCCAGTGCTTTAACCACTGCGCTATCAGAGTGCCTCATTTTATGATGAAACATACAGGATAAGAGGAGAGAAACCCGAACTGATGCATAACACTTAAAATAATAAACAGTAACACCAATTGAGTTTTTGTAAGCCTTTCAGTAATTCTCAGAAGTCTGTGATCTGGGAAGCCTCTATGATATCCGAAGAACTGACTGTAAATTTTGTGAATCTCTTCTGTAGTGTTATGTTGGGGCGCCTCCATGGTCTAACGATAACGTGTTGGATCACAGATCACTACCACCCGTGTTTGAATCTCGGCGTGGGCATATCTGATGGGTGTTTCATCTTTGACTTCGATTCATTACCTTTGGAGGTCGCTCTTTTAAATGATTGCTGATCAAGATAATTCAGGTTGCACTAAATATGAAGACTTGAATCTACAGGACATTTTCCCAACTATTCCTAAATGTAGAGAAATCCTCACCCGTCATCTCGGCTGCCATTTTGATCTAATACAATTTTTTAAAGTAAAACATTATGTTGGCAGTGTTTCATATTATGTGAATTCATTGCACAAAGTAAGTATATCAACCAAACTTCTCTGACCATAAGGAGACCATATAGATTGTTCAATGGTAGTTCAATGATTGGTTCATTGGTAACTGAATTTCATGAGTGACATTTGTTTACCTGGTAGTTCACACCTTTCAAGAAAATTTCTAAAAGTGCGTAATATAAAATGTGGATTGATTTATTAAACACATTAATCTTATCATTCGCAAAATGTTTCTTGTAAAGCATGTGGCATACAACTACTAGAATGATTGGTTGGGATTCTTTGAAGCATCAGATTGTAGTACCATTTGTACTTCTACATATCATTCCAGTATTTTGATAAATTTTGGTCTTTTGTTCCATGACGTTTTTATATATATATATATATATATATATATATATATATATATATAAATATTTGAAACACTACCTAGCCACTTATTAGCCATATATTTCTCAGTGATAGCTGAGCTACCACTGGAAAATAAATGTGACATATTAAGAAAGAAAAAGTGGGAAAGAGGTTTGTGTCTGGTGTATTTTATCCAATATAATGAAGATGAGTTTTTCTATGTTGCACTGTTGCAGTAATTGTTTGCTTTCTTTGAAATTGATTTATCTGTTTTTCTCCTGTGTGATATTTGAATTTTTTTTTTTACAGATGATGCTCGCCTGAAGGAGCGGAGGGGCCTATTGTTGAACAAGGCTGAAATTTTGGGAGTTATCAATTATGTGCAGCTTTGGCAACAGAGGTAAGTGTCCAGTTTTTGTAGGAGGAATAAAAACTTCTCTTTCTCATCCCATCTTCAGCAATTATGTAAGCAAAGCAGCTTTTAAAAACTGAAAACGTGTTACTCAGAAATAGTACTGTATGGCAATAAGCGTTAATAAAACTGTAATGTGTTAAAATTGTGCGTGTGTTGAAATGGCAATAAATAATATTGTGATATGTGCAATTTTGCTATGTTAGTAATTTAGCATTGTTGGTGTTATTTGTTATTCAGGCAGTGCATGTGTTGCTACAAGGACTACAAAAATTTTGAAAAATTCAACAACATAGTCCAGGTCATTCTTCACCGTGCGATCAAGTTGATACAACAACTGCCTAAACAGAGGCTGCGAGAGAAACAACGCCAGTTCGAGTCTGATGGGAAGCTAGACAGGCGCAAGCAGGACGATGGCAGCCCAAAAACGAAGGACACGGATGTACGGCAGAATTCGGGAGACGACGAAAGGAGTGCCGATGGAAATGACCAGAAATTGGAATCCGGAGTGGAGGACAAACTGGCCAGTGACGATCCTCAGTCGGGTTGTGAACAAGAGAGGCTGACTGAAGGAATGGAGAAACAACCGCGTAGTCAGGAGAAGGCAGCTGGTGATGTAAAGAAACTTGAAGAGGATGGCACACGGAAGGCCGAAGAACAAGATGAGGAGGAGGATGAAGAAGAAGAGGAAGACGACGAAGATGATACGTGGACACTCGAGGAGTGCGATAACATGTTTCTGTTTGTGTCTAAAGTGTTCCTTATGAACTTCCCCCTGTATATGGCGTACAAACATTGCGTTCATTCTACACTGGAGGAGCTCTCTCAGCAGGAAGCTAGTGCTCTGAACAACTACTGCGAACTGTCTGTAAGTTGATGTTGACGTGGATGTATACACCGTGTCATTTTTAGCTGATGGACGATGCATGAGTGTGAGGGCTTGGACGGATGTTTGATAATTTCCTGAATGCAGTTTGAGTTCATTTGTGATTATTTTAAAAGTATACTGATAACTATGGCATAATCACATAGCAAAGAAAATAGACAATTTGTTCATTCTCTTTACTGGGATATGGACGTATCATAAGAAATATCCCTGGAAAAATTTGGTTCGTGATAAGTTGATATTTTTGACAGAGAATGGAGGGGGGGGGGTATTTCTATCAAATTAAAGAAGTTCTTTTGCCAGCTAGTTTGGGTAATAATGTTATTATGTAATTGATATTTCTTTCTAGAAATTGTTTTATTCTTGATTCAGTCCTATTTGTTGAATAATTTTACATGAAAATTGCAAGGGCACCTCCGTGGTCTAGCGGTAGCGTGTTGGACCACAGATCACTACCACCGTGTTCGAATCTTGGCATGGGCATATCTGAAGGTTGTTTCGTCTTTGACTTCGCCGCATTACCTTCAGAGGTCGCTCGGCCCATTTAGCCTACTGTGTGCACAAAAGTGGCCATAAAACATCAATCAATCAAAAACATATATGAAAATTGCAGACTGTATTAAGTGTTAATGTTATCATTTGTCTATCATATTGTGCTTCTGTTTGGTCTTTAATTGATGATGCTATAGTTAAGGTGGATGGATTTATTAAGACCAATAAGATCTGCCTTTTCAGTTTTATAAGAGCATTTCTGTGTCTTTACAGGATACGGAAATTCCGGTGTATTTGCTGCGTAATGTATGTTTCTTCTGTGATAGCAATGGCATTGCATCTATAGCGCACTGTTTTGATCAGTCTGACCCCGAGATACTGCCGTGTATGGTAGCCCACACGCTGATTACCATTGTTGCTAATGTAAGTTGTGCCGTATTCTGTTATTTGATGCCTTACTGAGTGAAATTACAATTTCCACTTCAAACTCATAAAAGTTATTAAACGGTGTTGCTATTAAAACTTTAAAATGTTTTTGCATTTACCACAAAACGTCAACCGCTTGAACAGACTAGCAGTTATTTGCTCTTATATTTTTCCAGTTCATCCTCCATAAAGTAGAGATTTTTATTGTAATTGGGTGATGTTGCTGTTTAATGGACGAAATGCCAATTTAGCCGAATTTGTGATAGGATATTTCAAATCACCGTATCAATGTTTAGTTGTTTAAACACAGGGCACTTTTCTTCCAAAACTTTTCATGATTGTCATTAAATTATAATATTATGCCTTTATTTTTAAATGAGTGATTGTTAGATTCTCTCATTAATGTGATTAGATTATGAAGATCTGGAGTGGGGTTGGTGTAGGCTTTAAATCTTGTTTGTATCCCACTGGATAAAAATAATAATTGTACATTATCTTTAAACTATCACATTTTAGAAGAGACCTGGTTATATGTTATCTTTTTTCAAGTTCTGCCTTTTTTATCTCCCAATCTGGTATTAAGATTCGGTTTAAATAATTTGTCTTGATTTATATGGTTGGTACTGTAGAAAGTATATCTGTTTGTAGACAGCTGGGTATCTGAACTAGGAATACATTTAGCATAGCTATTATTCTCTCTCATCATCATCTCTGTCAAAATAATCTTTGGAAGAGGGAAGTGGAAAAGCACCATTCTTTTTTTTGAGTGTCGATTGATTAATTTGTGTTATATTTTTGGCTTTTAGCTACGCTTGTGGATGAACATAGGAACAGTGATGCAGAACATTGTTCCAATCCGTGGCCAGATCATTCATTACATGTGTCGACTGTCGGACAAGGACCTCCGCATGGCCGGCACGAGAAACATGACAGAACTGATGTGGACAGCTATCAAGGAGCCAATTGAGACTCAGCTGATGTTTGACAAAGAAGGACTCGACCTGGCTTTTAAATATTTCACTTGTTCGACGCTGACTATTCGACTGGCTGGAGTGACTCAGATCAATGTTGGTACAATTTATTTTTCGTGTTATGTTTTAGAGCATCACATGTGCTTAATGCATTTTTGCTGAGGTATCCTTCAATATATTTATTTCAATGAATTAATATCTCAATTGTTACTCGTTTCCAGAACCAGATCAACCTCTATAATGAATTGGCCCATAGTGAGAGTTTAGTTGAAGGCGAAGGGTAAATGTGTATTTTTTTAATTTGTAAAATATTTTTCTTAACTTTCGTCCCTTTTTAGTAATAAACTTGTATGTTTTTATTATGCGATTTTCTTTATTTACGGTTGAGTTCTATATTGTTAGAGCATACGTGTGGTGTTTGATATTAAGCAGGCTATTTTGTTATGTATTAAAATACTAAAAATGTGTATTTTATCCCCAGGATTGGCAAACACCTTGCCTGACTGGCTTATTGAGAATAAGATTATAGAGCAAATATTTGGCCCAAATTTACATGTTGAGGTAATGAAGTAAATTGTAATCTCGTTTTTCTCTTTCAATCTTTTTGTGGAAAAATTAATGTTTATTGTAGAACTAGTTTTTAGTAATTATTGATATTCTTAATTGACATTGCTGAAAGAAAATTTCTTTATGCATTTTGTCAGATTATAAAACAAAGCCAGTTGATCCTGAATGTTTTAGCTATAGAGGGCCGTATTACAAAGGAGCACATGGCTTGTATATGGGCGGCAGCACAGGTAGGTTCAATGAATTAGGTTACTTTTATAAGCCTATATAATTCTCTGGTTTAGATATGTTTTAAATAATCGGGTAACTGCTGTTCATCTGGCGTTCTAACTTTCGTGTCCATTAGCTTAAGCACTGTGGACGCCAGGTGATGGAGATTCTTATCCCTTTGATAAAGAACCTGGAATTTCAGCCAGCCCAACACCTTCTACAGCTTGTCTCATCTCTGGATCCGAGCCAGCACACTGAACAAGTAAGAAACATACCAAAAAGAAATCTTAACTATGATCTTCACTAGCTTTATCAATATCAAGTGGTTGTCTGGATTGGTTGCGATTAAGTTTTGCCTTACCCTTCGTTAATGACTACATTCTCTGATTCATAGAACTTCTTTTTAAAGGCCTCAAACATTTGATTTTTTGTATTGTAGAAGTAGCTTGCTTGTGTCAGTATAATAGTTTACACACTGTTACAAATATGGTCCCAGTGAAATAATCCACCTGCAAATGAGTATGCACTACTGCCATCTGGTGAATTTGATTGGCAGTTGTGATAACACAACCGGACTGTTTTTCTTTTATCATATCAATGTATGCCTCATTGAAGCAGATACTGCAGCACTTGTTTTAGGAGCATGCAGTAGGGACAACGTTTTTTTTCACAAAATCAATTTCTTCGCTGATCCAATATCATATCGCATTTTGTTGTGTTGTGATAGTTGTCACCAGCAAAATGTACACCACATATGTATGATGTGCTGGTGAGGCACCATTTGTTTCATGTTCATTCGTTAGTTAGAGTATAATCTCTCCTACCAAGTCGGTGACTCAGCTTTCTCAGGAACTCCTCATAGATGTGATGGAGTTTGTGTCCATTTTGATTGTGTATCCTGGTATTTTTTGTTTGTCTGGGATGTTTTGCTGGTATTTATCAAGTTTGTGCTTGAAACTGGTCATGGAGCATCCTGTCTGGCCACAGATATTTACTGGAAGGCTGTTGAAAAGCTGTGGACCCCTAATTTGAAGGCTCCCTTATCTGATTGTTTTATTTGGGGAACTCGGCACAGACAACCCTGCCTTGTTGATGTGTATGATTTTATTCCAACATTTGGGACAGTTTCTTCTAGAATTTTCAAGGGGTATATAAGTCGATATCTTTCCATCCTCTTCTCCTGAAAGTACATCTTGAGGGCTGATAGTCAATCTCAGTAATTTTGCTCAGATATTGGATATATCTTACTGGAGAATGATCTGAAGAGGGACTCAGTTTTCTGGATATCTCCAACTCTGTGTGATGTCCATAGCTGGGAGCAGTAATCTATGTGTGGCTGGACTATGTTGCGCCATAGTGTTTTCCTAGTGTGCATATCTCTGACCTGGAAAGTTCTTATGATCCACCTGCATTTTTGCCGAACTTTGTTATATACTGTCTCTGTATGGTCAGGGAAACTGAGAGTGTCACTCATTTTGATACCAAGATCTTTGACACATTGGGTTTATTAAATTTTTCTGTTGTTTGGTCCAAAGTATGAGGTGGAATCTTTTATGTCCTGATTTTTACCATATCGGAGTAGTTCAAACTTGTTTTCATTAAATTGCATGTTGTTTATTTATTGCCACTTGTGTATTGTTTTGAGGTCCTTTTGTAGTTTCTTAATGTCATCCTCATGTTTGATGGCAAGAAGGACTCTTGTATCATCCGCAAAAGATGAGACTTTGCTACCTGTATTGTTATTTATGTCCCCTATTAGAATGAGAAATAATATTGGGCCTAGAACAGTTCCCTGGGGTACACTACTTATCACCTTTGACAAAGTTGAGCTAGCACCATTTGATATGATGAACTGGGTTCTGTCACTAAGAAAGTTATGAATCCATGTCCCCACTTTTCCGCCAATACCTAGCTGTTTCAATATATGGGCAAAATGTGTCCGAGTCATCCCGAGCTTTTTGAAGATGGCGGAGGAAATTCATGAATGGAAACCTTTCCAAGCTAACTTCATCATAGCCAACACAAAAAATAATTGTGGGTGTTGTTTAACATTATAAAATTCTAAAACTAGAAAGGAATGAATACATTATTGAAAATTCAAATGTCTGAGGCTTTTTAACTGTAAATTAATAGTTCATATGGCCAACAGAAGAAATAGGCTATGAGTCAACAACTCAGTCATTAACTTACGAGTAACTGTATGATTAGATACATGAATTTCAGCATGAGAACACAGTGAAGATTATTACATCTGACCGTAAAAGAATTATATTTTTGAAGCAGAAACAAAATTTTAACTTGAATTAGAAAATAATCATTGATTTATTTGGCTGTGTATTATGAACTGTATCACATGAAATTGTTGAAAAACAACAGTAGCTTAGAATCTTGTGTGGCCATGGCAAGGATTTATTAGATTTTCATGCAGAGACTAAAGGATTATTTTGGACTCAGTTTGTTTCAAGGATGTGTTTAATTCGTAGTTTATTGGAGGTTGCTAATTGCTGTGCAGTTTCAGCTTCATCATATAACCTGATAACACAGGTTGTGATAAAGCTTAATGACATATATCAGTCAGGATAGCCATTGTTTATCACTCGTTTAAAAAAATAGCTTTCCTCTGTTTGATCAAGTATAATCTGATTATATAACAGCTAAAATAATTCAAAATTTATTGTTTTCTAGGACACTGAATGGCCTAAATTGTGCCGATGTGTCGTTAAACGACATTTATCCATCCATCCATCTAAACTTAGTGTTATGAAAAGTTTCTGGCTGATATGCATTGAATTAGTAGTAAGATTTGTGAATTACTATATAACTAAGTAAATCGTTGCCATATATTCTTCCCGATATTTGATCCTAGTCTGTATGCTATATTTTCTTATTTGCTTTGCGTTCAATAAAAAAAACCTTGTGTCACTTTGTGAGTCATCTCTGATTTGTTTGTTCCATGCTAGACCCTTCTTTTGGCATCAACAATTATCAAGTTCCTCTGGAATACTGCCATTGTTCAAACGCAGATGTGTATGCAGCGACACAATCAAGGATGTGGAAAACTTCTGACAAAGGGCACTGGTTAGTATATTTATTGTTTTTCCACTGAAACTTGTAAACAATTGTGATGCACACAGCTACTGGTGTCTGCAGATCAAATTAAGAATCTGATGCTGTAAAATATTCAGGCTGTTAATAAGTGTTATTTGGCCAGTTTAAATCCACGAGTTGACTGATCAATGTGTTTATCTGTGCTGTAAAAACACATTAGTGTGACAAAAATAGTATGATGTAGAGCTCTTCTTTGTGCCATTACCCGTGTTCAGATCGAGATGTTCCACGTTTTGCGTATTCAGAATGAATGTTTGCCATTTGCAGAGTGTCACATCGAATCATTGCAAGATTCCGATTCACCTGGCCACTGTCAGCACACACTGCGCAAGGATCAACAGAGTGACATATTTAAACTCGGCGGCCAGGCATCCAGCTCACTGGAGGCCCACATGTCAGACGGCGAGTCAGAGAATAGCAGCATCTCGGCTCACAGTGACATGAATGAGTCATTGCCGTGTGAGAAGGACTGCAAGCGATATATAGCTCACAAGAGGCTCAAGATCAGGATACAGAAGAAGCAGATGTTGGAGCAAGAACAGTCGAGTGAAAGCGAAATAGAAGTGGACACGGACAACAGCGAAGAGGAGGCCAAGGTTCACTGTGGCCAGGGAATCTGTCACCATGTCGAATCGGAATCGGAATCGCTCGATGATTCCGAGGAAGAGGAGGATGAAGAAGAGGAGGATGATGAAGATGACGACGAGGATGATGATGAGGAAGAGGAAATGGAAGATGAGCCGGAGGAGGAGATCAATGTTACTGATGATGAGGTCAGTAAACATATCAAGGTTGTAAAGGTTAATGGCGAAGGCCGCCGCTGTGTCGATGGCAATAACTCGTGTACGAGTGAAAGCGACAGAGAGGCGTCGCCGAGCAAGAAGCGCCGGCTGAGACGTGATAAAATTAAAAGTAAGCAAAAAGTTATTGACGTCGATGTGGTGAAGGCCGTCGTTAGGGCACATGAGGAATATAAACACGATGTGGAGAATTGTCAGAAGTGCAAGCACGATGGCCACTCTGTCGAGTCCGAGGGCATTACTGACCTGGAGACCAGTGGTAGTATTGATGTGGCACAGCCTGTGATGCTGCCATGTTCAACGGCAGTAAGTGTTCACTTCTCAAAAGTCCATACTAGTACAGTGTTATCATAATGGCTGTGTGCTGCCTGTCTTGTTGTGGCTGGATGGCGTTTCGTTTATCGCTGTGTCTGCGTTGCTGTATGCTGTTATTATTAGGGATTTTTTATTTTATTTGCTGGATATTTATGAGGCTTTGTTATTCGTCAGGAATCGCTGAATGCTGGCACCCAGAGAGTGATCATGCAGGATCTGGACACCCACAGCAGTGATGGCGAAATTCCTCTTTCTATGGTCGTGAAATCTCACATTAGATTCTGTGGCGACAAACACGGCATGAACCCGGATGACATAGACAGCTATCTGCACATTCATGCCGTGGCCCATGGTCACCAACATCATTTTTCTCATCATGGCATGTCAAGGTATGTAGTATTGTGGTTGAGATGTGGATGGTCATCCATATTGATGTTCAGGCTTAAAGACCCACTGCCACCTATTACACCTTCCATCCATTCTCGCATATGCTTAAGTCATTAAGCTCGAAGTCGTTATCTGGACTAAATAATCAATATTGTGCATGTAAAATGCTGAATAAATTATAATGTATGAAACTTGTTATGCTTTTAAAAGGAATATGATGCACATATAACATGTTTACTTGTTTGCACGTATATGTTAAAGTACTGTAGTTAATGAACAACGTATTCTTTTCAGGAAAAATTCAAATGAATTGTATTGTCTTTATACCTTTTTCTTAAAGATAATTGGTGTCATATATTTGTTAATAGTTTCTGTGAGATTATTTGCTAGGTTTGCTGCAGTCTTTTTGTAGCAGATATTGTCATACATCACTCCACTGGTGGGGTGTTTCAGACTCAGATGTCATGTTAACCAGTATACACCATAAGTCCCTGAATTAACTTAAATATAATTGCCACAATCTGGTACCATAATCCAGATAAAACTGGTCGCCATTGCAGGGAGTTCAAGATTGATTTACTGTTATTTTTTATTACGTGCACCTGGATGACTTTCACTTTTTCTGTGAATACCAGTGTCATCCTCGAAAATAGTTCTGAGGTGATTGTAAACACACATGAGGCAAAATTAGTGAGAATTTAAAAATAGTGTATTAGGATATTAGGAGTAAAATATTTCTCGGATATTGATATTTTATTAGTGAATATTGTGGAAATTGTGTGATTAAGATGTAATAATATGCTGAGTGAACATGTTTGATTGGAACATTGTTACATTGGCACAAGCTGCTTCTGAATCACTTAACTTCATGTGATATAAGCTATCTACTAACCAGATTTATCTATAAAAAACACCACAGTTGTGTCACTTGTTTTATTCAATATAAAACAGACGGCCTGATCTTTGAAATTTCAAAAAAGCTATGCAATGTATTGTATATACTCAGGCATAAGTCACACCCACGTATAAGACACACCTATTTCTAGGATCAATAAGCCCCCTGGAGTCGAACCCACATATAAAATGCACTAAAATCAGCAAGGTGTAAAGATAAAATAATTTAGGTGAAAACTACTAGATAATGCACAGAACATTGTTTATGTTGATCATCCGTTTCACCTGCATTCTGGTAGTGCCACAGGTAACAACATAACCCTGTTGTCGCATATCCAGTCTTTTATTTCTCGTTCTCCTTGCAGAAATGATCCCTTCCCCACTCTGTGTACCTTCTGTTGCTTTTTGGCTGTCTCTCACTTGCTTTTCTGAAACATTGAAATCCTCTGCCTGTCGTTATTACAATTGTCTCCATACTGCCTCATTTACCATGCCATTCAATCGCACACGCTTGCACATTTCAACAGTAATGACACATCTTGGTGATCAAGTCGCTAATTAGTGCATCGGATTAAATAATTATGGAGAGAAAAGACACCTAATAAATTTGTTTATTGTTCATATTTTCATTATTAACGTTGAAAATCAATACTATTGTATTTTCCCTTATATTATGCCAAATATACCTTCCCTTTTAGTCTCACCCGCATATAAGTCGCACTCGAATTTGGTGTCGATTTCGGAGTATAAAAAGTGTGACTTATACCTGAGTATATATGGAACATGAAATGTAAAGACATAAGCCCAGATGGAAGCAATCTTTAGCATTTAAATTTTTTGGTAAAAGTGTAATGGACACGTTTGTTGCTTATGCTTTAGGGAGTTTATTGAGGATATTCTCAGTCCAGATGACAACAGCTGTAATAGTTCACATATCAGTAATAAATCGGAGAAGAATATGGCCGACTTTGAGGGAGAGGACATACTCAGTGATGAGGAGCTGGCCCAGATAAATGCACGAGCATGTTACAGTGGTCATCATGTACATCAACCTCTGTCGAACATAGCCGTATATAAAATGCCAAAAGGTGTGTGTTTGACAACGATAAATTGATAGAAGTTACGATGTAAAATAACGTGTTTTTTCTCCAATTCGTTGAGTTCTTTATATACGTGTTTTGTCTTGCTGTTTAAAAAAAACCCCGATTAGATTAATGATGTGTTGTAGCTTAAGTTCTATTATTTTCCGAACTTGATAGAATTTGTTTATCATTAATAACCATTGTAATATTTTGTTATACTCTTCACGACTATAATAATTTCAGCTCATATGAACCATCACAACAAGCAGGTAGCTATGGTTGAGACAATACATACGTGTATAAAGTTTGATGATGTTTGCAAACCTGGGAATACTTTACTCTGGGACCTCGTTCAGGACGATAATGTGGTGAGTGGTTATTCGACACAAACACTATAATAGCAACAGACTTACCTGTCAGTTAGTTATTATTTGTTTTTAATTTCTTTTGTATTTGAAATGGAACTTTTTCTCGCCAACTTAAAAACAGTATTTGAGAACTAATTGGTTTACTTCTACGCACAGACTGTACGTATAGAAATAATTAATAAAATGCTTTCTGTGCTTTGAAATTAGGGGGGGGGGAGGTTCCATCAGCAAAATGTTTAAAGCATTGCACTGCAAGCCTTCAGGTTGTAGGTTGAAATATGACTCGTGTGTGCTTGCGGCAGACATGGGGTCAATTCCAATTTTAGAATTGCTTATTTTAAAATAAAGGAAATTGGAATTGATAAATTGGAATTGAAGTTTGGCATAAAAAAATTAAATCCACAAATTAATTTACCATTTAATTTTTTAATTCAGATTATTCTTCCATGACAATCCTACTTAGAATATAAAGTACTCGAAGTAGGTATTCTAAATAGGTACTCAGAGTACCTACTCATGGTAAAAAGTAGTAGGTAAAAAAATGGAATTGGAATTAATAAATTTGGAATTGGAAATGATAAATTTGAATTGGAATTGACAAAGTGGAATTGACCCCATGTCTGGCTTTTGGTATGTTTCCCTAAGGAGTCAGCCCTTGGCCATATGTCTCGGATATGACCAGTGGTGAGGTTAAACAAACAAACCAAAAAACCCACCAGTTTGTACCTTCAAATATGAACCAAATATTAGCTGTTAATCTTTTACATATTTTTTGTGAACTATTTACGTAATACAATTTTTATTCTAATATTCGAGGGATTATATCACCGGATATCTAGCACATCATTTATTATCGTTATTTACATCTAAAATAAAGAAATCAACCCTGGCATATCAAGCCGTATGCGATGTAGCCATCTACATTTTTGTTGTCCTGAAGCATAAAATGACATTGATCACAAACCGTACCCAGTAAAAAATTTTGATTAATGGTATAAACTTTCAAACATAGTCATTATGAATTAACTTTGTTAATCTCTAATTTAGTATGGCCATAGATTTAATAATTTAACTGCACAGAGAAATATAGAATAAACGCAGTATTTTATATTCTCAGTAACATGATTGTGAGTTCTGTTATCTATTTTTATTCTTCTGAAATATAAACTTTTCAGTCTAAGCTGCCCGATGGCCTCTACATAGAAGCAGAGAAGGTTCTCCTGTCCCTCGTTTGCTTTGCCACTGATCAGACAATTCGTACAAAGTTCATTGAAGCATGTGTGGAGAATCTGGCTAACCACAGGTATGGCTGTTTTCGTATTTCAGTATGGCAATTGTGCAATTATCCACTGTAAGATGTGTATAGTAAATATTTGTTACAAAATATAAAAAAATTCCATATCAGAATTGTAAATATATGTAATTTTTTTCATTGTAAAAACCAGCTTCGTTATGCACTAACTCAGCGAAGCCATTGTAATTTTGATCTAAGGCCTAGATTATGAAATTACATAACAATTATTATTATTATTTTTTTTATAATAGAGTCATCAATCAAATAACTGGAGCTCAGTTGATTAACTGGACAACAAAGATGTTAAAAATGTTTCGTAATCGTGTTTGATCAATGGATTGATTATCTAGACTATTATTTAACCATCACATATCCACGTCTTGTATTCTGACTAGCTGTACGTTCTATGTCTGTGTATTGATGTTTAAAGGCGAATTAGTTATTTGGAGGTGTTTGTTATCCGCGTTTTAGTAAAACAATGATATTAATTAGGATGATATTATGCTTACTTGGATATTTCCAGATCAGTTGTAGTGTCGCTGCGTCTTCTGCCAAAGATCTTCGCCTCCTTTCAGCCATACAGAGCTGGCATAGATACTCATACCGTAACGATGTAAGTAACTGTTGTCGGTAGGCCTGTATATTGTGTTTTGTGCATGTTCGCTTTACCACTTCGGTGAATACAT
Organism: Paralvinella palmiformis; assembly: GCA_025642065.1. Classification (NCBI taxonomy): domain Eukaryota; kingdom Metazoa; phylum Annelida; class Polychaeta; order Terebellida; family Alvinellidae; genus Paralvinella; species Paralvinella palmiformis. The sequence continues at coordinate 199,652 of JAODUP010000448.1, read as the reverse complement.
GATTACCGTCAGCGATTTAATCTATAACCTCTTTATTTGTATAACAGGTGGGCTGAGAAAGATCTCCAGATGATGAAGCACTTCTTTAATGATCTCGTATATTACAGTAACAAGGAAAACAAGTATTCACCAACAAGTCCACTGTAAGTTAGATGATTTAAATCTGTGTTTTCTTCATAATTGGAATCAGCTTGAAGAAAAACAGCATAGGTTTACGATTTGTGTTCTTTTCTTTAATTATTCATTCCGTATTAATTATTGTTAATTTTACATTTATTTTACATATCTGTTTTAGTTTTTGTATAACCAGTCTGATTTTGATTACAAAATATTTCTCATATTGGCCTCGATACTTAAGAATCAGGATTGTCCCTGGTTAATTTCTCGGTGCTAATGGGTTTATTTCCACTATCGAGTACTGTTTCTGCTGATAGGCAGCTATTTGTGATAGATCATTCTGGCTTGGGTTGATTGATCATGTGTCTTGCATTAAGATTTTATACACTTGCTATAATGATGATATAAAATGGAAAGGAATCGTGAAATTGTGCAAGTTGTACCAGAAAAACATGCACAATCTACAATATTTGAAGCATATTCTTGCTTCTTCTTTGGTTTTAAACTTTAAAAAATGGATTTTTATCAACCCTGATCTGTTTCTGCAAATATACAATTTTAAATTTTGGGGGATGACAATATTAACCTGTGGAGCTATTCGCTCCAGATTATCTAAATATGTATGCTATATTATTTCTATTATTTACTTGTTAATCTAGTGTGATCAACACTAACTGCTCTGGATCATATGATGTAATATAATTGTATTGGCTACACAAACAAGGATTAGTGCTAGCCTTTGATATGCTGATTTTCTTTTTAGTGTTGGAAATACAAAACACTGACACAAAAGGCTTACCCTGTGCTGTAAACATTTCTTTCTCATCTATTTCAGCTTTAACCACCGAGAGGAGATTCAGACCAGACTCCAGTTTCTGACTTGTGTGTTCTCTACTGTGGGTTCACCAGATGTGTTCAGTAGGTGTCATGTGATAATTATTATCCTTAAAAGTAAAGCCGTACTATAGCATTGGTACAGTCGGGCCCTGTTATACAGCAGTCCGTTATAACACAAAATCGGATATAACACGGTCAGACCTTGGACCGCGAATCGTGGAATCCATGACAGATCATTTTTATGTGAAATGGCATGAAATCCACAATTGACCGTTAAAATATTTCATTTTCACAGTTTGTAATTCACACATAAAAAAAACATAGCCAATGGCCACAACATACCCAAGTATATATTTACTGAGCACCAACTTAATTACACACCACCTTTGCTCAATCAGCCAAACAAACAGCCCAATCACAACCCTCAATTATTGTGTCATTCCACCCACTAAATAAGTTTGATGACATTTTCATTACAACAGCAAATACACAAACAAATACATTTTCACAGACGTTTATTTGTGCACTTGCACCTTTAAACGTTCACTTAATGGTTTATATAGTTGCTACCTCCATTTGTAAAGCATGCACTCTATCTGGAGGATGAATATCACCAATCCAAGATGGCTGCTACATTTTATTTTCCACACAAACACAGAGGTAACATTTATGTTTTAAGTCGGCAAATGATTAAACAATTACTGGGAACATCTATGAAATAAACAGTTGTGTGTAATCTTAAAGGATGGTGCAAAACGAGGTGAGTACACAGACTCCCTGATAGTGCCCCTGTCTTGCTTTGTGGTCCACTTATAACACAGTTGACAGGTTGTGGACCCCAATGACTGTGTTATAATGGGGCCCGACTGTATAGATTAGTTGTTTAATCATTTTTTATGTAAATTTGCCTATGTAATGGTATTGTGTAATGCTCTCTATTCTTTGTTTACTAATTCAGGACTAAGCTTAGAACAAGTGGATACTCTGTGGAATTGTCTTGCTGAAGATCCCGAATGTACAGATGATTGCTTTCATTGGTTTCTTAATCAGGCCAAGAGCAAGGACCAGCATGCAATGGGCCTGGACACGTTTAAGCACATTTTTATGGAGAAGGTATTCGAATCGTCTTTATGGAAAAAGTTCAATGCTGGGACAAAAATTAACCATTTTTGTTGCTGATATTGTTGATCAAATTGTTTTGCTATTTAAAGCAGTGTATTGTCAATTGGGTTTCCAGATGCCGCTGCTAAAGCCGGAGAACATGAGCATGATGGGATTGAACTTGTTTACGCAGCTTTGTCATTTGGCCAAGTTGGCTAACACATCAATGGACAATCCATTACCCGAAGACCAGGTAAAAAAAAAACCCTCTTATAACCTCCATCATCATTGTATGGAAAATAACACCAGATCATTTGTTCCAAGCATGGGTGGTTTCATCTCCCAGGGTGAAGGTGGATTATATTAATCCTGTCTCTGAGGCATGAAGGTGGCTAGAGAGAGTCTTTTTAGCAGGGGAATTATTAGTACACATTTCATATACTTAGGAAACGTATCTGTGACATCTCTAACTTGTATCTGTGACATCTCTAACTAATCTTGTTAATATTTAATTATCTGTTGCTGTTTTGAAATTTACTGTGTTATCATCTTCCTCAGTAGTTTCTGGGTTTGAATCCACCTTATATCTGTATTTGTGAGATTTGTTTCCTTATGGGATTGCCTTTCAGTCATATAATCCAGGTGTGACCAGCACAAGAGCAAAATAACTCAACAACTCAAAAAGTCTGTGGAGTTAGATAGTGAAATAAATATATTTACATAGGAATTATTTTAGCTGAATATATTTTATATTGTAAATATATGTAGGAATTAGAAGAAAAAAACCCTACTAAGTACATCAACTGCTTAAATCTTTTTGCAGATTATGCTTGACCAACGTTTGGCTTATTTGAGGTGCAAATTAAATCTTTAGCTAAATTTCTGGCAGTATTAGAAATTTTAATTTGATCAATTTTGATGGCAATTGGTATTTGTACGAAAGCAATGATTAAGGATAATAACAGCAGAAAATTTATTATTAATTAATATGTTTAGTATCACTTAGTGTTATTAAAATAAAATGCCACAACCTGTCCTCTGGTTATTAAATCATAGTTGTTTTATCTGTTGTTGGGAAGGGCATATCTGAAGGGTGTTTCATCTTTGACTTTCTTTCATTACCTTTGAATGTCACTCTGCCCATTAAGCCTAACATGTACACAACAGATGCAGTAAAACATCAGTCATCTGTTGTTGAGGACCATAGAATCAGTTTTAGTCTTGTGTGGGATTCATTATACAAATATGTTTGGTTGTTTTTAGATCCAAGGGATGGACCAGTTGTGGGGTATAGCACTTAAGGCACAGAACACAGATGTCAGTTTGACGGCCATACAGTATCTGAATGGATATTACATTAACTGTAAGCATTTACCTGGATAATATTGATTTAAACAGATAAAGATAGTTTTCTGGTGTTTCTTTGTTTAGTCTGGAGATTAATAATAAATAATAATAATTTTATTAATAATACATAATAGTATATTTGACAACATAGGATGAAAGATAAGATTTCCTTCTTAAATTTTCAAATTTAAGAAACATGTATATCAACTAATGTATTTCTCTCAGAGAAAAAATCACTGTTATTCACCTGTTGCATGTTTTATTTCAGATGGGAGTGGTGGTTTAGAAAAGGAAGGAGAATTCATTCAGAGATGCATGGATAGTTTAATACAAGCATCTGAGCAGTTGGATCCATCTCTTCTCCACACTGCTGTAATATCCCTTAACTGTGTACAAATTTTAAAATTTTCATTGAAATAACAGCATAAGTAAGATTAAATTAATTAGAAGGTGTTTTTTGTGGGGATCTGCTTTTGTCATGACTGGATAGGGTGCGTGATGGCATTGATTACAGCGTGTCATGATTGAAGCTCGGACTACATTATGTGGCAAAATATTTGTCTTTACAGAATCCAGAATCTGGTTTATTGGTGATCCAGAGGGGGCTGGTCTTGCTGACCAACCACTTGGAGAGTTTCAGAAAACGTTACGCATTCCATCTGCGCATGTGGCAGTTGCAGGGCGAGGGCATCGAGTGTCACAAGAAGTGCACACAAGACAAGAATGCTGTACCTCTGAGGGTTGTTCTTCAGGCTGCTGGCGCTTCAGAAAAGGTAGACCATTGTGCTGATGATGATATTTTGACCGCCTCCCCAGCAGCCCTTTTGCTTTCGAATTATACATCCATTAATGACATGATGCTGAATTTAAAACATATACTCAATTGTGATGGCATGTCACTTCCATGATAATGTCAACCGGTTAGAAATAACTATAATTATTAATGCAATCTTTCCACATGCAGACTGTAGTCGAGATGCAGTCAGCTGATTTGGTCGCAGAGCTGCGGGCAGAGGTGACCTACTGGTGGGAGTCTGTGCAGAAATCGCAACAGCAACAGCGTCAGCAGCAGCAGGAACAGCAGGAGATGAGTGGTTCAGTGCTGACCCCTATATTAGGGGCCATGCTTGGAGACGGACCGGTTAGAATGATTACTCTTGGCCATGAGCTGACTGTTGACAGGGATGAAAAGTCTTTGGAGGAAATGCAGTTTAAAGAAATGCAGGTGTGTGTGTGTGTGTGTGTGTGTGTGTTTGTTTGTGTGTGAGAGAGAGAGGGAGAGAGAGATACTTCATTACAAATTTGTAAGTTGAGTGCAAGATTTCTAACAGTTTCCCCAAATGGCTAAAATTAACTTATCATCATTTGTCAGATTTCCTTATGACCACAAAAAAATGTATGCAGTCTTACTTATATCAGGCAGAATATTACCCAATTTTGCTTTTGTTCATGAGAAGAGAACCTAAAATAACAAACATCACTGGACATTGTAGAAGTTTAGGTTCATGCACAGTACATCTGTACTTGTCGTGCATAATTTATATATTAAAGAAAGGTGTGTGTGTGTGTGTGTGTGTGTGTGTGTGTGTTTGTGATTATACAGTATATTGATTTAACTTTCATGCCAGCTCGTACTTCTTCACCATCTATCGAGCCATTTAATTGTGCAATTACACAGATATTTCACACGTAACCACTCCTAATCTTATCTCTTTTCCAACAGTATGTGTTTGTTTCACTCGGCGGCAGTAGACCCCCTAGAAAACAAGATGGCAACATGCCTGCCTCATCGCTCGTGCCGCCCGACAGAAACAAGCTTCCCATGATGTTGTTACTGGAAGAACCGCATTTTAGTCGATTGTTTAACCTTCTGCAGCAACTGAGTAATTTTAAGCCGAACGTGGACGATGTGGTAGGTCTATGTTGACCGCTGTATTAGAATGAATCCTGTTTTGTTAGCCCGTAATTGCCTCGTTAGCTTCAGCTCTCATTTATCATTTGACCGAGCTTAGTGTGGATTATTGTTTACAATCACAGGATCAGCAGAAGGTCTACAACCTACAGACGAAGGCGACAGTCTTGTCTCGTAAAGTCTGGGACCTCCTGATGCTGCTTCCGACGAATCAGGAAATCCTGCAGAAGTTCCTCTCGGTGTCTGATCACGTACGTTTTTGATCGGTGGTCAACCTAAACAGGGCCATTCTCACGTTCTACGAAAGACGATCCATTATGTCATCAGTTTTAAGATAAATCCATCTCATACTCTAAACGGATGTACTTTCCCTCTGTGATATGAACTAGGTGTGACTGATGCCAAGGCTGAATAAACCACTCACTTACGAATCAGATTACTTCCTACGTAAATGTTGATGTTACTACGCCATCTTAAATAAGCCTGAAGCATGATGATGTCAAAAACCAAAACAAACCAGCTGCGCTTTGCATTGTGGGATTTATAGGGGGTCAGCTGAATGATAATACCGTGATAATCCTGCCATTTTAACCTTAAACGTCAATGTTCCGGATCTGTTATAATTGTGTCAAAAACTAACTTTCCATTGATATCCTATGAAAAATGTGTGTGGCAATGTTTTTTTGTGTGTGAGATGGGTCTATCTCACACCTGAAATCATGCCATTTGCTTGTATTCTTATAAATGTTTCTTTTATAAACGCGTATTTTTGTATTCCGTTCTGCCTTTATTGTGTTGCGCTCTTTTTTTGTTGTAATGCTAATTACATATCAATCTTTGGCCTTCACAGAAAGAGTTTGAGGGATCGAACAAAGACATGGTCAAGTGGGAGGAATTGCTGGATGCTGAAAACCCACACAAGCTAATGTATTCCCTGCAGATAGTGGAGACATTGTCGCACAAAGCCACGAAACAGAGACGGAAGGTAACCAGAGTCACTGTTGTTTGTTTGTTTGTTTGTTTGTTTGTTTGTTTAACTATTCTGTTTTGTGTGTGCCATTTGTCAGAGTTATCAGCCAGCTCACCTGAAGTAATCTTGTCTGATATTAATTATTTTATTTCTAGCTGTCTGTGTCACTTGATGATAGTACTGTCTGTGATGAGATGTGTGCTGAAACATGGAATAATAAGGTACATCTAAAGGGTTGAGGTGTGTGTGTGTGTGTGTGTGTGTGTGTGTGTGTGTGTGAGACAATAAATATAAGTATAGATATTTTTTGACATAGTATGTTGTAATAGGAACAGTGGTTTTGCAAATACTTGAATTGGCATCGTTTATTCTTTAACAATTTTATACACTTGTACCAAACTATTTGGATGCACTGTCAAACCTAAATATCTGTATTTTAGAGTATGTTGAGGAAAATGGCTGTTAGTATATGCCCAACAGTATAGTATGCTGAAACCTGTCTTAAGCAACCATTCCTGGGACCAATTCAGGTGGTTATCGCACAAATGGGGGGGGGGGGGGCCTTTAAGACATTTTTGTTTGTGAGTAACGTATCAACTTCTTTTTGTCCTTTGAAGGTCTTTCTCTTATCAGTTTTCATATTACAAGTGTCCATTCGAAAAACCACATTGTATAAAACCTTTGATAAATAAGTCCACCTTAATGACAGTTTTATAAGCCAACATTTTGCCTCGGTGACAATATTTTACACATAACATTTGCCAACATTTTGAGTGATATATATATATATATATATATATATATATATATAACTAAAGATAACGAATATCAAGTATTTGTTCTGGAAAACTTTTACACAATTTCTCAAAGAAACTGACCACGTCTCTATGGCTTAACTGCTACTGCAGTTGGCCACAGACCTCTAGCACCATGATTCAAGCCCCTGGCTAGCTGTACCTGAAGGTCATTTCATTTATCAAGTTACCTCGTTATCTTTGGAGTCTGCTTAGTCCATTTAGCTTACAAAGGTTGCTTTAAAACGGGGACAAAATTTCTGTGATCAACTGGTAAATAGTTATCTCAAAAAAATGACACTGAATAACCAGAGGAAGTCAACACTAATACATCCAGAACGTCCATTAACTAATTAATTAATTAATTCTTTTATGATTAGGAAAATATATTTTTTGATTAACCTTTTATTTATGTTTTGATTGATCAGTAACAAGGACTTATATTACTGATCAGTGATTAGCCAATTATTGTCAAATTAAAATATTCAATGGTGAAGACATCATGGCCATATATTCCAGGTGTAACAAATGTTGAGGCTGAACAGAGTACTCAGTCACTGAATTGTGCAGAAAAATGTGGCATATATGAAGTGCCTGTGGTGATTTAAGACGGGTGTTATGAACTGAAGGTCTAAAATGGGTGGTTGCTTAATGCAGAATACAAGAAATCTCAAAACACAGGTTTCTTTATAAGTTTTTCTTCTGATGACAATATATGGTCCAGTTTTTGGTGGTTTTTGAGTCCAGGCGATCTCAGGATGGTTGATCACAGGGAGAGGTTTAAATGTATACACTTGTTATACGAATCAAAGATAAATTACTGGTTCATTCTCAGCTCTAATATGAATAGTATTGTAGTACAGGAATTCTAACCACAACAGGTTCATTAATAAATTGTCCTGTGTGTAATACTGACAAATCACCCAGTATTGTTCAGACCTTTCATGTGTATCAGCAATGGTGAGAGAGTATGTTTTGTAAAATAAGCACCAAGGTCATGAAACTGCTTGGTTTGAATTTTCTTTGCCAAAAATGACAACACTGTGTTTTATTTTGGAACATTGCAACAGACCCTAATAGGCCATTGGGAAGATGCCACATCAGTATTGAGTTATAACGTGTTGGTATATTGTAACAAGTCGTGTGGATGCGGGGAATAAATTCAGTCCAGTCCAGTATATACGCCGTTAAAATCAGGCCAAATTATTTACCCCAAACCGGGTTTGGTATCTGGTACCCACATACATGTGCTGTTATCGTGCACGTAATAAAAGGAATATCTGCACTCCATATCTTTTCAATGAATTTGCAATCAATATTTCTTCACGATTAGGACTAGTCTAAGTCTTAGTGTCTAGCCTAGTGTAAGTAAAATAAGCTGAACGGTGGCTATAATAAGAGTGTCAATAAAATACGTTCCGTAATTAATTGCCTTAGAATCAAAGTTGTGTAGCCAGTATTACAATTGATGTGTTGCAGGGCTATATAATGATGATGTTTTTGCAGTTGTAGTTTGTATGAAACTTTTCCATGGGTAAAATTCCTATACTCCTGCATGATTATAATACTTAACATTTTGATTAAAAGAAGTAAAATTTTATATTGCAACACAAACATGCAATTATTTAACAAACAGTGATATTTGTATAACATAATGGTGTGTGTTAATTCATATTTCATACCTGCTTCCCTTTTTTTTGTCTCTCTCATATCTTGGTCTCACTCTCTCTGTGTGTGTGTGTGTGTGCCCAAATTATTTCTGAACAAAACCTCTTACTGTAACACTAATTTATAATGTTTTATTCTGTTGTTCTCCAGTTTATATCATGTGGTGGACTCATCCACTTGTTCAACATATTCCTGCGAGGAGGACTACAGATTAAAGAGGGTGACCACTGGAATGAGGTAATTGATACCGAGTCACATGATGTTGTAAATGTGGTTAATAATCATCAATATTATCTTTGTTATACTCATTCTGTAATAATAATAATAATAATAATAATAGCAGAGTTGTAGCATACATCACTCTAAACCTCCACATAAGGGTTTGGATTCCACTGTATTTGCTGGAGTTCCCCTAGTCTGTAATGCCTGAGGCATGACCAGTGCCAAGGCTCAGAAGGACTGGCTCACTCGAAGCACTGTACCATTGCATTCCCTGATGCCGTAGCATTGTGGGGTCTGCACAACTTGCTTTCATTTACTTAGAATACAAATTATGAACATACATGAATAAAATTAATAATTGTACAATTTGTTTTGTCTTGTGTTGATATGAATTTACATATAGATACAGTTTTAGTGTAACGTACATCGAGAATTTGCTTTCCTAAAATCTTTACGTTTTTGTCATATATTCTTGTACTGTGTAAAACAGTGCAATGCTATCATCTACTGACAATGCTGTTTGCCCTAGTGTTATTAGATCAGTGACTGATTGTGTGTTGCTGATGTTGCCTGGTTTGCTGTCTTTCAGTGGCTGCAGGAGTGTCTCGCTTGTTTGCTGAGACTAATTAGTCAGTTTGCAGTTGGCCACAACGATTTGGACAGTTCTAATGACGAAGGTCAGGAGTCAGAGGAGCCAAGTCCACGGAAGAGAATAAAAAAACAAAAGAGTCAAGAGATCATCATCCCGAAGCTAGCTCAGGTATGACAGCAGACGTTTTTGTATCCTATCAAATGAATATATCCTGTTGGCATCAATATTTCTGGTGCTTCACATTGTAGAGTATGAAAATTTTCAGTTTCCTCCATGTTATATAAAGACTAATTTTTGAAGTCCCAAATACAGAGAAAAACTACTGTCATTACATATATTTTCACGGTAATCTTATTTTAAATATGATGCACGATTATAAGTTTTGTGTGTGTGTGTGGTTCATGAACTAAGTTTGATCATACGTGAATATAAAGCTCAGCGAATTGGCTAATGGGTGGGAATTCACGAAATTAAGAACACACGAAAATATCTGTAATTAAAGTATTCTGATTTGGTAACGGTAACAGTGAAATAAGTTTAGAAGAATAAACGAACAAAACTTTTGAGCACATGTTAAAATCATACAGATCATTTCTACTGGGGATGCTGTTACATTGCATTTTGCCACAACACCATAACCTTTGAACTTTTATTTAAAAAATGATTTTTTATGGTTTATGTTTTGTAAAAGCAGTATTAATATTTCTTATTGATGTAAGTCTTGTGTGATGTTTATTTTTTTAAATCTAAGCAGAATGTACTCTCAAACCTGGACATACCGTCAGTTGTACAGATACTGATGACTATATTATACGAAGCGGCCATGCCGAGCGAAGATTTCTCCAGATGGCCCTCGGCATCCTGGGGAAGGGTGGAAGGTATTGATATAAAGTTTTTGTTAACTGTCCCATTGCTGTAGATAGTATGAGTTTACAACACCAGCCTTGTGCTCACTGATATGTGACTATGAAGTTTTATTTTAATCGTGAATGTTTTAGTCTTTTTTCATATTACATCGATCCTTCCTACTTCATAAACAATCCGCTTTAATTTTAGAGTATGTTCTACTGGAACACACGTCTTGTTTATTTATTCTTGTTTTACATTGTAAATGTTTTGTAAATTCCAGTGATGCAGCATGCTATGTCATTTCTGGTGTCACTGGCATTTACTGCAGAAGAAGCTCATCCTATGATATGTCAGAGTGAAAACTTCACTCAGTGGTTAAAACGACTGATGCTGGAAGCACCAGAGGTAACTCACTCTCTCTCTCTCTCTCTCTCTCTCTCTCTCTCTCTCTCTCTCTCTCTCTCTCTCTCTCTCTCTCTCTCTGTGTGTGTATGTATGTGTTTGTGTGTGCTTAATAATTGGAACAGCAAAAATGTCTCACTGGTTCTATATTTTTCCATTCTCACTCAGCCTCCTGTTCGTCAGGAAGCATCACAAGGTCTATATCGGTTGTGCCTAGGACATTCAGAAGATGGTGTTACTGGTCACAGTTACTTGTTACCAGTACTAGCTCATCTCCTCCACAGTTTAGATGATGCGCTCAGTTTAAAGCCTCCCAGAAAACAGGTATGTTATAACACAAAGTCAGTTTTCTGCTGGTAGTCATTGATGTGATGACATTCATTATGATGAAATAAATGCTAAAAAGGTTTCCATATTCATTATTGTCTTAGGATATACTATGTGGCTTATTTTTTCTTAATTATGTGACACATTAATTTTCATTTAGGTACAGGAAGATAAGGAACCTTATGGGCCGGGATGTAGAGATTATTTCTGGCTTGTTTGTCGGTTGATGGAATCTTTGGACAGAGCTGAAGCAGCAAAAACTTGGAAACAGGTACAGTTACAAATATCATATTTATTGGGAACTGGCCTAACAGTAATCACAGATAAGTAATAACCGTAAATATTTATTTTGCTTCCTTTTTTAGCCAGCCAGGGTTAGGTTTGGAAGTATGGATGCTGGTTGCTTTTGCTCAAAGATAGTTTTAGCCGTACAAGATATAGTTTCCTTATCATAGCATCAGTTTAATTCAGTAACCTAAATGAATATCAGCTCAGCATGACAATAAGTGCCATTAAAGACACTTACCTTTTAAATATTTTCCTAATGGAAAACCCGAACACTTCCACCCATCAATGGGGTGGATGACCTAGTAGTGTAACTTGACAAATGTTTCAGTTCGTGATGTTCAGGTGATTTATTGTATGGCTTCAGTTCTCCCGAGATGATAATGAGGTTTTGATGATTAACCCTAAATATAAAGGTTTTGGTTTTGTTTTTCATTGGCCATTTCTGTTTTTCTTGTACAAGTTTATTTTGTCATTTGTGATTCATGTTAATTCGTCTTTACAACAGGAAAACTCTTTGCTGGACATCAACTCGCTCATTACGCACGTTGCGCAGTGTATAGTGGACAGACCGTATCTGGAGCGAAGACCTAACGTCAAAGAGGATGATGGTCTCCACGGATTACTTATGCTGTCCACTGCCATCATGAAGCTGAATCCACCCTTCAAAGATTCTACAGAGGGTCGAGTGAGTGTGACTTTCTCTTAACATCCGTGCTGTCTGACATTCCACCTCTGTATTATGGTTTATTTATGAGTTATTTGATGTTTTATCTACTTCAGCAGGACATATTTGCCGCTGAATACAAGTCAATACTCTCTCTTGTATTTCAGGCATTATTTACTATCCTTTCACACCTGTGAATAGTTCTTTAGTCATAGTGATTTAATGAAGAGTTTTTATTCATTATGTATGCAGCACAATAAGATGAAATTCAGTCATTTAAGTAAATCATGTAAACACTGGGCTATATTGTTGATTCCTTCAGTACATCACATATGGTCTACATACATTATGTTTTGCCACACAGGATGTATTATGTTCCTGTGTCACCAAACCAGTTAGTGGTGCAACTTTGTAATTAACATGAAATGGCAATGAAATGTTGAAACTGATTGAGTGTATTTAGTTAATTTGTATTTATTAACTACCCTATTCAAGGAGTGTCCATGTCATATTAAAAAACTTCTCAAAGTCATGTTGCAGATTTGTTTGGGGGTAAAGGACTACTTGTTTTCACTTTGACCCTGTTATGTCACCTCCAAGGAGCTCTTTGTTATAGCTACTATCCAATTATCCAACATCGGGTTCTCATTTGTGTTCGAGTCATCCAGGGTACATATGAAAAGCCAGTTAGTGGATTTGATCTGAGGATGTTCTAATTCCTGGTCCATCACTTTTACAGCTGAGCTGCCATGTTTGAGAATTACAAACATGGTGTCAAAACATGTCAAAATTTCCATGATGTAACCTGATGAAATCTGATTATTTTGTGTTTCTGTTCCATTTCACTTGTTGTCTAATTGGTGTTTTTCCCCTTCGTTTTCACATCCAGGTGTTTCTGATGGAGATCTTTAACTGTCTGTTTGCATTGCCCTGTCCCGAGAAGAGATATCTGCCCAAGTGTAAGTCACACACCACAAGGTCAGCCGCTTACGACCTACTCGTGGAGATGGTTAAAGGCAGCATAGAGAACTACACTTTGTTACATCAGAATGTACTTAGACAACATCACAGAGGTAGGGACGTTTCTCTACCTTAAAAAGTGGAACCTATCCTAACCCATTTGATTGAACAACTAGATTGATTTCACCCCTTTTCCCTGAAGATCGGAGAGAGAGTGTGTCTGTGTGTGTTTGTGTGTGTGTGTGTGTGTGTGTGTGTGTGTCATGTTGTACTGGTCACAATGAGATGCTCTGAGCTACATGCTGTTATCTTGTATAATTAACACTATCTGGTGTCTGTAATGTCCATATATATGATATGCCCAGAAATTTCTGTTGCAAGAGATGAACAGCCAGAAGTAAATTTTGATGAGGAAACTTGATGGGGATTATGAAAGAAACATTTAGTTAAAAGATATGTAGGATACCTAAATATTTAGTTCAATTTGGAAGTCGGCCATTATTATTTCCCATCAGGTTCCTCCGTGTAAGGTGTAATTATTGGACATCGCAAGATAGATTATTTACAGGTGTAAATATTAGAATATAAACATCAAATAAATACTGTTATGGTGGCTTTTTTCAGATACACACTCGGCATACTCCTGGGATCAGTGGCCTCATGAAGAAGAGCGTTCTGAGTGTGGTTATGTAGGTCTTACCAATCTTGGTGCCACTTGCTATATGGCAACTTGCATGCAACATCTATACATGATTCCAGAGGCAAGGAAATCAGTTCTTGAGGCCAAGGTAGAAATGGTATTATAGCTGTGTTTTCTTTTTAGAGAAATGGATATTAGCAACTTAGTGTGGTGGTCGTTCTAAAACGAATGCTAATTTTGGGCATTATATTAGTTTTTGTGGGGTATTAATATTATGATATATTCTATTTAGATGACACAATTTTTGAAAATGCTAATGCTTACAAACTACTGTTTCAGCAATTCTTGCCCTTATTGCTCTTCAAGTTCGTTATAGTAAAAATTTAAAAAATTTGAATTGAAACTCTTTGAGATGTGTGTGTGTGTGTGTGTGTGTGTGTGTGTGTGAAACATAATCTCGGGTTGTATTTAATAAAACATTTAAATATGAACTGGCTCTTGATGTTTATAATTTTTTCATACAGTGTAGTAAAGATAACAGACATGAGAACACATTAACTGAATTGAAGAAAATGTTTGCATATTTGTTGGTAAGTTTGAGCAACAGTTTGGTAGCTAAATAGTACACTTTTATCTCTTATTTCATCAATTCTTATAATCGTACCCAGATATTTCAATGTGTGTTCAGTCATCCTGATCATTTATGATGAAACAGTGGCCTAGCATAGATAATATATGTTCACTCGATGATATTCCAGGAGAGTGAACGCAAGGCATATAATCCAAGAAGCTTCTGCAAGGTATATACAATGGATCACCAACCACTAAACACTGGTGAACAGAAGGATATGACCGAGTTCTTCACTGATCTCATTAGCAAACTGGAAGAGATGGGCCCAGATCTGGTTAGTTAGTTCGTCTTGTGTCGCATATTTTTAATTATCATCCTATATTATGACGTATTTAGCGAACCTCTATCTATAAAACAAGACTCTAATTTCCTGAAACTTGGCCAGTGGTACTGGTATATACTTTAACATACATGCTTATAAAGCTTTGAGATCAGAAAACATATAGTTAGATGATGGCTGTTCACTGAAATGATAGAATGTGAACACAACGAGAAAAAGGTGTTTTTTTTTTCTTAGTATAAGACAACTTTATACTCCATTTTTATTCAAGAAATCTTTACTTAGATCACGTTATGTAGAGTAAATCTGAATTTTATGGATATTGCCTGCATCACAAAGTAATTGTTGCCATTAACATTCTGTTCTTACTCTCCGTGAAATATTGGCACGATGGAAATGGTTTCAGCAAACGGCATCGATCTGATTGGTGTCTTTTTGTTTTGTTTTCAGAGAAAGCTAGTCAAGAATTTATTTGGGGGAGTGATCACCAATAACGTAGTGTCTTTGGTGAGTTTGTTGTTCCTGATTGTCTTGTGGTGGTCATAAATTGGTACTACTTTGTAAGCATGTACTTGTATGCTGATCATTTGTATGGGTAATCTGTTATACAATACACTTTCAGGACTGTCCGCATGTTAGTAGGAACAAGGAAGAGTTCTACACCATCAGATGTCAAGTCGCTGACATGAAAAATCTTTACGTAAGTATCATTTTAATTTTACATCATTTTATTGGTTTTCATTTTTGACTCTAAATTAAATCTTAATAATGTATTTTGGTTTTCATTTTTTACTCTAAATTAAAACTTAACAATGTTTTTATCTTTAATGTAAAAGTTTTCATTGGGGTAAGGTTTACATATCTTTTTTCTAAATAAATAGCAAACATTTCGTCAATTCCATAATTAACTATATGTCATAATGTGACATATTTATAAACGTGAAATATGTTTCATTGACTCCAACATGCCTGAAATAGGTTTAAATATTTCATAACATTAGTCTACAATGTATGTGATCTCACTGTTTACCATTCATTGGTTTAATCTGTATAGCTGTTGATATAACAGATGTTCTAATGTTATTTGTCAAACCTTTGTGTAGGATTCATTAGATGAAGTAACGGTGAAGGACATGCTTGAAGGTGACAATATGTACACTTGCTCCAAGTGTCAGAAGAAGGTCAGAGCAGAGAAAAGGTACTTATCAACGCAGGATGTCTCTAATGACGACCCTGGCCTATATTTATCCTGTGTATCAGGTGTTGTTTCAAAGAGATTAGATGTGCATAATATTTCATTCGTGTCATAGAATTAGTCCCATTCAGTTTTCAGTCTTGAATCAGTTGCTAACTTTTGATAAATTGTTATAAAGATATTTTCTAGTTGTCTAATGTTAATACTTCTCAATATGTATGTTGATATTGTATAATGATCATTTGCTTGCATAGCACAGTTTGTAGTGCGCTGTGTTGCAGATTGTGTGATGAAACCCTGAGGTTGTATCCGAATTATAACTGGTGTTGAGGCTAATTAAGACTTTATTTTACTCACTCACTCACCATTTTACTGATTTCTCATTAAGATATCTGTTCATTCTTAGGGCATGCTTCAAGAGATTACCGAAGATCTTGTGCTTTAACACGATGCGTTACACCTTCAACATGGTGACAATGATGAAGGAGAAAGTGAATACACATTTCTCGTTTCCATTACAACTCGATATGTCTCCCTACATGGAAAAGAACCTCATAGGCAGGGATAGACTTCAAGGTGAGAGAGGTGTAGACTGTCAGTTGGTTTGGTAGACTGTGATAACATTCTAAGTGCCCCCATTTTTAACTAGGATCATGCCTCATTTAGACTATCTTCTGAGTAGAAATGGCCATATAACAGCAACAATTCTCATCTCAGATTACATGGCCCCCTGAGCTTATAATGTAGTAGGCCACACTTTGGGGAATGGGTTTGTCGATGACCTTAGTTGAATATCATCTCTTGAAGATTTTAAATCCCGTTGACGTATCTGGTGACAATTAATTGTGTTTAGAACCTGATGTCGTTGTGATATTTGTCATGTGTTTATTTTTTATTTTTTCATTTTTGATAGCCGACCATACAGATTGTTCAGATGATGATGAAACGGAGAGTGAGGAAGATCAGCAGTATCATTATGAGTTGATTGGTGTAACAGTTCACACAGGTACAGCCGATGGGGGCCACTACTACAGTTTTATTAGGGACAGACTTCACCGAAATGAGCTCGATCAGGATAAATGGTAAATCGTAAATCAATTGTTCAGTGAAGTTTTTTTAAATCACGGAAGGTCACCAGTGTCTTATTGTGTGTAAGACAAACCAAAAATATTTATGGCCTTTTCTTCGGTGTTCAGGTCATTTGATTGAAATGTTATCATAATGTGTCAGCTAGATTTGCATAACTGGCAAGTTTTGGGAGGTTCTGTTTCTTCCGTCTAAATTTTGTGTGTGTGTGTGTGTGTGTATGTGTCATACTTTGGCATGCACTTGCTGGATCTCCTTACCAGACTTTTGTCCATAAACGAAGTTGTCGCAATCGAACTTGGGGATTTTTTAGGCAGAACTACAAAGTTGAGCATAAGTTTCAGAGTTACTCACTGAAACAAATATGGATGTTTTAGACAGCATCTAATAGTAATCTTGAGTTGATATCTGTTTGTGTTGTTGAATTGAAAGTCAGAAAATACGTCCAGTATGGCTAAAGTTAGCCTTAAACTAAAACATCTGTCACCCATCCTAATCAAAGTTTCAACCATCCAGATTTATTCTTGGAGTTCCATTTAGATGGCTAGACAATATTCTGTCTAAAAGCTTACACATGATAATAAGGTATAAATCCAAACTGACACTTACTGACCAGTATTATAAACCTTACAACCCAGATTTTAAGATTGAAATCAGTTACCACATTATGGCCACGTTCCAGAACATAGAAGGCATTTTAGTAATTATTTTTGAAGGGGCAGACTGTAGACAAAAATAAAGAGGGCTTGAATATAGAGAGTAAATATGGTAATTCTAAATAACAGTGTATCAGATATGTTGCACTATTGTGTGTCTTTTGTGAAGAGTAGTATTCATGGCTTAATCAATTAGCAGTGCAGTGCCTATAGAATGTTGCATATTTGCAAGAAATCACGAGGAAAATCTAATTTTTTTTTTGTTATTTCTCTTCAGTGGTTGTTTCATACTGATATTTTTCTTGTTTTTGCAGGTTCTTGTTTAATGATGCTGAAGTGAAACCCTTTGATCCAGCACAAATTGCATATGAGTGTTTTGGCGGCGAGATGACGGTAACTAGCCAACCAATCTGCTTAATAATATTATAATGATGTATTAATAATAACAATGTGTGTGGTTCGTGTGATATTATAATCCGCTGTAGCTGGCGGGCGCCTCTGAAGGTTGTTTCGTCTTTCACTTCGTCTCATTACCTTTGGACTATAGGAATATAGCTTTAACATATATGCTTATATATAAGACCACTTCGTGTATTATTTAGATTATATTTGTGGTCATCTCAGAGGGAATACCCTCAAATTCTAGTCTTAGTTGAAAATATTGTGCATTAAAAATGCTGTAGTTTGCTCTCTTTATTACACAATATTGAACTGGCTACTTAATAAAGATGCTCTTAACCAATTTTGTCACTACAAATTAGAGTCATGAACATAAAGTTGTGTCCATACCTCTAAAGAATTATTTACAAAATATGCCTCTAATTGATTTAGATAAAATAGGTATTTGCCATAGATGACAGAATTGGTTGGAATCTAATATACGTTAGGACTGTTTCCCTGTCTGAGAAATAAACATATACAAGATCTTTAATGAGAATTTGAAATACTCAACATAGATCTGTAAGGTGATTTTGGACATTCTTTAAGCATGGAATGTTTACTCTGTAAAGGCCTTAGTTTAGCCACTGCCCATTAATTTTGGATGCTGCCCTTTAATTTTGGCCCAATATACTACTAATGATGGACCTGTCACTAATTGGTAATGAGTGGGTTAGACATGGTACAGCAATTTTATTCAAGGATCATGTTTGTGTAAATTCTAAAGAGCAACAAAATGGCTGTGTCACCATTCTGGCAGTTTACAATTAAGGGCTAGCACCTGTTAGTGATCTTTGTTCAAGTTCAAGTGACACACGTATGTCATACAGGGATGTTAGAATGACAAGTGAAAAGAGTTTGCATTGAGATAGATGATAGTTCCAGTACATCCCAGGACTTTGACGGACAGTAGAATATATTTATTATCTGTGCATGCAAAATGTAGTACTTCATTTGAGAAGATTATCACCAAATATGGTGGGGATGTATACACCGGGGATGTATCATTCTGGACAGAACTGTTACATTACTTGTGGGTGATTGTTCTTCAAATGGAGTGGCATATATTTTAACCTAGACCAAGTTAAATTTGAGCTGAAAGGTTAACATTTTAGTTTTATTCAATTTTGCTGGTTAAATTGTCCATCTTTTGATGGTCTGGTGATGTCATAGATGTTCAGTTGGATCATATGTACATTATATTAGAATTTGTATATTATAGTATCTGATGAATATCATTTGTTTTTTTGTTTTGAGTTGATAAGATGTTCAAAGTGATAACTAAATCATCCGTGATTAATGTCATCATAATATAATGTATATGTTTACAAGAATAGAACATGTAAAAAGTTAAAGTACGTAAATTATTTACATGTTCAACATCATTCTGTAGCTCTAACCTGACCTTTTTTGCTTTTTGTTGATTGCTCAGATGTTAGAATTATTTGAACATAACAAAAACGGTAGTTGGTTTGCTGATTTCAGTAGTTATTTTATTCATTTCAGCGGAAGAGTTATGACACAGTGACTGAAAAATTCATGGACTTCTCTTTTGAAAAGGTAATTTGGTTTTTGGAAGTCTCCATATAACAAGTAAAATAAATCATGGCAGTTTGTAGATTGCTTTGCTGCTGACTTCCCAATCATGGGTTCAAATCCAAACATCACCCGTGTCTGTGGGTTGTTTTGATCTCTCTGATCTGGATTATCTCATTTCTCTATGAAGTAAACCCTCAGTGATATAACTTACATGTAGCCAGGTCTGAAACACAAGAAAAACACTCAATCAGAAACACTTTATAGATTTGGCCCGCAGCAGAAAATATAAATTAAAAGGCTATAAAGTGACATCTTCACTGATGGTTTAGCTTATTTTGTGAAAGTCTGCTACTTGATTCTGACAGAGTAATATTTGATGGTTTTATGTGGTGTGGTTTTTATGAACTTGCACGGTGTGTTTATACCTGATCAATGTTCATAATCGCAGACAAACAGTGCATACATGTTGTTCTATGAGAGGATGATGCCAAAATCTGATCCTGAAGCAGAGAAGATAACGGCTGGACCCCTCATCAAGTCCGACAATGAAATGGGTTATGATGACAATGAAAATGATGATCATCCTAAATACCAGGTTGAGCTATCAAAAGATCTCGCTGATGTAAGCAAGCAATGTTTTTTCTTTGAACGTGTCTTCTCTCTCTCTCTCTCTCTCTCTCTCTCTCTCTCTATATATATATATATATATATATATATATAAAACACACACATTAAATAGTTTTGTTCATAATTATTTCACAATTGATTTAATATCAGACTGGCTTGTTGAGATATGTCCACATAAACTAAAGACAGTTTACGTGTTATTCTGTTAGTAATTATTTGTTTTAAACGTATTTATTCTGTATTATAGTTAACTTCAGAAATAATATTTAAAAAACGTGTACTTTCTCCTCAGCAGTAGTTCAATAAACGTGCATGTTTATTTTTTCCAGTGGATTTGGAAAGACAACATGCAGTTTCTTCAGGATAAGAACATATTTGAGCATACCTATTTTAGGTAATTAGTATTCGTGTGGCATTTAATGGAATACATCTGCTCCTGAAAATATTTATCTTTATTCTTATTTGTTTAAAGTAGTTTCTCTGTTCATTCAGGTGTTTACATTTAACAGTACTGGTTAAAATTTATGGTAGATTATATTTAAAAGTTGATCCTTTGTTTTGACACTCTGTGACAATAAGAAGTGCGTTTTCTTTATTCTGTTTGAAGCTTCATGTGGCAGATGTGTGGGTACATTCCCAGCACATTGCCAGTTAAAGATCCTGACCACAATGTTCCGTTAATGGCAGCAAAATTGAGCTCATCATTTGTACTCGAATCCCTGATTCATGCCAAGGAGAAGGTAAGCGATAATTTATTATTCGGGATATAAACAGATCTGTGACAACGTGACAGTATAAATAAACACTCATCGTTGAAGCATGTGTTCACTATAAGTTAAGAAACTTACTTTGTGATATTTTTCTTGCTTGTTTTCTTTGTCGCTCGTAGCCAATGTGAGTGGAAGGAATTATGATGTGTGTAAATGATTGCGTTCTATAAGATCTTATCTGATTTCTTTACAGCCTACCATGTTACAGTGGATTGAATTGGTAACAAAACAGTTTAATACCTGTCCTGCAGCTTGTGAGGTAATTAGCCACTTTCGCTGAAAGACTAATACCCGAATGTTTGCAGCATTACAGTCACTGTTATCACGAGCTCGTAAACGAACGGAGAATTAATATCATACTTTTGCCGGATGATTTAACCAGTAATATCATTATTGGCCGAAGCGAGCTATCTGAGCATTCATTTTAAAGTTTTAGACGTTTCTGTTTATATGTCAGCAAATAATGGATTGATTTTGTTTTAAACTCTCCAGTGGTTTTTGGATACGATGGCAGAAGAGGATTGGTGGCCCCAACAGATTCTCATCAAATGTCCCAATCAGATGGTTAGACAGGTAAATGATTTGCGTAGTTAACAGAGTCAGTTTAGTAAAAGAACATCGCTATAAGTTAATGCTGTTGTGTGATTTAGGCTTTGAGAACTGGATTTTTCAATTATTGCATACATATTCCAGCTGTATCTTTATTTGCAGTCACATCGAATAACAAATCTAGATTAATTGAAAAGAAACATGTTGTTTCTGACAGTTATCTTCAGCTTAGTATTATTAATTTCACTGATAAATTCACTATTACATGGGACACTTTCAGGATATTACATATATATATATATATATATATATTGTTCCATACAGTGCTAACGAATTAAAGGAACTAGATTTGACTCCAGTTAACTAAATAAAAATTTAATCCATTAACAGCATATGTAAGGACAGTAACAAATATTAACATTCTGCCTAAGTTTCAAGACATAAAACATAATTTTATATTTATTTTTGGATGAGCCGAACTACGACTAAAGATAAACAGTAAATGTGCTATAATATTATCAACATATCTCTTTGGAGTAAACTATTTGAACATCCTCCAGACTGACTAAATGCTCAAAGGTTATAATCCTCTATATAGATGTATTGTTGCTACTTTCAGATGTTTCAGCGCCTTGTGATACATGTTATTAATCAGCTCAAACCTTCTCATCATCAACTTTACCTACATCCTCTCACATCTGACATGTAAGTTACATCACCATGGTGATGGTGACGATTACATCATTAAAGTAATGGTAATAATTTAGTAATAAAGATGATTGTAATTGTTATATATGTGTGGTATTGTGACTGATATTTGAGGATCACCATAAAACTTAGTATGACAAATACATCATATTTCTGGGCTGTACTGGCCATTTATGTTGTGTATTGATAAAAGTATCGATTTTGTTCTATATTTATGTATATGAAATGTTTACATTTGGGTCATTCTATGAAACTGGTGCCTAATAATGTAACGTAGGGGTTACAAAATGTAAAATATAGTAACTCTCTTGTTTTTAGTGTTTCTTTATAAATTGAGTAAATTTTCAGAATCAAAAATTCCGAAGACAAAGGCAGTTTTATTTTTTCAGAATGGACCATCACACTGTATAGAATAATGCAGTTTAAAGAAATATATTGTAAAGCTTTCCATGTATAAAATTAAGGTTTATTTGTATTTTAAGTATAGCTTTTTACCTTGTCTATTAGTATTGCATATGTTAGAAATATGTTGCAACAAGATATTTGTATTTAAAAAGTATTGAAAATAACAAATAAGTTCTGTATATACCTAAAGATTTCAGTGCTGATATGGTTGATTCTGTCTTAGATAGAACAGCATGTGACTAATTCAGTATTTTGAAATTCATTTTTAGACTAATCTGAGATGTGTTTCGGGTAGAAAATTGATATATCAGCATGATATAGGTGACATTATACATGAATAAAGCACATAGACTATATTTGGTAATGTTAAGAAGTAACCCTTTATCTATTTCTAACAGGGACTGCAATGATGTGGATGTGTCGCTGATAGGAAATAAATCCTGTGTTACGAGATTCATCAAAAAGCTTCTTTCTATAGTAAGTGTCAGTTCGGATTAACAAATACAGTAACAAGGTGCTCTTTAAGGTTGAAGCTTAAAATACAGAAATATAATAAAGGATTACCTCCAGTGGTTAAAATACTATGGACAGTTATAATATAGTGTATTAATTATGTTTATGTTTTCACACTAACTGATGCGGCATATAATCAGCTTATGATTACACTAAGCCAGAAATTGAATTTTAACAGTCAAGATTATCAATTTTTATTAGTCAGTAATTCATGTCCTTTACAATAATAGCATTCAGTGTCTGTTTTCTGTTTGACACTTTTGAGACTTCGACACTATGGGTCAGTCGATATTTTTTACATTCCATCATAGAAGTAAAGAAGAATTTCACCCTCTTTATCCAAGCTGAACTCACTATCACTGGCCACTTTGATTGATATATGAGTGGCCTGCTTTCTCCAATTTATAAAGATATCATTTGATGACAAGATGTTCAGTAATAAAAATCTAAACAAAGGCTTTCAACAGATGTTCCAAAGTCGATTTAACACTGGCTAAGCTTGGCTGGTAAATAAACTGACAGCTTTGAGAATCACCCGAATCCATGACATCACATGACATCTTTTTTTTATTTATTCTGGTCTAATAAGACGCTTTATTGACACAGCAAATTTCATATTGTGACTATTTTATCACAAAATTAACATTTATTCTAGTCGTCTTAACTGTTCCGTAATGGTAATGCTTATCAAAAGTTGATTAACTTGAATTCTTTTCGGGCTTCTAAATGGAAATACAATGAAAGGAGTAACATATTTTTTCGATGTTGGTTATTGAGGTAAGCTCTTGACATTGTTCGTTTCCCTAAACAGATTGATCATGGTGCTCGGCCACATTGTAAATACCTGAGTGAATACTTTGCATTCCTGCTGGAGTTTGCTAGGATGGGGGAGCACGAGAGTTTGTTTCTGTTACAAGTGAATGCCATCTCCATCATGGTACGCTTCTTCATGGCACACAAATCTCAGGAGAGTTACGTAAGTATGTGCAATAGCTCAGTTACCATTAACAGTACCGGCGCTGATATAATGTGATGGTTAGTATGTGGTGATTATATATTGCACACTCCATCACCATTTAGTAGAGACTTGATTAATCAATGTTTTCATTTATTAAATCACAGAATTGTCACTCAGACATTATCTGAAATGTACAAGATGTTGAGTCCGCTGATAATTGAAATTGTTTCTTTAAGTTTACCATAAAAGTGCAAACATTCTGCACGTGTTATGTCAGACATGGGCTCAATTCAGTTCCGGAATTGGAATTGATGGTCAATTCCAATTTTGGAATTAGAATTGCTTATTTAAAAAAAAATGGAATTAGAATTGATAAATTTGGAATTGGAATTGAGGTTTGCTACAAAAAAATTAAATCCACAAATTAATTTACCATTTAATTTTTTAATTCAGAAATATTTCTTACATGACAATCCTACTTGGAATATAAACTATTCAGAGTAGGTATTCCAAATAGGTACCCGGAGTAGGTATATGGAGTATCTGCTGATGGTAAAAAGTAGTAGATAAACAAAGAGTAGGTAAAAAATGGAATTGGAATTGATAAAATGTTAATATTTCCAAATGGCCACAAATACCATTTCATTATCGGAATACCTGCTCAGCTAAAATATAACCTTATTAAGGCAATGATCTTGTTAGGAAAAAAATGAAGAAAACATTTGCCAAGAATTAAATTGATATTTAGATTTTTAAATGAACACTTTTGTTATAATGCGGTAATCCATCCTTTGCATTTGGTTGTCTCTTTGTGCTTGTTGATTATATGCATAAGTTGCTGAGGGCGAGATAGAAAACAGCCAATCAGATATAACTCGTTTCAATCATCGCTGCAGCCTTTTTTTATGAGATGTATGACCTCTTGACTTATCACAGGTGGAGATTCTGTCCGACGATGAGGAAGAAGAAGATGATGTGATTGCCCTGGCCGATGATAAGTACAGACCTCAGTCGCTGGAGAAGATGATAACGCTGATAGCTTTACTTGTCGAGAAATCGCGGGGTGATGACAATCAGCTGCAGCTGAAACGACGAGATCTAAATGCCATACTTTCCGGAAAGGTACGTGCATCTTTCTAGAATGGATTCTCATTTGTGATGATGATGATGATTGATGATTGGCGTTTTATGGCCACTTTTGTGCACAAAGGTAATTGAAGTGTGAAGTCAAAGATGAAACACCCTTCAGACATGCCGACACCGAGATTAGAACTTTCTCAATTAGGGAGGATCTTGCTTGGATTATCTTTAGTTTTCTGATGAGTCGTTGTTAATGATTCGTTTTTTTTTCTCTACTGCAGCATTTTCTGTTCCTGTTCAACCAAATACGTGACAACATCAACCTTCCTCACACCTGTAACTTAATATTTAGCCTCTGTCGATGGAACAACGTCCTAGCCAAAGCAGTAAGTTCCAGGCTTATCGAATCTAGCATACTTTCAAAATTAAGTTGTCTGTATGAGATGCTGGAAATCTACAAAAGTTTGATAATTTTTGCAGGTAGAACCTGCCATAATGTTTACCTGCTGTATGTATCCTTTTCTAATGAATCATACTAATTGAATACTGTTATATTGCCTTTGGAGATTTCTGCAGATGTGTAAGGACTGTTAAAAGGGAGGAATATGAACTCAAATGTAACTTTGTTTTGGTTAAAATATGATAGACTTAAATTTACATATTTTTTTCCTACAGATTGTCGATATGATATTTGGTGCTATTACAAGATTGGGCAATGAGGTAAGTGGTAGGCCATTATTTCTTGTGTGTCCATATGCATCCACAGACACGTGCACACATGGAGAGGAAGAGATACTTGTAACTGTTACTTTTCTTGATAGTTTTATCAGTTTATATTAGTATAGATGATACAATGATCGTTTTGTTCCCTTAAACAGAGTCAGCCATTTTTCAAGCTGTTGTCAATGTTAGTCGACTTCGTCGGAGGACCTCATGACATGCCACCTTTCACTCATTATATTCTACAGAAATACTGGGAGGTATGCAACACATCTATGTGCATTTAATCAATTTTAGCCTTCATTTATTATTAACACTTTTTTGCGATATTGTTGAATAATGTTCAGCATTTTAGGAAAGTGCGTGCTTCGCACTGATGTTTGTATGCCTATAAGTGTTTAAAATGTGCCTTATTCTTATGCTGCAGGTGGCGGAGTACTGCCCGCATCAGTGTTTAGACTGGTTAGCATCACAGGTTCCTAGAAACAAATACGCTCATAGCTGGACTCTAAGGAACTTGAATATGTGGGTGGAGCCATTCTTGCTAGCAAATAACAACGTCAGAGTCAGGAACTGTAAGTATTGCCTAAGACGTGTTAAAGAAAAATGTGTACAAAATTGAATATCACTAATGGATTAAACTCTATTGTCTTCAGTAGATATAATGCATGAATGTGAGGCTTTATATACGTGTCTATTGTACCACAAATAGCAATGATTATATTTCCTGAAAGAATAGCCATTTTTGTTGTTGTCCTTTTGAAGAGAAATGGTGTATCATGGCTAATGTGACTAAATATAGTTGAAAAAAGTTTGTGACACTAATAGTTTTAGTTTTACTATTGGAAAAGGTATGCGCTTCTAACAGATACTGTACCTCTTGTATACTATATAATAGTTGTAACTTGGTGTTGAGTCGTTTGTTGTATAGTAGTAGTATTAGTACAGTAGAAGTTGGCTGTAAGAAAACTGGGATATAGCCAAACAGTAGCTTAACTTGAAATGGTTTGATGGTCCAGCCAAGCTCCTATTTACTGACATAGTAAATAAACTTGGATGTTATAATATATATGTAATGAAAACTGGCTTAATACGAAGTGAATTTTCTGAACTAACTACAAACTTTGGATTCCTTTAGAAACCTGTTTAAATATATGTTATTTCCTTTCAAGAATCACACCCCACAGTGGTTAGCAAACATAAACAGAGCTCTTGATGAAAGCTCATGACTAGCACATATAATTATTTTCCGTGTATGAATGCCATTTAAAAATTATCCTGTCAACAACACTTTAATACAAAAAGCAGTGTCTTTACTTGATTTAGTTTTTGTGTAAAAGTTGTCATCATTAAGAAACTTAATAATTAAGTTTTGTGTTTCTTCCAATCAAAGAACAAGAATGCATTTTGTCCATTTATTGGTTGCTGGTATTAAAACTTCGATAAATGGACATACCATTACAACAAAATGATTTCCATTTCTGCTTGAAATTCAGTATGACCAACCTTTACTGTATTAATTTTCCACATACACACACACAAACACACACCACACATGCATGCAAACACAAGTCTGTTTTTGTGTATGTCTGTGGCTTACTTATTGCCTTGGTTTCATGTGATTGATTATTTTTATCTGATGTCATTTAATTACAGCGGCAGCCTGTTTGTTAATAGCTCTAGTCCCTAGTAGTCACTTCAGACAAACATTCCGTACTTCAAGGAACTTCCTCAGTCCCCACAAGGAGCCAATTCCAGTGAGTGATTTTAAATGTAATCTTAAAAAATGAAACAACACTTATTAAAATAAAGATAGAGTAATCTGCTCTTAAGTAACTGCAAATGGTTTTAGTTGCCCTATGGTTTACAATTTTATTAATTATTATAATTGGCTGTGGCTTCAGAGTGGAATAAATCCACAGAATAATAAACTTGGCTTCTTTCAGATGACATCTGATGCCATTGAGGTGCTACATGAAGTCTATACACACCTGTTGAAGTTGCTACCTAGAGCTAGACAATACGTAGGTTAGTAACTAATATGTTTGATACACATAATAACTAATGTGTATTGAACATAATCTGTTTCATATACATTATTTATTATGGTTCCCACGACTGATGTACTCAGATTCTGGTGTTTTCGGTCAAGGTAAACAGATGTGACACTGACGATGTAACTGATGTATGCAGTGACTCCTTGTTAAAATTGGCATAGTTTAGTGTCATAACGTAGCTTTAGTGAAGAATTCTGCGCCATTTTCAGATGCCCAGACACACGGATCAACCAAACTAGTACTCTATTTTGCTGTTATGGGATACTGTTTGATTTCCAGAACAGAAAAACTAATGGTAAGAAACCTCTTTTATGTGCATGTATTGTGAATCTTCTGTGTTACTAAAGATCAAGTAGATGGTGAGAACCTATTTTGAGCTGAATTTTTACGCTATCTGCCAATAAGACAGACATAATCTGTTTATTTCCCTACAGTTCTCGCATTACTTCACTGATTTATGGGCATTGTTTCATCCTAAAATGTCGGAACCGCCCATCTCTATGCATCATAACAAACAGGTAAGTCAGCAAACATTATTTTACTCTAAAGTTATTCAGTGGATATACTTAAGTTAAGCATTAATATTTCTTTTTAAGTTGCGTGTGTGTTTGTGTGTGTGTGTGCATGTGTGTGTGTGTGTGTGTGTGTGCACACGTGCGTGCACTACCAATATTTACAGATTAAAAATATTGGGTTGAGCCTTTTGTGCAGTATGATTGCATTATAACATGAAATTCTTTTATATTACATCTACAGGCTTTGCTGCTGTTCTGGCATCAAGTGTGTATAGACTGTCCCGAAAATGTCAAACTGATCGTCAATAATCCCAATGTTACCAAAAACATAGCATTCATCTATATACTGTAAGTAAAACAACCACACTTGTAGTTTTCTGAAAATTTTTCAGCGCATAAGATAATTTATGTTTAAGAATTGTTTTATGAACACAGCAGACTACACATGGCAGGATTTAAGGGGGGGGGGGGGTCTTAGTTTTCCACATTGACTTGATGTAGTTATTGATGTCCACTTAGCAGCCAGTAGTGGTCAAGATAATGGAAAACAACTTTTAATCATAATATTATAGCGGAAGCTTTAAATTGTATAAAAATGGTGAACAAATAAATTGTGCAATAGAAAAGAATAAGACTTTTACTGTATGTATTTGTCATGAAGATGAATGTTGTTTAACGACATTCATCTTCATGACAAATAGCATTGTTATCTGTGGTAGATTTATTATTGTAAACGTTGCTGGATAACGCAGGAATCATAGTTTATATTGTGCTAATATATTTAATTTTGTGTATGCTTTCATAGGTAACAAAGCGTGTATGTCATAATATATGTCAGATTGGCTAGTAATTAATTTTCCAAATAAAATATTCCTCAAAAACTGCCTTATAGGAATTATATGAAAACATTTTGTTTCAGTGCCGACCATGAGGATCAAGATGTGGTACTGTTCAATCGTACAATGCTGCCTGCTTATTATGCCATACTGTGCAAGTGCTGTGCCCAGTCACGTTCCTTCACACGTCAACTTGCACAGCATCAGAACGTTCAGTGGGCATTCAAGAACATAACACCCTACCCCACACAATACATGGCGGTAAGAAATGTACTATAAATTCTTTTACTTTATATATATATATATATATATATATATATAGGTATGTATGTATGTTTGTATGTATGTAATATCACAGTTCACAAGATTATTTTCGAACTCGGCTCTGATGTACTATTTTTTGCTACCTTGATAAATAAATAAAAATATATGATATATAAATATAATTATGTGGCTATTACATGTATATTATTTCTGGCATTGGTCACTGACTTAATCTAGGCTGTTGAGGAGCTCTTTCGTATGATGCGTATAATGGTGACTCGACATCCAGACAGCACAGAAGAGGAGATCAAAGCCATCACGCAGTTCAGAAGATCCACACTGCAGCTGTACATGCAGAACATTGACGCTAGAATCAGTTGGCAGACACTAATTACGTAAGTCATCATTTCTGTGGAATAGTCTTCCATGTTGAAGAAAACTGTTTTTGATTCTCATACGAAGTTCGTATTTAAAATTATAGGACCAGACAGCTAAACAGCTGATTAATAAATGTTTTAAAAAATGAGACGGGTTTTTAAATTAAAAAACCAAATTATAACGGTGTCATTTGGCAGTTGATACGCATGTTTTTATTCTGCTCACCAAATTTGTTAGATTTTTTTGAGGGACTAGCTGAATGAGTAAATTATAGTTCAGCTATTTGTCAAAATAGGCTTTAAGGATAACCTACATCGATTTTGTGTACATGTACTTAACTTGGACATTCGAGAGATATTATTTTGCGACTCACCAGCACAAAAAAGATTATTGTGTCACTTCTTGTTATATTTAGGATGATATTTTGTCATTTATTTGGATAATTTAGTTGATGAAGTCTAAATCCAAAACCTCGTATGGTTACATAATACAGAGAGAGAGAGAGAGAGCATTTTCCAGTGTTTAATCCACTTGACTTAAATGACATGTAGCTACAGACGTGAACTTCAAATTTTATCTATTATTCAAATGCTCATCTCAACGAATCCCATTTTTATATTTATCATTATTTAATTTTTCTCCCGTTTCAGCAAGAGGGGTTTTAGAGAGAAAAATTAAGCATTTCAAAACTAGCATAAATTTCTGATTCGTTCCACGATTAAGATGGTATATGAACACCAATTATGGATTTAAGATATAGAACACTGCATTTTATAATTATCTCAAACCATTGTGAATAACGGGTCTGATAATATATGGCTTTAATTAGTGTTGAAGTATATTTAATTGTAATATTTCTTTTTCCGTTTAGTGCTTTGAAGATTTTGATGGATTCTACAGAAGATCGAGTGCTGGTATTACAACTACAAGGTCTACCAATGTTACACGAGGTAGATGGCTGTTTGTTTTTTCATTTGAACATTCTGATTACTTTTTTGCAAAATATTTATTTCGGGAAAATATTTATTTACGAATGCTAGAAGAAACGTCTTTAATGCTGATTTTAAAGGAAACTAACTTTGTTGAGTTTAGTTGCTACCAAAATTCAATTTGGTTAATTGCAGGCCTTTAACACACTGCACACAATGCATCATGAGGCAACCGCGTGCCACGTCAGCAGGGACATAGTCGATTTGTTGGACATCGTGTCACAGATTCTGAAGGCAGCCCGTGGTTACATTGAGAAGAAGAAAGGCGAGTTTTGTATTAATTTATAGACTTCATGCTGATGTTGTTTGTTGTTGTTGTTGTTGTTGTTGTTGCCATACATTGTACTTTGTGATTGTGTACTCATTGAGATACCATATTTATCATGGAAATGTGCCTAAAGAGCAAATAGAGGAATCCATTGACTTTGGGAACTCTCAGCTTGTCACATCAGATCAAGTATGGAGTATTCAGACTGTAGGATGATGGCTTTAATTGTGTGCTTGCCATTAGTTATTTGACTGTTTCCATGGCCAACCTGGTTGTGCAGATCACCACAGATCTTGTGATAAAGCATGTCTATATGTCCATGTAGAATAACACCTTGCTGAATAAATGTATCATTTATTCAAAATAAATTTATTTCCATCGTTTGTAATTACCAAGTTCTTTTTTCCCTCCCCTCATGAGTCACCTGACCCTCATTGACATATTTATCCCATTACGTCACATGACCACACCCTACTATTGAATGTAAACAAATATCTGTGGCACACCTTGCCATGGATATATAGATTGGGAGTATAATTCTTGGTCTGAAGCAGTTAAGGTTAGATCAGTATTCAGTTCACTTCATTATGTTGTAGGGTATTCCAGTTGTGCAATGGTTAGAGCACTGCACAACAAACCTCCATATTGTGGGTGTGAATTTGGCTCGTACCTGTGTTTGTGGGATGTGTCTCCCTAGGCAGATTCCCCCCCCCCCTCAGCCATATGTCCAAAATGTGACCAACACTGAGGCTAAATGACTCGGCTAAACCTCATCACGTTTACCCGGAGTTTGTTTGCTTCATATAGCTTACAGTATGTGTAAAAGTGACCGTAACACAACAACATTCACTTATACATCTTAGCACAGTGTATTTATTTGTCATATTTTTTGGTAGATGTATCCAGTTGTATAAAAAATATTTATATAAAAGATACTGTTGCCTTGTGGAATGTTTGTCTTTATATTTGTTGTTATAACCGCAAGCAGATGTAGGGGACAGACTGGAAATCGAACCAGACTGTCAGAATGATTTCTCATCTAGCTGTATTCAGACTGAATAGAATAATCAAGAAGGTTAAACGGATTCTTGTTTTCTTCAGGTGCTGAAGTAAAACCGCATCTTTTTGGTTGGAAAGAGAGAATGGATTTTGCGAGGAAGCTGTTAAGTTTTCTCAACTCCTACACACCACCCGATGTGTGGAAGCAATCATTAGGTGAATATATCACGACAGCTATACAGATGTGTGTGAGACTTGTTGAGTTTTTGTTTCCGTGTGTGATGGCAGCCTGGAGTGTCTGGATCAGGATATGCTGATGCTGCATATTAAACGTTTTTCGCCTGTCACTCGGCGTTCAATTCAATTCTTTTTCTACCCGGTATCTTTATTTCAGACTTATGTTATCACGGATAGATGTCCATATAAACATTAAACAAACAGTTGACTAGAAAAATACAAAAAATACCATAGGTCCCAACATTTTGACCCTTATTTTGGGGTGTCAGCTTAATGGCTAGTGTTATTTCAGTGATAACAAATCCAGTGATTGGGAGAAAAAATTTCAGTGTGTTAGCAGCCATCTAGACTCTAGTCAAGATCTAGATGCGAACGGACATCAATCGTCATTTTGATTTAAACTCATGGAGTCATGAAGTGAAAATAGAAGTAAAACAAGTTGATGATAATTAGACATGACTTTATAATGAAAATCAGTATTTATGTGTAGAATTATCTGATTTTTGTAATTATGGATAAATGTTGTTGGACTCAGTAGCTCATTTCACGACTTTTAATTCAAAGGCAGCGTCATTAACAAGACAACCTGTGCCCAAGACATTACATACACAAGAGTGTCATATCTCATTCTTTCAGCGGCATAGGCATTAGCCTTAGGGTGCCCCCATATACATATTTTGTCTGGGCATATTTATACTAATAATGGGATAATTACTGATTAATTAATTTATTTTCAATAGAGAGTTAGTTACTAACTGACCTCATATACTGGTAATTTACATTGTCTCAGTTATTGCCGCGTTAGTGACCAAAACGTACCATCAAAGGATCAGTAGTAATTGACAATATGTCAAATTATTTCTAAGTCATTGACTTCATATGCGGTTCATTGAATGTTTAATCACACCGTTAATTTAAGTTTGGTATCCTATGCGCTAACAGTTTGTGTAAACGATTGTTATAATGTGCCTTGATCTATTGACAGTATACAAAACACATTGGAATAAATTATGAAATACAAAACTATTTCCTGCATTCAAGACGTCACCTGGAAATACTGCAGGGAAAAGTTCAGATTTTTATGTCTGCTTAATGGACGGTACTACCATAAATCATGACATTTTAAGTGTAAAAATGACCTCATCTTAATGGCTATTAGAGCATCACTAGAATGAAAATATTGACTTTCTGTAGCAAACCTAAACAATTTTATCAAGTAAAATAGCAAATACAATCTATCATTAAAAATTCCTGTTCTTAGCATTAATTAGGCTAAACTCATTAAATCAAATTAATCCGAAATGCTACTTCAGATATTAAGATGCTTAGCTCTACTCCCCTCATAACTTACAGACAGGTTGTCAGCCCTGAGCCTACCACATATATAAATTATGGAGCTACAGCTGCCTGATAAACCAGATTGAAAAAAACCCCAGTATTGGCATAAAACAGAATGTTTTGGGCTAATAATAAGATAATTTTTATTTTGAATAAATGCTGTCAGTGATAAGAGGAAGTTAACTGAAAAAGGAAAGTTTTCAAGAAGTTGAGGAACCCTCAAGTGTAATATCTCCGACATCGATGGATGCTGATGCAGATATATTTAAACCTCCTACTTCTTGTGGTTTAACTGATCATTGCAATATTTTCCTTTCGGCCTACATTGAACGTTGGTAGATTTGTTGTTTTGTATTTTCATAAGTGAAGGTCGTTGCCGTTGTTGTTTTGTATTCCGGTTACCGAATATTGGATTCTCTTTTGTTCTTTCAGATTGTTTGCGAGATTTGGCACTGACCTACCAGAGTGAATTCCTGCAGACGATTGCTCCGATTCTAGTCCAAGCCCACAGTCACTTCCAGGACAACAATGTTTCTAGTGAGTACCGACTGATTGCTTTATTGTGATTGGGAAGACAGAAACTGTATGAGTGTTGTGAGACAGGTGCCCTTCAAACATTTAAAAAATGGGTGGCTGCATCCAGTCAGTCCAGCATCATCATTTGTGGGATATTTCCTTAGGGGAGGGGGTGGAGGCATCCTGGATCATATGTCCTAAGTGTAACTAGAACCCAAGCTAAATAAACCATTCACTCACCCACCCACCAACCCACCTACCCACCCACTGACCCACCCGCTCACTCAATCACTCACTCACTCACTCTAACATATATGTAAAATGCCTATGGACAAGCTTTAGCATGAAACTGGCATTATTTGAATATGGTACTAAAAAATTCGGTAAATGACCATTGGTCTTTATAGATCAGTTGCGGAGCTATTAAAGTTTTTGGGTATGGAATATTCATTGATGTTTTGCAGTTAATGTCGGCCCATATTTCCCTCGGAGAGGGCAGAAGAGTGTGCCATTGAAGACAACTGTCAGGCCATTACGACCACAGTTCCAGATGTTTCTCCACAACAGTCAGCTAGAGGCAGACAAGGTAAATGTCTTCCGAATGAAACATGACGGCAGATTGATAAAAAAGTATAGTTAATTGTTAACTATTGTTTCTTGATGTGGTATTAGTTCATGAAATGTTTCACTTAGTGAAGTGGTTTTGTCATGATACTTACACACACACACACACACACACACAGTGATACTTTTCAGTGATTTAATGAATTTATTATTATCAGAATTATCATCAGAGCCACTTTTGGGTATGTCCAGTTTTAAAACATCAGAATTGTAGACATGGTATGATTATCATTGGTTAATCAATACTCTTTTAAATACGGACCGCTATATATTGCCATTGATGACTTATATCCATTTTTATACTCATTTGTTTACCTAGGGTAAGGACGAGGCCTACGATGCTGCCCTGCATGATTTTTTCAGCCCATATCACTCATTTGTTGATCTGATGCTGAGGATTGCCGTAAATCAGAAGAACCTCACAGAGCAGCTAATAAGTTTGAGTGCTATGGTAGCTTATGAAGGTGTACCTTTACACATGCCATACTTTGCCAAGCTGTGGTATGTATATGGAGTAGGCGAACTGCAGTCTAGGGCATTTATATTCGTAACATAGAATATTTTGTAAAAATTTGATCGATATTCACCACCCTGAAGATCTTTGTGTAGCTGAGTAGTAACTGTGAAGTGAAATTCATTTGCTATTACAGAATTGTTTCGAAATTTAAAACATTACAAGCACCTTCTGTCCTGTCTTGATACAATGTTTTGACTGTTTGATCCAGACTAAGTTTGCTAATGCGTGATTGTCGCATCAACATTTTCCAGTCACTAATATATATTTTCTTTCTCCAGATAAATGTAATAATTTTGGAGCAGTATGTGTTTTGTTTTGTATGTGTGCTTCAAGTTGTTACCATTTTTATTTGTAATTTAGGCTAACAACAAAAGTAGCTCTTATATGATGACAGGACATAGTCTGTGGTAACACTGCAGCACATATATTTTTTATTCTAACGGTTCAACTAATTCTTCACTGGTTCGTTCAAGGCTATTAAGCGTTTTTAAATGCCACAACTTTCTAAATGACTATTCTACGTTCTCATTTCCATTAGGTATGAAATTTATCAATCGGAACAGATCGACAAAAGTTGTATTGATATCCTCATATCATGCAGCCCTTTCATTGAGTATGTGGATGCGGTTCTCCTGGATGAGAGACAGTCGCTCAATAACCAACATATCTATCAGTTCTTTTGTAACTTCTTTCCTAAGGTAATTGGCCAACAATCGTATGAATGTGCGCACTCTGCGAAGACTGTAATATATAATGCACATCAGTTGCTAGTATTAAGGGTCTTGCCAACAAAGTGCAATTTCAGCTTATAATTTTGGCATTATAATTGTTGATTTGCGTAAGACTGGAAAGTTCGAAGTATATTAAATATCTGCGCGTAGATTAAAGATGATTCGTTTCTTTGATGCTGGGTATCGTATTCAGGTTATGTTCCTTATGTTTTTAGATAAATTCCGTCATTATTCTCAATCTCTTCTTCCCCCCCCCCTCTCTCCACTGGCAGGTGTATCAACAAGTACTTAATGACCAGGGCCAGTCTCTCTATGACAGCTTAATATCATCAGTCCAGAACAACAGAGAGACACTGGACAAGTGTCATTCAAAAGATGGCCTTCAGAAACTCCTTTACAGTATTAATGGGGTAAGTGTCATGCTCCTGGCTAAAACCTTTCATGAAGTATTCTTACACGTGTAGATATGTTGCATGTGGCTTAAGCGTGTATAACAATGGTAGTAATAATAAATTAGATTTAATCAAATACCCTTTACTTATCAGGCCATTCAAGATCACTGTACAATAAAATAAAATCACAACATAAACCAAACAGTAAACTATAAAATACTGAACAGCTCTGTAATGATGTGTTAAAACATTACAGAATTGTTAAATGTTGATATGAGAATTGGGCTAAATTGAAAGCAAATTCTCCAAACAATCCTGGAGATGGCCTGGAGTTTTCGTTGGCGAGTATTCCAAAATATATTGTGAATGCCTGGAGAGGTCTGGCATCAGAAGATTTGTAGGTCCATGTTTTGCAAGGATTTGGTTCTCTGCAGATTTGATGAATAGTGTTTTTCCGATTGGTTAGGATGTGCGGGCCCTTCTGCTGATCCTGTCGGTTCACCATCACAAGGAACTGCCGGAGACGCTTATCGACTGTTTGCAGTACATGCTGAAGTTCACCCAGAAGAAACAACAAGCATCGAGGTCACAGAGCCAGCATTCCAGGAAACCTTGCACGCCAGGCTCACCAGATGTAGATAGCGAATGTAGGTATTGTGTTATTTGGCATAGGAATGTTGGACAGTGTTTTAGTTAATCTGTTTGGCACGATCGTATCCGTAAATATTCAGTGTTCACTGAACACACCCCAAAGGTGATGAGGTATTTCTTTGGTGGTTGTTCCATACAAAAAAGGGTAACTTCCAAATACAAAATATAGGTAAAGTGTAATATAATATAATTACGGAGATGCCAACTGGTAAAATATGATCACTTTTTTATTTTTATAAGTTACAAATCTTGTTTAATTTTGTGTTTTGTTCATTGTGTGAGGTCTAAATGACCGTATTGCATTAGAAACAAAATGCCAGTATTTGATACTGTTTATAACATTAGGCTCGTTCACTGTGGGAGTTGATAAATTTATTCCAGATCTGCTAGAACTATTGACGATAGATCGGAGTAAGTCTGCCAAAATGGAGTCATTCCAGTAGTTACGGTTCCTCATTCCAACACACACCCCATATTAGTTCACAGCTCAGCTTTGTGATTACTGTTTGGCTTCCATTTTCACAGCCTTCTTTGTGTGGAGTTTATGTCAACGGATTCTTTGACTGGCCAGCCTCTTGTTTGATGCACCAGGTTTAAGCTAATTCGCAGATTATTCTGAACAGGCCAGTTTTTTCAGAACCTGTATTTTCGTAAAGCAGTCCTGTTAAACAACACAGATCCTACTATTGACGAGACAGAATAGAAAGTTAGATCCACCTAACCAGGAGACAGAACTTTCACATCCAGCACCAAGCTGAAATTGATTATATTTATGAAGCCACATAAAAGACAATTATTGGACTAATATTAGAAGGCCATAAATACAATTTATTACGAAGATATATATAAGTTTTATGTGTTTTTTTTAGTTTTAAAGTAATTGCATGAAAACTATCAGTTATACAATATTTCTGTTTGCTTTGCCCATTTAGTTAAACCAATGAAAATGTTTTAGAATTTTCATGCATGGGGCATGGACATAAGGCTTCTTTATGAATTTTTATGAAGTAGATGTCGGTGACGTATTTTTTTCTAGCCTTATCTGTGATTAACGATTTATATCCTGATGAGTATTTCTTTACTTGGACGTGCAACATGATCATATTTTTTAATATCTGTGAAGAAACAGTTTTCCTTGTTATAGCAAATCACGTAAACTCAAAAGTAAGCACATGAAGTATGTTCCCGTTTGACAAGTGCACTGATTTAATTTTATCTACTCTGACAGCAGACGACTCACTTCCGGCAAAGAGAAAACGGAAGAGCTCAGAACAGGATGAAGAAGAACAGATCAGCCAGTCTGAAAGTAACAGCTCCAAGCTGACCACAGAACCAAGCGAGCCACGGCCTACAACGTCAAAAGATACCAGTGAAGGTTCGGCAGTGCCACCTTGTGATTTAAAAGCTGACCAGAAAGACACTGGATCTGAATCCTCTTCCGACAACGAGGAAAAAGAAAGTGGTAGCAGTGAAAAATTGAAAGTCCAGGGGAGGCGAAATGTTGTACCAAAAGAAAAGCCGACTCTTCTGGATTATGTTGTCAAGAACATGGAAACTATCTTCCGAATGATTAAGAAATGATAATACATATTCTGCTTGCTTGGTGAATTCTCGTGTGTGTGCATATATGTGTGATGTTTTATTGCAAATTGTGCAAGAATGTTCGGTTTATGAGTTTACCATGTATGTACAGACTGTCTGGTGATGAATAGTTGACCGTTTTAAAATTTGGTTGCAATGATATTGGTCATCAGTACATTACGATAACTTGAGAATGCCTGTGCCTTTCACAATAACAACACAACGTCAAAACTTTCTGTGATTAGACCGCTTCATTTTGCAGAGCGCCGATACCTGCACAGTAGCTTATGCTATTGACAAGATGCATATGTTTGTGCTACATTTCGAGCTGGCAGTGGTTCTCCAGGATTTCTCGAGTCGTTTTAAGGTCCTATCTGTCAGTGTGACAAATATCCCTCTTGTGTTATTTAGGAGGCAAGCTTTGTAAATGCATTCTGAATTTGTGTTAAACTACTGGGATTCATTTTCCATGGCTCAATGATCAAAATTAAATCTGGTTTCAAAAAGAAAATGACCTATTTCACAAGCTCCGTTTCCACATTCGATTTGGATAGCATTCGGTTGTAAATGAATGGTTACGGTAATTAAATTTATGCGTGTCATTAAATGAAAGGTCGAGTTTTTGTAATTTGCAAGTTATGGGCTGTTGTAATATTATCTTGCTTACACTTTTCTACACGATGGAAAATTCAATTATATTAATTGTCATATCATCGCAACATCAACCGTTAGGTCACGGAGTACATCACCTATACCATATACATTGAATTGCATCTTCCAGAAACTGGATCATGTGGGACCAGTATTTAAATTAGTCTCGTTTTACTGGCATCGTATTGATATCACCAGTGTGATGAATTCATGTGGACTAATGCTCTGGATTGTTCCGAACTTCATTCACGGTTTAAGTGCACTAGTAACTGAATGAATCATTCCGCTGTAACAATTAGAACTGCAGTGCCAGTAACAAAAACATTTGTAACTTGTGTATACATGCAATTCTTGCCAATTTTGAAAATTATGCCAAGTAGCACCGACAGGCGGTCAATTTTCTTCTTTGAGAATAGATTGGAATCGTTCCAAGTTTAAGAGAATTCTATAAAATCTTATTGTTCTTGGCGTCATTTCCATAACATTTATATTTTTCAAACAACTATTTCAAATTGAGAACTTTTGCGCTGTTTCTAGCTGAATACTTAATTACCCGAATATGGACGGTAACTGCACTCTGGTGTTTGTTTTGTATGTACCCTAATATAAATATAAATTGGTTATAATGAAGAATTACACGTGGAACTGTGTGGAGAGCTAAAGTACAGCATTATCTTAATTTTATCATGGTGTGTACTCAAGATTGTGTGAAATGCTTATTGGGCGAGATTTTGTTTTACAATAAAATAATCAAGATCTTGTAATTGACTTGGTTGACAGTGATGAGAGTCATCCCACGCCATTCAGAACACCACACGACATTCATTCCTAACAGATAATTCCAATGGAGCCACTATTTTATTACCATTAACAATGCAAAATACATACAAATGAGATGACATGATACCTATAATTGAAACGGACATTATAACACCATCTAATTTAGAGGGCTTTGATAAAACTTTGAATGATGCACTTTTTAAATGTCCTGCATAATAGCACTGACTATAACAAAGACGGTAAGCATATAAAGTGCAGTTTCAAAGGCAACGAAAATTCCTGACTAAAACAAGCCTAACAGTGACCACATCCTGCTATGAATCAGTACAGAGAAGCTCCGAATCCAAATGTTTGTTTTATGCTCTGCCAGTAGTATCTGTTCCAGCCTTGTTCAGTGCTCTCGAGGTCGCTTTCCGGTACTCCCGTCTGTGTTAGCGTCATTTCCGTGCAATCCTCCTTCTGGTCAAAGGTCAGACTGACCTGCGAGTAGTGTCCTTCAGGCCACGATTTGTTTCTCCATCTCATGCCTATCTTCTCGTACGGTATCTGGCATATAAAACATGTTGAAACAAATTAATTAAGTCTACCATTCAATATCCTCCATCTTCAAGTGTGCAGGACTGTTGTGACATACACTCCAACAGTTTATTCGAAACTCTGTTATCGGTATACCAAATAGTAGTGGTAAAAACCGGATCATGACTAGGTGGCCAAGGGATTCTAAACATAAAAATCAGGAAACATAGTAACGAATGAAGA
Source organism: Paralvinella palmiformis (assembly GCA_025642065.1). Taxonomy (NCBI): domain Eukaryota; kingdom Metazoa; phylum Annelida; class Polychaeta; order Terebellida; family Alvinellidae; genus Paralvinella; species Paralvinella palmiformis. The sequence goes on along the minus strand of JAODUP010000448.1, from coordinate 158,724 downwards.
GCAGCTGTATTATATAGTGCCATGGGCACACAAACAGAATTGGGTATAAAAGAACTAAAACCTCTACAGTCTACAAAATTAGTTTTGCATCCCTAACAGGATTTGGACACAACATTTTGTTTGGGGACAGTATACCATCATACTGACAATGAATTAGGCCTTTTCGGAATTGGTACAAATTATAGGACTAAACATCAGCACCAAACTGTCCAGAGTTACTCTAACAACCGCATTGAAGAAATTAGCCCAAACTTGAATGATACACATCGGCAGAAGACGATTAACCTCAAATTACAAAAGCTCACATCGTAAGTGTTTCAGTAACAAACTGCAATAAATCCAATAGTAAAAAACTATTCAAAACAGTCGAGCAAATAAATCCATGCCACAAGAATCTCTGAAATAAGTCCTCTCAAATTTGTGTCTGATCCAGACATCTCACTCCATGGTATGACATTATAATTATTAATAATGGTTTCCATGTGTATAATAAAGTGCCTCCCACTATATGACAACAATATATTTTAACAAATATTATTCTCGAAGATTGGGCCTAAACCTAAATTAGGTATCTAGATTTCAAGTCTTGGCACGCAGTAAAATAAACTGAATGGTACCTATAATGACAGTAGCCATTTCAAAGCAATACTTACCAGACATAGTTTTGCTTGCACATGTATGACCATAATTAATTGTTTCAGGTATGCACTGATATAATTGATTTGATGGTATATCCGTGTACTTTTGAATGCTTCAGTCTTCTGGTTCGAACCAGAAACTCATTCACGCAAGAAAAATGGGTGTCCATTCCTCAGACAAACCAGACTGCATCACAGTTTGCAGCACAAAAATGCATTTAACTAGCACGAAATTTACACAAAATGCAATATGATATGCATCATTCTGATCATGTAATAAAGGAAGTTGCTGTTATACACCATGCTAGCCTTTCTTAATGATATAGACATATATAATACTTCCTGTGGCATTTGCAGTTGAGACATAAACTATATCACCCAAATAAAACACGCTCTTAATCTCTTAATAGACTCAATATCCCTGAAACTAGCATCAATTTGATAAATCATGTTGCTGTTAAGTTGTTTAAGCCTCGCACCTAGCACATAAAACTGAGAGGGTGACTCCATAAGGAAACCAATCCCACAATCATCATTTATATATGTATGCACATATGCCTGTGGCTTCATGTGTAGCCCAGCTGTGACACTATAGTAGGGGAGTTTTTTTTTATCCAACCAGGCAACAAGGTTTTCTCCACCGAATAGGTCAGATATATTGGAAATTCTACATTTATTTAGAATTAGTTCCTTTGGTGAAGTTGTAAATTACAGATCATATGGGTCTCCCTGATTTGAGGTAACCGACACATAAAATAACTGCCACTTCGGCCATTATTATTATTCTTTTTACGCACATTTTTGTACATCTCCCCTTCGACCAATAGTTTGAGTTGGGGAATTGCCAAGGAAAACAAAAAGTGGAACCTAATTTGGATTTCTGGCTAAATGCCCAAACAAAGCTTGGGGATTTGCCAATGTTTGTTCCACGTAAACCGGCCCCGATTTTTGTGATTAGGTCAACAACACCTGGAACATGAATGCACCCCCCCCCCCCAACAACATAAATAAATCTGGTCCAATATCTAAGAAGAACAAGATCAACGGAACACCTCATTGAATGCCTACCAATTCAGTAAACTCTCCAGTAACCATGCCATTAAATAACACAAACTGTCCACCCTTTTCTGCCTCGATGGTGACATCATTCCTAGTGAATGCTCGAACCATCTGTAAACAATTAAAGGACACCATGAAGAATGACATTAGCAGTCTCACATTTTGACAATCAGTCAAAGCTGGTATCACTTTATCTCCATGTACGCAAATTTCTCAAAAAGAAAACACTTCGTGTTTTGTTAAGACTACACACACACACACATCGTACTTACATCTTTTTCTGTTAGAGCACGATATATCTCTCCAGCCCGACATTTAAATGTCTGCCTATCAGTCATCTTCCTACATGATATTTTGACTCCGAGTGATTTTTTCCCCTTATCACTGACCACTGGCTTTGATAGCTCTTGTTTTATAACATTCTGCAATGAAAATATTCACAAATGAGAGGCATTTTAATTGAAAATGGATTGCGTTTTTCAAACCTTCACATCTCAGAAGAAGGAAGTCTTGAAAAGGACAGGTACCGTAGGTCCTGGCTATTAAGCCGAGACTTTGTGTCAACAATTTGACCCTTATTTTGGGGGTTCGGCTTAATGGCCAGTGCTATTTTAGTGTCAAGAAATCTAATCATCGGGAGAAAAATGTCAGTATGTTAGCAGCCGTCTAGATGATAGTGACCTAGTCTAGATCTAGATGCAAACGGACATCAATCGTTATTTTGATTTAAACCCATACAGTCATGGAGTGAAAATAGAAGTGAAACAAGTTGATGATAATTATACATGGCTTTATAATGAAAATCATTATTTATATGTAGAATTATCTGATTTTTGTAATTATGGATAAATGTTGTTTGACTCAGTAGCACATTTCATGAAGGCAGCATCTGTAATACGACAACTTGTACCCAAGACATCCCGTACCCAAGAGCATCGTATCTCATTCTTTTGGCGGCACAGACATTAGCCTTAGGGTGCCCCCATATACATATTTTGTCTGGGCATATTTATACTAATAACGGGATAATTACTGATTAATTAATTTATTTTCAATAGAGAGTTAGTTACTAACTGACCTCATATACCAGTAATTTACATGGTCTCAGTTATTGCCACGTTCGTGACCAAAACGTACCATCAAAGACAAAGGCTCAGTAGTAGATCTAATTGACAATATGTTTAATTACTTCTAAGTGATTGACTTCATATACAGTTCATTGAATGTTTAATCTCGCTGTTAATTTAAGTTTGAGGTCCTACGTATGCGCTAACAGTTTGTGTAAACAATGGTTATAATTTGCCTTGATGTATACAAAACACATTGGTATGAATAATGTATTATGAAAACAAAATTATTTTCTGTGTTCAAAATGTCACCTGGAAATACTGCAGGGAAAAGTTCAGATTTTTAGGTCGGCTTATTGGACGGTAATACCATAAATCATGATATTTTAGGCCTAAAAACCGTCATCGGCTTAATGGCCGGGACCTACGGTATATGACCAAACTAATGAGTAGCTAACTGGTTTTACACATCCATTTAAACTAGTTGATTAACAACTGTAAAAGCCATTAATGATCCTTACTTGAGGCAGATTCTGTGTGCTGTTAGTCTGTTTTGGTGGGGTCCCACTTGGGAGTATCATACCTTTACTAAATTCTGAAACAAATTAATTATAATTCTGCAATAATGACCATGCAATGCACACATACACAAAAACATGCAAATACACACTTATGACACTGTTTAATACAACATGAAATTATTTTTAATTATTAACACCTACAATGCAAACACAATGACAAATAAATATTAACACCAATCCACCGAATCACCCTATGATCAAAACTGCGAAAGAAATAACAAATGATAAAATACCGTAATCACATCACAAGTATATCTGTAACATTTATAACAACTACTACAAGATAACATACCTTCCTTGAGATCAATAACATATTTGCCTAGCATATCCTGAATAATGTTTGTTCCATGTAAACGTATAAATTCCTTCAGCTTATATGCATCATCCTTGTCGGTGTTTGCCGTCACATTGACCGCAATGTCCTGTGGATTATTTTCTTCACTCAGATTTGGAATTTCGATCTTCCCATTATGTACTTTATCAGTACCAACGATTTTGCCTAATTAGGAAACAGACCAGTGATACTTAAAAAAAGTGGTGAAAGAAGAAAGCATGTTTTTATCTTGGTTACTTAAGCCAAAGAGGAGATTAATTTTACAATCAGCTATAATCTCAATTGCTCTTAACCACAAAAACATTTCACATAATGTTACCTTTCCAGTCGGCCTTTATGTCCCATTCATAAAAGAAAATGAGTTTTGCTTTTCTGTTATTAGCCACAGCTTCACCTTCGAGTTTCGTAATTTCAGTAATTTCACAGCTATCTGTAATAATGAAAGCAATGCTTGGTGTGAGAGAATCTGACACATCAATATTAAATATCTATATTACAAATCTACAGAAGGAGAAGTTCCAGCACAAAATTGATCACTCCTGATGCAACAATCTCAGACAGCCCAATTCAGTGTCAAAATGCTTTGATCTTTTAAACTGGGAAGATTTGTAATCAAAAGGCTCTGTTCTACATTTCCCCTGATACGATGTAAATTCAGAATGCCAGATAGCATTATATTAACAAAGCATTAAATATAGATAGGACACGTATGTCCCATAAAAACCCTTTTCAGGTTGAACCACACACACACATGCACCAGAGCCAAAGAAATTTTTCTTCCGGTTCATCATCTTTATACAGGAAACATATAATGATAGACTGTTTCCAATGTTTGATAACTATTCTTCAAAACCTCAAGAATGATGGACAGAATTTTTTTTTTGCTGTATACTAAAAAAACAGTGATTAAATTTGAAAACAAGAAAACAACCAACTATTGTCCAATTTTAGGAGCTCCACATCCATCTAACAGATGAACTCCAGAACAAACTATATCCTAAGAATCAAGTAAAACGGAACATGTCACTTTTCTAGTTCAGCAAAGCGCTTAAGACCAGTATTGACCATACCGGAAAATCTAGCTGTGCCAGCCACCACTGCCACTGATCTTCAAGGCACAATGTATACAAAGTGTGTCATGGATAAGTTTTTAGTAAAAGCATTAGTAAATATTTATCACTAGCATCTAAATGCTTACATGTATCATCCTCTAGCTTTAATCCCTCAAGTAATGCTTTCAATTTTTCTTTTGACCATCCTGTTGCATTCTTTTCCGTCCTGTAAAAGGTAAATAAGGCATTATTAAGGGCACATAAATGGTCTAGCGTGGTTGTTAGCATTTGGGTGCAATCAGGGGTAGAAATTTTCTTGGGAGGGGGTAGGGAGGAGAATTGCCAAACCTGTTGGCACCTTAATTTATCCCCTTTATAATGTTGTATGAGACAGAATTTGCTAAATGTCACAATGATGTAACAAGAGCAGTCTTTTTTTTAAAAACACTCACCTTAGCCTCAAATAGTATTAATATTTTTACATATGGTCCAGAATAAGCATATCTTTAACTTTTCCCACCAATTTTCAATAATTATTAATAATATAAATTAATTTTATTGTAACACAGAATGTCCATATTACACCGTCGATGTATACAAACTGTCCACGTCACACTACTGATGTGAGACGGAATTGTCCTGGTTACATCAAGCATTTAATGTAAATATTGTTCTTTCAATACCTGCAAATTTGAACCAAACTTAATTTTTGGGTGAAATGTATTGTAGGAGTAGGGTGGAAAAACACATTTTTTATTATTATTTCAGGATAATTCAGGCGTAACAACAAAAACAAATTCTGCTAAATATTTAAACTATGTTCCTCTTCTGGTCTTCATGGATGATAATACTTGCGAAAGTATTTGTATCTGAAAAGTAGAACTATATTTAAACAGTTTTATTGTATTTGACTCTAGATGTGCAACTCACAAAAACTTTAGGATAGTGTTGTTAACTTTGTTGGTTTAATTTATATAACAATATTAAAGTAGTTAATGTTTTTATTCCTGTTTTATGATCAGTAACCAACTAAATATGATCACATTAAATGTATGATCACAATACAGGGTTTCCCTTGGTATATAATGAGTGAGGCTGCCTTGCCTGCCTTGTTGATTTTATACACTGCCTCACCACAAATATACCAAAATCGTCATCTCGTTGCTATTTTGGGAATACAACATATTTAATTCACAATGTTTCATTGTCCGCAAGCCGTACAAAATGATGCATGCCACAAAATCATGCATTTAGCAGCAATGTCTTCTAAAGTTGCTCACAGCGACTTAGAAAGCACAATTAACACTATTGGACGACGTGAATGACATTGTGTATCAGCTGTCCAATCACATAGTAATTGTGGCCATTGGGGTACCCCATTTTGTCGCCAATCATCTCGTGGAGTTTTGACACACCAAAACATGTAACAGTGACCTGTTTGGAAATGTGAATTTTTACAATATATATAATTGTGGTTTGCCTGTGACCTATTAAACTCACTTTGACTGTATTTGTTGTTCTTGTTTGGTTAAACTGAATTTTGCACTGTATATATGAACGCATGTTTACCTCTGATTCTTTACAAAGAGCAGAAACAGCTCCATCAATACCACCCCACTTCTTGCACTGGACAGTGGTGTGACATCTACATAGGTTTTTTTAGGGGGCCAATGGGAAGACAGCTCAAGCTACATGGGTCCTTCAATTTCCTTTTTTGGGCTGACCCTGTGAAAGCTTTTCATACATTTTATGTATTAATATTATTATTGTACAACTGTTTGTTGGAAATTGAAAATAAACTTCACTTCATAAATTACTGGTCCCAATTATGGACACCACACAGAATTGGAGATATCCAGAAAATTGAGTCCCTCTTTAGATCATTCTCCAGTAAAGATATACTCAATATCTGGCCTAAATTATTGGGATTGACTATCCGCCCTCAAGATGTACTCTCAGGAGAGAAGGATGGAAAGATACCGAATTTTATACCCCTGGAAAATTCTAGAAGGAACTGTCCCAAATGTTGGAATAAAATCATACACATCAACAAGGCAGGGTTATCTGTGCCGAGTCCCTCAAATAAAACAATGTGCATCTGGTAAAATTAAGGCAATCAGATAAGGGAGCCTTCAAATTAGAGGTCCTCAGCTTTTCAACAGCCTTCCAGTAAATATCCGTGGCCAGACAGGATGCTCCATGACAAGTCTCAAGCACAAACTTGATAAATACCAGCAAAACATCCAAGACAAACAAAAAATACCAGGATACACAATCAAAATGGACACAAACTCCATCACATCTATGAGGGGTTCCCGGCAAAGCTGAGCAATACAGCTGAGGCGGAGTCACCAACTTAGCCAGAGAGATTATACTCTTGAACTAACTAACTCTTTCATGAAAATTTTATTATTATTGGTATAACAATAAATAACAATGTTGGTCTTTCTGATTCTTATTTTCTCCCACTAACTCTTTTTCAATTTTAGCAATAAAAACATCACAATTTCGTAAAATATTGATATGCTAAATCAGTTAAAACTCCATTTTTCAACAATCCAGATAGATGAACTTTCTGATGACATGTCTTACTACAATTATTTAAGTAGTTTGTAGAATAATAGACCTGCAAAGTTCACATCTCATAGACCCCTTTCATCCAAAACTGTGTATGCTAACATAGTAACAGGTTTTCAATACTTGACCCCTGGGGGGCTCAAGTCTTGAGAATAAGCATTAATACATTTTTACATAAAGAGGATATATACATATGCCCCTCAGAACACAGCTTCACTTTCCTACATTATATATGTATCCTGTTACATTGTTGTTGGTGCTAAAATAAATTCAATTTGAAACTACTAGTAGTTTGAACATATTTAAGGATTGCAGTAGAACTGGAGGGTATAGTGCACCTCTGTGGTCTAGTTGGTAGCACGTTGGACCACAGATCACTACCACCTGAGTTTGAATCTCAGTGTGGGTATATCTGAAAGGTTGTTTCATCTTTGACTTCTCTTCATTATCTTTAGAGGTCACTCAGCTCATTTAGTCTATCATGTGCACAAAAGTGGCTGTAAAACATCATCATCATCAGTGCACCGTTAGTCAAGGAACAGTGCATGCATATGAGAAGTAATCATTCTGACAGATCAGGATGAATAACTGGAACAAATTATCTTATTATTATCATCTGAATAATAATCAGATAGTTGTGTAAATATATCTAAAAATAACATTGACAGCTATCTGTTTATGGTGAAAAACTGTTACTATAATTCAATATGAAACATCAGGGCCTGGTTTAGATCCAGTGTGACTTCCGCTTAATTTTCCCAGTTGAATTTTGACCTCTGGTGGTCTAGCAGTTAAGCATCACAACATCATGGGTGGCTGACCATGTTTAACGGCCCTGCTGTCTCCACAGATTTAATTTATAAGGGGGACATTAAAGACCCCCTGAGGACATAATACACTCTGGCACTGACCACCCTTGGGGTATTTTGGCTCCATCTTTAACAACCACTCAATAAAAGTGACCACACTGGAAATAAGTGCATGCACTTTCTTGTGCTATCCCTGTTTCATAATCATATATCATGAAACGAAAGGAAATTAATAAATTAATCAAATTACAATTGTCTTCTCCTAAAAGCTTGTATATCTCAAGTCTTTTAAGTGCCACCACTTTTTAATAGCTATTCATGCATCCCTTACCAGACATGGTCATGGGGTCAATTCCATTTTGTCAATTCCACATCAATTATATCAATTCCATTTTCTTACCTACTACATTTTAGTAATCCGCATACCTACTCTGAATAGTTTATATTCCAAGTGGGACTGTCATGGAAGAAATATTTCTGAATTAAAAAATTAACTGGTAAATTAATCTGTAGATTTAATTTGTTTGCAGCAAACTTCAATTCCCAATTTATCAATTCCATTTTTTTTAAATAAGTAATTCCAAAATTGATCTTACAAAAATGTCCTTACTCTAAATGTTCATTATAAAATAATTTAACCAGCCAGTTACAAGGCAGAAGGCTAGAACCGCTTTTATATCTGTTACCGAGTGTTAGATCTAGATTCTAGGCTAAACTAGTCAGTAGTCTTAACTTAAGTCTAGATTTGGCATTAAATGATTAATTCATTAGATCTAAATTATAAGAAATGATAACTGAGTAACTAATCTGATATATTATCTGTCGTACGTCATATATTTGAAAGAATTCAAATATGGACAAACTATATAATTACAACTTAGATAGACATCTATTCAATTAGATCTAATTCAAGTTACAACATGACAGTTCTTAATCTTAGCCTTCTAACTCGTGCTTGTCGACTTACCAATGCCAATTGTTGACATTAGTTCCGTCGGCTCTCTGTTCAACAATCCATCGTGGATCACCTTCGCCCCACTTCGCCATCTTTCTAACTATATAAATCCACTAATCTGACATGCAGTATTTATTTATTTCCTAGGATACTTCTAGAAAGTACCGATTTACCAAGAAAATTCCAGAAACACAGCACACTGGCAGCAACCGGATGTAGCATGAAAAACCGTAAACCGTTGCGGATAAACTGTAAATAGCTGTACATTTATGCCTTTTTAAATATTTTAATTTATATTTTAATTGAAATACATTTCTTTAATAAATAATTGTTGTACAAAAAAAAGTCATGGGGAGCAAATATTGTAATTTCTATAACTAGTAGGTTTTTATGCGGTGCTTCTCTGAAAAGGAAGGGAAAATTCGGCTCTAAAAATGTTCGTCTCCAATTATATTATTAGTTATGTACATATGCCAATCAGACTATATATTGGACAATTTTATTTTCAAATATACTTAATCAAAATTTCTACTCATCTAGTTAGATTATTCCATGTTTAGTAATGGTGGCAGATACAGAGTAGACAGAGTCAATACAGATACTTTCTTCTCTTTAAATGTCCAACACTAGAAATTTCTTTAAAAACATGCAAGTCTAGGAATCCGTCAGGCGCCACGCAGTAGTCACTCGCAGATTCGTGAGTGACTGGAATTTGATTCACATGCTGAAGTGATAATAAAATCTGCTAAAACCAGAATAAATCAACAGAAAGACCTGTATAGCTTCTAGTCTATACTCCGCATTATACGCAGGGGGGGGGAGGGAAGGGGCTTCCCCTCCACAAAAAAATTATTACATGGAAAATACAAAATGAATAAAATACCATAAACATTTCTCAACAGTTCATTCAGTTAGAGGAAGTTATTACTCTTGGAACAGGAACTGGAACCGTCGGGGATCTCTTCCGAAATTGTCAATGTCCCTGTTCATTAGCTCGGTCTTCTGGCTGTTCACTTTGTCGCGGTGGACACTTAGCATATAGAGGCTGGACAGACGTTTATCACTCATCGTTGATCTTAGCCAGGAATTCATCCAGCGCAGTGTGCTGAAGGACCTTTCCACTGTAGATGATGTTGCAGGAAGAGTCAGTGCGATGAGGATAGCCTTGAGCACGGCAGGTAACAGAGTGGTCTGCTTCTCCTCAAGTCATATGGTGATTGTGCGTTTAGTGTTGCAGCCCCCAATTTGTGGAATAAGTTGCCGGCAAATATTAGAAATAGTCGTCTCTTGGAAATTTTAAGTCTCTTCTAAAAACACACCTATTTAAGGTCGCTTTCACAGATAAATAATTATTATCTTTTAAATCATTACAGGGTTTTTACAGACATTATTTGGGGTATTATTAAATTACATATTATTTGTACAGCGCCTTTGAATGGCTCCTGCTAGTAAGGGCGCTTTATTAAATATACATTATTATTATTATTATTATTATTATTATTATTATTATTATTATTATTATTATATTATTCACCAGCTCGATCATACCAAGAGAGTTGTCATCCAGTGGCTTATGCTTCTGCACCTCATACCACGCTAGAGCTTCTTCTACAAGGTTGTAAATGCCATACATTTCAATGACAGATGAAACGATGTGCTTGAATTAATCTCTTTCTGTTTGCTGCATTTCTCTCGGATGTAGTGCGAAAATGTTAAAATATGGCGTGTTACTTTCACCAAAGCGACTTTCCAGAGACTGGATCAAGGAATCCATGTACGGGACATAGATGGTGCGGCGATAGTACTCCTCAATGGAGCCTCCTACATTCAGCCGGTGGACCTGGCGTGCGCATCGCCGAGGCATAGTCTATGCCAAGTTCTTCTGCCAAGGTTTTCACCGCAGGGATGACATCTTCTGAGAACACACGGTCTGCACCATCCCGGTGCCTGTAGCTGTTGGGTCAACATCGTTGAGTACTTCGCAATGATCTTCAGACAGCTGAGGAACATTGTTGGCATCTTGCAGTGCGCCTTTGTGCCAGGAGGAAAGCATATGTGCTTCATCGCGCACTCAATGAAGTCTTTGTATTTAACAAAAGGAGTCACGATGAACACATCCATTATACCTAGGTGCACTGGTTGAGGGAACAGCACACAATATTTGTACAAAGCACCTTTCAAGTGACTTGAGTAGGCCAGCCATGGAGAATATTGGTTTATCCCCGTGTGGCGGAAACAGCGGGAGCCCTGTGAATCGTTCTGATAGCTGCAATCAATTGGTGGGAAGTATGTGTTCATCAGGAGGTCATATCTTCGATTATTGATCAAATGTTTGTGGTTTTAACGTATGATCCAATGTCCAGATGATGAGACAATTCATTGTCCACTTTCGCAAATGGTGTTCGGGGTGGCATCTGATTGATTGCTGTGAGTAACTGCTCGTGATGTCCCCCTCTGCGCTGCTCTGCTGGTTCAACATGCGTCTCCGATGTACCCGGGGTGTCTTGATTTTTGTCAGACTCATCAGACTTACGTTTTTTCAAGAACCTCCTGATATCCATTTCATATTCCTGAAAAATAAGAAAAATGAGGTTAACATAACAATACAAATTTAATACACTGGTCTTCCCCAGGCTCTATAACAATCAAATCAAGAGCACTTTGTTTGATTATTTTGCATAAAATCCAACGTAGAAAATTAGCATGAGTTTTTACTGAAATAAAATAAAATGAAAGAACAGACTCTGTTATTTATATGTCGACGCCTGTTTATATCAGACATGCCTGAGCCCTGAACATCCCCCAGTCTGATCGGTTCACGTAGAGTGTTAACAGGGAAGTTTAGAGATTGTGGAACATTTTCATCCCATATAAAAAAATAAAATAAAAGAAGTATAATTACAAATCATTTATATATTTACAGTTACGACCTAATTGCAAATATAATTACAATGTTGTTGATATATGTTGTACGCATTTATAAAATACAGTTACACACGGGATCTGTTGATACACATACAGTATAATTGTAAATATTATTGTTGAATTATTGCAGAGAAAAATAAATAAATCATTTATAGGTATGCTAAGAAATATAAAACTTCTTAACGTGAAGCATTGTTCCAAAATATGTCCACGACCTTCTGAAAACTAGGCTTGAAAACATTAACTAACCTATGGTAGTCACTGTAAACATTGATAAATATTTCGTTCCATTGATGTTTCTGTGGTATTATACGCTAATTCTGCTCTAGATATGACTGAATAGTGCAAATAAAGTTCTAATACAACAGCTCTAGTTGTTATAATGTCGTATAAATAGTCGCAACAAAGAAGGAATGAACGAAAAAACACTATCTTCCACGCCAAATATCATAACATTCGATCAAACGTGTGTCTTTTACCTGAAGAATTGTTAACATTTTGTTCTGTTATTTACAGTAATCTTAGCAAAAAGATGTCTTCACACTTCACACGTCGATTTCAGAATAAATTCCCCCCTCCTGCATTTTTATTCTGCGGACGCCCAATGCTAGACCTCTACACGGGCTGGGCCACACCGTCCGCCTAATAAATAAAAATAAAAAAAAAATAAATAAAAGATTTATTTGCGGGGTGGTGCTGTTGCGGGCCTGATCATTATTTTACAGAACGGTTGCTTGCCCCCTAAGAAATTTTGTGCAGTAACATTGAAATTAAATGGTATATGGTGTAATATATATATATATATATATATATATATATATATATATATATATATATATATATAATATTAATATATATATATAATTTACCTAGAGTTAATTTAGTCATCGATTCATAATGTATATAAAGACTATTTCCATATCTACTAATCATAGACTAAGTAACTTTGTTTTAAATAATACCCACAATTAACACACAACAAAAATAAAGAATTACTTTAAACAAACTATTTTCATATCTTCCCTCTTTGAGTATAACAAGCAGTTAATATATATGTCTTTTTGAAAATTCAATTTATCTCAAACTACAATTAATTAAGTAACATCGCTTCTGGTGTTTATAAGATTCGGTCAGTTACCTCCAAATCATATGTTTAGCAGCAGTTTAGTATTGTAATGTGGGATTAACAAGACTATGTTGCATGCTAATCATGCTATAATACCATCAAGAGTCGTCAATCAGGCACATCCACAATCAGACAGGTGGGAGGAATTTTAGTCTGGCTGGTTATATTGTTATTAATTACAGGCACTCTGGTCTGAAACATCTAAATGTACAGAATATTTCATTGATACACGGTGTATTTAAAATATGTTAATAAGTAAATAAAATTTAAGACTCAATGTGTTCGTATTAATGTAATTTTAAGCAGGTACAATCAATCAATACATATTTTTTAACGTGAATTTATTCAAAATAAAATGTTGTTGTGGTGCTGGCCCAATCCATGCTATGCCTGCTAGAATAAATATGTCGTCTGTCATTTTTGTTTGTTTTATCATACAAAATAAATATCTTCTGTATATAGGGAAATACTATTTTTTATATATATATATATATATATATATATATATATATATATATATATTTATATATATATATAAAGATAATTGTAACTACAGGTTACGAAGTTTCACCGTTCCGGTTCGGAATATATGATGAACTGGCCCAAATTAAATTTGATCACAGTCAAGGTCGTCATCTTCGTCTGCTACAGAAGCTGTGATTTTATTGTGTTGCTTTAGTGGAAAACGGTTATTATTAACTTTGTCATTATAGTATTATGCAGATACAAAATCCCAGAATATCAATCAGATCCACGAAAAGCTATTAATCATGTTCTACTGGAAATTGCTTGCGTCTTTGTGTTGCATATCCCGGAGTCTATGGGGATTTAGTACTTTCTTTCAGTAACAAGGTAACTTAAATATGTTTTATAACCTAACTAGATCTATAATTAATATGCTCTTTCTTAACGAATAATTGTGATTTGTACTTGATCTGCCACTTTATATATTGTCTTTTTATCATTAACCCAAATTTAGAGTAACCCGGATTATTTTTTTACATAATAAACCAACTTCCTAAATATTTATGCCTCGGAGTTTAATTTATCACTTTGGTATAATTTCAATGGATAATGAATGCACAACTACCCTTTATTTTATCACAAATCGACGCATTAAACAAATTCAGACTTCGTGCGGTTTTGTCGCCTATATATGAACTATTTTTGCTCATTACCCCGGCCAGAATCAAACGCAAACCGGCTTCTTTTGATTTGTTATATACGCTAATTAAGTTTAACATAAATTAACGCATTTCAATTAATGTGACATAGTTTTCGCACACCTGATTTAAATATATAATAAATAATAAAATGTTAATACATACTATATCAACAAAATTAATGAATTATTACATTATGTCTTTCATTTGGTCCAGTTTTGTGGAAGATGCGAGATTAATAGATCACATGATCAATTTCAATAGGCCACTGAATAGGTCTAGTCATTAATAATACGTTTCTTTCTTATAATTGGTGCTAAATATATATATCTGGACTATTTAACAGCCTATATATATTAATAATCATAGGAATTATTGTTAACCAGATCCGGAATATTTGACAACAATACTTTAATAAAAATCAGATGGTGGTCGAAAACGTTCTTAGATGTCCAATTTCTATCACATGTAGAGAAAAGTTTAAAAATAGCAATACGTAGATCTATGTCCCAAACCAATATCTAAATTGAATAAATATTTTACAATCAAGATGTTTGTTTATGCTAGGTTAATTTAGGCCGTGTGTTATGGCATGACATTTAATGAAATCTTAAGTGTCCGTAAACTATCCGGGTTACTCTATAATCAGTTTTACTTTATCTAGATAATGTGTGTATGTAGGGGTGTGTGTGTGTCTCTGTGTGTGTGTGTGTGTGTGTGTGTGTTTGTTTGGTTGTGCACACCACAAGTAAAATTCGTTTCTTCACATATAGGATGCACTATAGAATTGCTTTTTGTATCCTGATATGGTGGCAACCTTTGTGTCTCATGGCTGACAAGTGTGGCTGGAAAGTATCCCTCACCAAATTACTTAATGTATCACAGACAGTTTCAAAGTTGGAGTACCCACTGTCTGCAGTCGAAGTTACAAATATCACGAATCAACTGAATTATGATATATTACATCGAATTTCTGAAGTGAGTTAAACCATCATATGCATTTTTAGTATATTTAGTTATTTACCTAATTCCAAGCGGTGCGTAACTGCATTATAATGTATATTTTATAAAGCGCCCTTACTAGAACAGTAGAATAAGCCATTCAAAGGCGCTTTACAGTGAGTGATATCCCAACTAATATGTCAATAAAATATAATAAGGTATTTCAACGATAATCATTATTTATCTGTGAAAGCAATCTCGAACAGGTGTGTTTTCAAAACAGATTAAAAGTTTTCAAGAGATGACACATTTGATATATCCACCAGCAATGTATTTATTTTACAAAGTGGGGGCTGCAGTGACCATATGACTTGAGCTGAGATGCCGGTACCTGCAATAATATTCGACTAGATAACCTGAATTTTCGGGATGACTTTCTAATGGACACGAGTTCGCACAGGTATCCAGGTGCCATGTCTTTGATATATATATATATATATATATATATATATATATATATATATATATATATATATATATGGTTTACTGTTTGAAATAATATTATGTTAATCCAGGCACTAACTAATGGTTTTGAAAGAGGACGACAGGCTTCTGGAGCCATTTGGGCTAGGAAATATAAAGTCTAATATCTCTCGAATGTCATCAACATACTATTTGTCCGACTGTGATTATGGACGTTCTATGTTTTCTAATCTAAATGTATCAGTCTCCATCACAAAAACCGGACCTTCGTTCTAATTAGGAAGAGTAATTTTTGTCCATAATTTGCAAAACGTAACATCGTCTGACTGATCAGTCTCAACCCCTTCTCTTTCTACACCTCTCTTTACAATAAGTTATCACCACTTCCCTTCTCTTATTGTTTATTTTTTTCTTTGAATTAATTACTCATTTTATGTTTGTTTCTGGTGGTACTGGATCATTTTCTTGAAGAATTTGTTTATAGATAACATATTAATGATAAAACGCACAATACAACGATAAGGTAAATGTTATAAATTCAGGATTTTCCAACCTTAATAAATATATATTTGTTAGAATCCTGCTGCTTACTTATTTATGGATTCCTTGAAGAGATTCTAAGTTTTATAAAGAAGCTCTTGTGCCCTTTCACTTGATTCACGTTTGGGTAAACATCTTCGTATTTCGTTATTTCACAATTGATATTTCGGAAATTGAACCCCTGTTTTGAATTTGAAAAAGATTCACCTGCTTGCTCTTTTATCCAAGATCGATATCTTGGTTTTCAGCGACTTCTCCTAGGAGTTGTGATTTCTATAAACACCATTCCCTCCGTCATATTTCAACCAGTAACAACACTTTGGATTGAAGTCAGTTCTAGAGTAACATCCATACTATCACACCATATGAAGGGATTTGTCAGAAAATCACGTAGAATAGTCGAAAAAGAGAGAGAGGATAAGTGAAACACGAAACATGTAATCTCTGGTCTGGTTGAATGAAATGTCGGTTTTACTTCTTAATGGATTAGTATTAGTTGGTTGTGCTAACCAGTCAGTTACTTATCAAACTTCACAGTTTTGACACTTTCTAGTTGGCATGCCCATCATGTTTTAATTGTCAGCTAAGTGCATGGTGTGAAAAAGCACGATTATTCTCATCATGTATGCAACACTGTACACCTGATTTGCATATATATATATATATATATATATATATATATATATATATATATATATATATATATTATTTATTTATAGTGGCACCATTATCACAGCGTTTATTTCCTAAAGATGATGACGAGATTCGTACACGCTACTGTTAGACTCATAAGTTCTGGTATTGTCTCACATGGCAGTTTTTGTCCATTTCGAACCAGCGGACGAGCATATTTCTACACCTTTAAAGATGGGAACGAAACATTACTGTGAATATTTGCAAAGCAAATTCTGGATTGCTTGATACGTGGACGTTTCCCATAATGTAATTTATCAATATTAGTTTATTGTTGAATACAAAATGTAGTTGAGCATTAGTGGAAGTAAACGAAGTAGAAGAACGTGTCCTAGTCCAATAACAGTTTCTTTTTATAATATCCTCCAGCGATGTCGCGTGCAAGGATATGAGTAATTTGTCTGTATAGCGCTGGATTTTTCCTCTTTTATATAATACATCAGAAGAACTACAACAGAATATGACATAGAGTTTCGAATGAATAACCATAGCTACGTTATATTGCAGTGGTATTGCTAAATATTCGGATCCCTTATTTGATTAGTTAAGACACTAGCGGTAGAATAACAGATAATATTGTGGTAAAAAACTATTATTATCAATATCGTAAACTCTTATCTCCTTCCTTCATATATTATTCGAAAATATAACACATGCTTAGTATTCAAACGAATGAATTATATATATATATATATATATATATATATATATATATATATATGTGTTTGTGTGTGGGGGTAGGGGTGATATATATATATATATATATGTGTGTGTGTGTGTGTGTGTGTGTGTGTGTGTGTGTGTGTGTGTGTGTTGTGTGTGTGAGCGACAAGGAAATAAAGAATAAATGAAAAATATTTTGACAAATAATTATTCAATAGTTCATTGAACCGTTAACCACTGAACTCCCACTAATGATTCCGATCCTTTGGATTGATAAAAAAGTGCATATATGTTTTAATTATTACCTGGTTTCGTGTTTGAGAGCATGCAATATTTTGGATTGTTTAGTTAATTTCGCAATCGAGAAGATTGCAGGCATGAAATGTCTCAAAAACCCATAATTTATATTTTCATGAAAGGTATTGTGGACTTATGCTTCAAAAGAGCTAATTAGGTCCAAAATTTGGACTTGGTTATTTGGTGCGTTTTAAAATGGCAATCCAGATTAAATGTCCAGATCAAAATATATATGTTTTATAGAAAAGAAGATATACAAATGTACATGTATTATATATATATATATATATATATATATATATATATATATATATATATATATATATATATATATATATATATATAATCGAAAGATAAAATGGAATATAGCGTGTAGTAATGGTTAATCTAAAAAACATGAAAAGTGATTATACCGCATTTCTCATATTATGCTAGTGGCCAATGGGACATAATGTCCCTACAGCATACCAAGAAACTAGTAAACGTTATGAGACACCAGTCAGAAGGGGTGTGTGGACTAAATACATTTATGTTGCATTTAAGATTCTTATTTTATATATTTATATATAATTGTCTAGTTTGATTTTACAATATATTATATATATACTATTTTTCGATAGTTTATTCTATCATATCATTTATAGTAAGTCGCATTCGCAGAGCGTTTGGAAGTTTTATAAAGGGGCGCCTCCGTGGTCTAGCGGTAGCGTGTTGGACCACAGATCACTACCACCCGTATTCGAATCCCGACGTGGGCATATCTGAAGGTTGTTTCGTCTTTCACTTCGTCTCATTACCTTTGGAGGTCGTTCGGCCCATTTAGCCTACCTTGTGCACAAAAGTGGCCGTAAAACATCAATCATCATCATCTTATTGATATAAAGCAATTAGTGTTAGAGGGAGTGTTATTTTATTACTTTAGTTTCAGAAGCGATCATTTGCTTATCGTTATAACATCCTTTTGGAAGTGGAATGCTCCAGTAGCTACGAGGTTAGTTTGGAATTTGTGTAGATTTTCTTTTGGTTCTCTTTTAATGCTAGATTATAGATGCTATCAGTGTGATGAATGATATTTTAAACATAGGCAGATGGAAGAAGAATTGCCCGAAGCATCGTTCTGCAGGGGGCAGAACCTTATTTGAGTATATGCTGGCAATCGAAAGATACGTATATCGGAAGTTCCACGTGCAAACTGGCCAAAGCTGCAGTTATCGATTTAGCGACATACAAAGGTGTGTGTGTGTGTGTGTGTGTGTGTGTGTGTGTGTGGGTGGGTGGGTGGGTGTGTGTGTGGGTGGGTGGGTGGAGCCATGGTGTATACTTAGTTTACAAGCAAGACATGTCGCGCAGTGATGCGCCAGAGCATAGTTTGTCTCGTGGCATCATATTATATACCACCCTGATTGGGCCATAATTTGTCTCATGACAATATTTTATTGACATTATTGTACTTTTTAATACTGACAACAGCACCGCTACGGGTGTTATTTTATTGTTTTATGTATGATGGAATAAAACACCCATTCCATTGATTACAGGAAGCCGAGAATGTTTGGTAGAAATCTGTGAACCCGCTTGGATAGTGCCGTTTTATTATGATGACAGATCTGCTATTTTAACATTGGAAGTTCATGGAGTCGAAAACTTCTTAAAGTCTACGAAGTGAATGTACATTATTGTTATTGTTTATGTTTGTTGTGTGTTTGTTGTGTGTGTGTGTGTGAGTGTGTGCATGTTTGAGAACATGGATATGCATTAATGTGTGTATATGAGATGGGTTAATGAGCTGAGTGGTGAGTAATTGTTAACACAAATTACTATTATTATAGTAATAAAGCGAAATGTTCATTTATTAGCTATGTATCCGAATTATTTAAAATTTCATTACAGGATCAATTTTAATATCAATGGTTTCAACAGGCTACAAACCACAGCAGTGAACCTTGATGATTTTAATTATAATTCAACTCTTTTTACTGACGTTCACTTTACCCCTGGAAACTGCCTTGTAAAGATCTGGGGTCCATTAAAGTCACAGGAAGCCATATTTATTTCCCAAGACGGTTCTCATCAAGTGAAATTACTGCAGGTACGTTTGACAGAACTGTGTTTTGTCGGCACTCAAATTTAAATGCCAGATTGTTTGTGGGCTTACACACACACACGCACGCACGCACGCAGACGCGCGCGCACACACATACACACACACACACATAGGAGAGAGGGAGAAAGAGGGAGGTGGATTGGAAGCAAGCAATCATGTACAACATTCTACGCAGATAAATGTATATACCTGTCTTATGTTAATACGTAAATCATGCAGTTATCAGACAAACTTATGAGCAGCAACGTCTCGTCTTGTTCGTGCCTGAGAGGAGAACCTTTTATTATAGGAACTGCCAGCCTTGAAGATAGACTGTTGATTCTTACTCAAGTATGTTCACTAACTAAGACAAAAGTCGGAAACATGTAGTAAATCATTATAATAATTAATACTTATAGATAAAAAATATAGTACAAGTCGGTACCTGCGGCAATACTAACAGTAAGTGGTGCCAGTCGCAAATACCCATTTTAATGTTGCTGATAGCGATGCCTAATATTATATGTTGAATGTAAACTGAATTTTAATGGTTTGTATGTCACGTTTTTTCACACAGGCTGGACTGTATGAATTGTATGGCGACTATCGCAGTGGGAACAACAACAGTAGCATTGTAAGAAGTAATTTACCATCTGTAAAATGTGCCAGGGAGATAGTTCTATCAGCTCAGAGTGGTTACTCACGAAAGCAACAACTGCTTTTAATTGGATCTTGTAAAAACAGGAATTCCGTGCTCAGAGCAAACTTCACAACGTATCTAGGTAATTAAGAACGTATACACATCAAGACATATAGTGATATTAATACGACGTCTTTATATCATGCGATATAAATATGTCCACACCTGTGTTAATCTAGATTGAAAAGGTGTTATTTATTACAATGCATTTCGCAAAGTCCTTGAAATGTTAGTACTTTAGCTTTAAGATCGAAATATCAGCAATTAATGCTATCAAAAGTCAGCTCGTAAGCCTTTTTACGCTCTATCTGATCGTTTGCTTTAGTATTGCAATGCTTCTGACACGAGTAAGGAATGAAAGGGATAAATTGTTTGAATGATAAAAGTGAAGCAACTATGCGATATCGCATATATATATATATATATATATATATATATATATATATATATAATTAGAACTGATCATTAACTGATTATAGAAGAAAAATTAACGAACATATGATGACACGTACGAATAATATACTTGGCCAAGTGGTATCTAACTTGCTAAAAAAACCTGGAGTAAAAATAATTGGGCACCGTCATCTGGTTATAGAAAACTTGAGGGTCAGGAAGACAGAACCGATTGATGGAGATCAACGTGGAGGACAAAGTTAACCCAATATGTAAGCCGATTATCGGTCTGACAAGATATTAAAATAGGAAGATCTTCAGCAAAACATGATCAACATCCCCATATCTAAATCGAAACTAACGTAGGATTGGACTATCGACGTGTCTAGCTAGACATCGACGGCTCGAGGTTAGAGTGTTTTCATTGTCACGAATGTGAACATTCGTTTCGTGCCGTCTTGGATTGCATGACTATAAAATCGATTAAGATCGGAAAGCGCCCAAATCCGCGGGTGACTGGCTGATGCCATTTATATATTTAACCAAACGAGTTGGCGGGGCTCTTTCTGGGGAGGACATGCTTTTTAAGATGTGGATCAATGAAGAAAATATATTTGGTGGCTAATAGGTTATGGAGAATTCCGTTCGGTGCCGTGTTACAGTTACAGAAAGGTCAACCCGTACTTGTGTGAACGCATGCAATGTTGTATCCAATGGATTCCAGCAGGTTTTGCTCCAAGCTTCCGATACACGTTGTCGCTGCTTAAATTGGAGTCATGCTTCCGTGTGCTTACTCAACGTGTAATCACATTCACATATAAATGTATACGTACACCAAATATATACATGGCTAAGAAGCCTATGGTAGTACACCTATAAAGGTAATGTCGGAAGCTGATGCTTACAAATGGAATATAAAGACGATGTGACGACTTGTATCAGCCAGATATGTCTATTACAAATAACCACGGGTCGCTTTTACATGAAAACGTGCACAGCGGAGTTGTTATTGACGTTTGATTCTAGTTAGCTTTGTGTGGTTGTTTATTTTGTTGTTCGCTTTCAATTGTTCGAAATTGGTGCACATCAAATACAAACGGATGGCCGTTTTCCATATGCTGACACCATTCACTTGAATATGTTATCAGTTTATTTTCCGGCATTGTAGGAATACCATTAAACTTTACCGATTTGGAAGATGCCGATGGTCAAGGACCGTGTCAGACTAAACCTCTCAATGATGCTAAGACATGTCGAATCGTAACTTGTACACTGTCAGCCATAAACCGTGGCTTGGTATTGTGTCTGCTTGCCACAACCCTCCGATACAAGTTTGTTATGTTTACAGGTACTTGCTACGTCTAGACATAATTTTGTACGACACAACGAAATCGGACACGAGTGTTTTCATGTAAAGTTTTCATAATACTTCGTAAACGTTTAAGTATAATTGCCCGTGGTTCGATTTTACTGCATTTGGTTTGACATCCGCAGACGCGATGATATGGATATGTACTAGTACTATCATTTGTAGGCTCGTCATGGCAACTTATCAGCAACATACCAACAAGTCTAGCGATGACATTATACACAGGTAAAAACATCCCAATAACGACAGGAAATGCTTCTGATGGATCATTACAGACCATCGTTCTAAATAGAATAATAATGTCCATCCAAGTCACCGAGCATGTATATCTTACAGGAAGCCACATCCTTCACAGGTACGTAAGATTGTATGGCGTCACGTTTAGCGTTACGTAAGACGATGCTGCTACCGCGATAGATCTATTAAATACAATAAAATATATCCAACAAAACAGAAGTCTGATAATTGGCAGTCAATATGTTAAAATTTGTGCTCATAAAAACATTCTATACACAGAAATGTAACATTTTAATACTTTGTTGATATATCGGTAATTTTAAAGTAGCTTATCACTTATACATTATTATGGCACCTCTTTGTTCAGACAAAATCATAAGCTGGATTTATCTCATTAATGTTAGAACCATTTAATTGCAAATTAGGCACCATAAAAATATCTTATTTCCCAAAGGATTTTTGTTCTGAAAAAATATGGGTAGGTAGGTAGGTTTAAAAAAATTCCAAACTTAAGGCAAATGTGTGGCATTTAACAGAATGTATAATCGCTATAACCAGCATACATGTTAACATTGGTCAGAATAGGTAAACAAATACGAAATGACTGTTAGCTGTGTATGACCAGACGCGTTCTATATTAGCACTGAAATGCTGCCACCCAACGATCATAGCGTGAACTAAGATTTAATATGGGAGTCAATTATATTTAATAAGTCTCAAATTGGGAAATATTGTTGGGTCGGCCCTCAAAAGGGAGTCGGTGGGCGAAGGGAAACAATATATATTTTGATGGATGCATAACATCAATCAAAGATAATATACCGGTCTTGAATTATTCGAATAAAGCCATATTCTCCTAAAAAAGTAATGTTTGAATAATCCTCGTAGACTTAAGCTGCCCGTTACTGTCTAATTGATCATTAATTCGTATTTCCTTCGATAATGAAAGTCAGCCAGTTATTGTAAAATAATAGATTATCTGTTTCTACATAATGAAAGCACTAACATTAATAATATTTACAGTTCTGATGGCGGTAGTAACTTCTACTTAATGCCGTGGAATATTAGTGGTTCAATTGTACTCACAGCGGTCAGTATTAGCGGATTTATACTATTCATCACAGAACACCAGGAGGTTGGTATTAGACGGTCATAAACTTTGAAATAACCTGGATAGTATAGTATCAACGTTTATTTCACAACTTAATACCATATCATTTTGATACAGATTTGGGTGACCCAGCTGGGCTGTACCGAAGCCGAGAGAGTGTATCCCTCGGTGGCCTGGAAGACTGTCAATTCGCGGCGTGATGCATTACTGCCCGACGGCCAGCTTCACATCATGTCCGCTTTCTTTGACGTCTACGACGATTTACAACTGGTGCGTAGACTATAATATGTTGGATAAGCCTACCGTGGCGATTCTATTTCGTAAAACACCAACTGTCTTTGATGTTCGGGGAGAATCCCCAGGCTGTCGCTTATTCGGCACAGCCTGTATGTTGGAGTGGTGGAGAAGCCTCCTTCCCCCACCACTCACAGGGTAGCAGTACGGAAAGATGGAGCCGAAATACTCTGAGGGTGGTCACTGCCAGAGTGTTTTACGTCCTCGGTTTTTTTAACGTCCCCCTTTATTTTAAATAACTCAGTGGAGACGGCAGCGCCATTTAACGTGTTCACCAACCCACGATGTAGTGAGCCGAGAAATTAATCTCTGAAAAAGTTCCGACCTCTTGCTGGGTTCGAACCTGTGACCGTTGGCACCAAGTGCCGGGGGCTTAACCGCTAGGCCACCGAGCTCACTGTAAAACACCAACACACACTTGGTGCTCTCTTTTTATGCAGACGTAAGGCTATTTTATTACGTTGCTTAGAGTATTGCATCTTGTTAATTTCAGCTGCTTTTTGACAACGGTACAGTCCAAAAATATCAGGTGCCACTGATGGAAATTCTTCGGATCATGTCCGTTCAAGGGTAACGTGAAAATATAATATACTCGCATGGCTACTCATCTTCTAAACTTGGTATTACCTTATTGTAAATAGCACTGATGGTGTATCAGAGTAATGACCGAACTTGGTTAACATAAGCTGATTGTATATTGATTTCTCCACACGAATAAAGTAGACGATTTGGTGGAAACAACACTTGCACGTTGTCGGATGTCTACCTCGTCATAGGTTCACAGATGCTTTATACTAGAAACAAGGTAAGTGTATACATCTCGAGCGTGTTTAATATGCTTGGTCATAAAGAGTAGTTTATTAGCTTCTGTTAAATTTAGATACCTTTGACAATCTAGCAATGTGTTAAAGGATCAGTAAAGCACATCACCATAAATACTAAACTTTGCTTATTCTAATAAAACCAGCATAATTTATCATCTTTTCTCAGTTTAATTACAAACAACTATTACTCGTTCGTCTTTTAGCCGGCGACCTTCATGGTTGTCGGGGCACCACTACTGGCTCGCTGTTATCTCGCCATCTCTCTTCATCTTACGCTCCCATCTCGACCCTTCTTCCATTCTTTCTCCCTCCCGGAAAACAGCTGGTACAATAAGATATAAATATAAAATTTCTTGAGTGTTTCGATTGGAGAATTTGTTATTGGTGAATTGGGCCAGAAAGTGCATGACCATCTGGCAATAATATTAGTGCTATGTTGTTGTCATCTCGGGTCGTTTGTAATCTTGTTTTTATTCGTGCTGTTTGTTCAATTCCCGGATGATTGTTATCTCTTTAAAGAAATGTTTGCTGTAGATATTCAGGACATTCGACGAGGTTGATTGAGTAGTAGTTCGCACGGAAAATGAAAATTGACCCTTTAAAAACCAGACGGGATGGTCGACACACAGTGTGAACGATTCTCTCGTCTGTCCGATATTGTTGTAACGATCTAGACGATTGGTTCTCAGACGGTCTCTACTAGTTCAACTGGTATGCTCCCTGCTGTAATTGTTTATCTGTTACCAGAGCTAAGCATCATTTAGCATCCATTTATCTTATGCATCTTTCTATATGAACGTCTTTCTGTCTAGGTTTGTCATATCAAGGTATGACTGGTCTCTCTATTGAAGGGTTGTTCGTTCTTTAATAATTTGGGAACGACTCGGTGTTTTCCCCGTTTCTCTTTAGACCGTGATCGTTATCCTTACAAATGTTGGATCCGAGTGGTCGTCCCAGTTTATAGTATCCAGGCTTAATGCTATCCAGTTTTTCTTTCACCATTCTCGATTTAGTTGTTAATTACTTTATATCTCCTCTCAATATCAGGTCACCTTCATTTAATTTGTTTTAATTGCCTTAAGGTATGCAAGTGCTTTCTGGATATTATATGTTCCGGATCCTATCCAACCTTTCCATTGCGATGTTTCTGTACTGTTCATATTTCATTTTGGTTTAAGAGTGAATGAATGAATAAATGATTTGTTTAGCTTCGGGGCTGATCACACATGGAACATGTGGAAAAGGGGACACATCCCACAAGCATATGTGTGAGTCGGATTTGAACGCATGACCTGGGGTTTGCAGTGTAGTGATCTAGCAACTGTGCCATTGGAGTGCCATTGTTTTTGCTTTTGAAGTCGATTAACAAATACCCCCAATTCACTGTCATCGTACTTATTCCCCACGCATCGTTAGAACACAGTTCCGTCATGCTGTGGCATACGAAGACATTTTACACAATCATTGAACAATTTCAATCATACCGGGCTGCTAAATTTTAAAATAAATCCCCTCTATATGTTAGAAGCCAATATAAAACTATAGCTAATACTGAATTCAATAAAAAAAACTAACTATTTATTATTATAGCTTCAATTTAAAGAAAGATGAAATCATTACAACCTGATGTATTAGAGCAATGCTCCAGTTCAATTCTTTCCTCACACCGTAAAGATCTGTGATGTAGTTTACAAGTGTACTTAAATCGATCTTCTGGCTGAACAGTTTATAAATCAGTTTATTGAACAGTTGACAGATGATATTGTGAATAGATTGTGTGAATTTCAATTATCTTCGGATTACAAACGATGACTTTTATACATTTGCTAATTGGTTTAAGAATATCTTCATCAAAAACAATCTTCCAATCGATGCGCCACTGTAAGCGAGAGATCGTTCCGGATTCTTACGCGCCTCGATATGTTTCTTACCCGACAGATGTACGCGTTCAGCCCGCCGTCTCCACGCCCCGGCGAGTACTTCCACGACACGGACTCGCTTCTAGTCTATCACGTGCTCATCAAGAGCCTCGAGAGATACGAATCGAAATTCCACGCGCAGCTGGAGTCCGTCGACGGAAAAAGCGTAGACGATTATAAGAATTTCATCCACAAATGGAGAAGTACCATAAACACTTCGCTGGCAGACGTTCCAATGCATCTGAGAAATGGATTGACCCACGACCTTTATGTGGACTTGAATCACTTCGACATGGTAAGGGTTGACTTTCCTGTAAAGAGTTGGCATATTGCGTTAAGTCTGAATCGTGATTATTCCAATCGATCGTTGGTTTAAGACCCTTCCAAAACGGCGTGCAGATGACGTACCTCGAGGTAGTATTTAAAGGCAGTTCGTTTAAGACCGAGGGATTCTCACAACTGCCGTGATATCTGACTAGGGTGTGTTACTCCCGGACGCCACGTTTGTTGGTGATTCGCTTTTTAGAGTTTTCTTGCACGACGACTTAGGGACTGATGAGGCATCTTACATGTCTCAACATGGAAAGTCGCCTGTCTGTATTCAGTTCCCCCGATTAATCGTTCAGAGTTTGAATTCACGTTTCGAGATTCTCTGAGCCAGTGCTACATTGGTAAAACAAACAAACAAACAAACAAACAAACAAACAAACGCGCACACACACAGGTGTTTAGTGTATGTCCGGCTTTATGACACCACGTATGATTGTGACGACATTGTTTTACCGTACTATTGTCACCGATCTGATGAGTCTCTAATAATCAGAGTTATACTTATTACATCACTAAGTATAGTTATTAGATTAAAGATCATTAAATCGGGTAGTGTAATTATTTTGCTATCAGATTTTCATCTCTCATATACCATTGCAATTTGAGTCCTTTTAGTGTACTGAATACGACTGAAAAAGTTGATCTCTTGGGGAAGGTTTTGGATGAAATTATTCTGTATCAGAGGAAGGCCTGGGTATGTTCTGGAGATCTACAACATTGAGCGGCTCGATATACCTTTATACCACATGGAAATATAGATTTTTATCTTAGAGGGAGAATAAGTGTTGACTGACGAGTGTTGAACATCGATATTGGTCTCCTCATCTGGTACAAATGACTGAGGGCCATTGTTATCTGAGAAACAACTCAGTCGGGTATCCATCGGATTTCGACAATGTTTAATATGTTAACTATTTAAAACTACTCACGAAGCATGTTATATATCCACTGACTGGCTACCAGCTTGTTGATGCATTTGTTTTGTGAATAATCTCTGAGTGATTCTAGTAAATATGAAAGTGAATTATAATTTAAAATATATTTAGACTGTATATGATCGTACCACTAAACCCTGCGCATAACATATATCATATATATATATATATATATATATATATATATATATATATATATATATATATATATATATATATATATTACAGGTTTTCGAGGAGCCAGATGTTAGAGTTAATCAGCTACCTGGTGTGATATATCTCGGAATTAATCAAAACTTCACATTCAAATTGTTTGTTATTTTGGATAATAAAATACCAGGTAATATATATTTAACGAACATGTATGTACGTATTTGTCAGGTTAGTATAGTCTTGGTAAAATCACGGACATGGACGCACGCACGCACACATACACGATAAAATAATTTAGTCACTGAAATCATAGTCCACTTGACGACATGTTCTTTCTTTCCCTGTTTCACTCACTCACTCACTCACTCACTCACTCACTCACTCACTCACTCACTCACTCACTCACTCACTCAGTTGATTAATCAATCAATCCATGCTACATGTTTTCATGCTCCAGCGAATGAGCGCCTAATTACTCAAAACCAGCTGGGTCTATTATCTGTATCATCGAACCGAGATGTCTTGACTATTTCAAGTGAAAAGCAAAAATCTACAGTCAATGATGTGGTAACGTTTGAGGTAAATCCCAGCATGTATAGTCATTGTGTGTTTGCTGATCAGAGATATATATATATATATATATATATATATATATATATATATATATATATATATATATATATATATAGGCCCGCCTCAGTTGAACAAATAAGAGCACACGAGTTCAGTGTGTTGTGAATAACAATTTAAAGGCATAATTAACCTGGTTGGGTTGAGCCAATCAGTTTTCCTCTGATAAATTAATCGAATGGTTTAAAATTATAAAAATTTGAATCAACACAAACAGATGTGAACATAAAGGGTTTTCAGTGCCTAGCGATAAGAAACACTTGAAAAGGGTAACATTTGAACCATTTCACGTCCTTCTGGTTTCCTGTATTCTCATATTTTGGGGACAGCGCACAAAGTTTTAAAGTAATTACGATTTATCAGGGAAATTGGATAACTCATTTGTGCGAATCATTATTTTAATGAGTTTTTTTAGTTTAGAGGACAAATGCAAATGGTATGATGTCGCTTAATAAATGTTGTGCTCAAACATTTATTTGTCTCATAATCTGTATTTGTACAATCATGGTGTGAACGAATACAACTATCAATTGATAGGTACTGAACATACATTATCAGGGTGTGTGAATAAATAAATATAAAGAAAGGAAATATTTATTTAAATTCTTTTAATTTCCAATCTTCATTATTTGTGTTATTTCATAAACACATAATTCTAGTGATGTAGTAACATTTGAGGTAAATCCCAACATGTATAGTCATTGTGTGTATGCTGATCAGTGAATTAAAGATATTTTCTTCTGCAAATGGTTTGAGTCTCACTTGAAATAACCAGCCACAAATAACGCACTATTCATCCATTCCAGCTGTAAGTACTGTAAAATCCTTATTTATTCGCGTCCTATTGTTTTTGCGAATTATTAAATTAAGAATTCAAGGGGACGCAAAATACCCATCTCCCCAAAAAATGTTTGAGGGAAGAGAATGACCCGAACGCCAACAGCGTCCTAGTTAATGTCTAAACTTTATCCTTGCCCTTGATTGGATTTACGAAATGGGAAAGAAACAGAAAGGTATTTCACAGGTTTTCTAATATAGTTGCATTTCTGGCTTGCCTATTCCAAGCCATCAAAATGACATAAAGGTTAAGATATTAGAAGAAAAAATTAAACGAGTGAATTGACATGCCAGCACTGGAGATCGATGGTATGTGGCTTATACACTCTCTTGGAAGTTGTCTGAAATTGAAGATTGATAAAAATGGTAATGCAAACACCATGAGAAAGTATTCAGTTGAACAGTTTAGAATAATACCCGAGTCAACTGTGAGTTCTTACAAAAAGAATTTAGTTCAGTTTCATGGAAAGAAAAACCAGGATCCGGAACTGGACCGGAGAAAGACAAACTAATATTAACCGAGAAGGAACTTGATGATCACGTTCTAGTCAATATTAGTGTTTTCAATCAATAGAAGTATAGTGATAGCAAAAACATCCCGGAATTGTTCACCAGGAAACTCTTTTGATCACGGAAAGTGCTCGAGGCAACTAAAAGTTATCCTTAAAACGGACTGAATCCTTTCTAGACCTGAAATAGAATAGTATTTTCCTGTGTACCTGACCGCTGGATCATTTCATTATTGTGTAACACGTATCCTAATATTAACATCTATTGCTATCATTCCTTGAGATAATCTTAGTGATTCCTGATATATATACAGTGTATATATAATAAAATGTTTATGGCATACTTAACCTGGTTGGTGTTGAACCTGATAAATTCAGATGATAAATTAATCAAAACTCGGTTTAGATTAAACTACCAAGGAAGCCAAATTAATTTTACTGATAATTTGTTTCCAGTTTTCGCCTTTTAGAATGACTGGAAAGAGTTATTATTTTTATTATAAAATATGCGTATTAACATCATGTTGTGAAATTATAATATTATGTTTTTGAAATGAGATATCACAAATATTGATGAATGGAAATTTAAAAAAAATCCCCTTCTTTATATTTATTTATTCACATACCCTGATTATGTATGTTCAATACCTATCAATTGATATTTGTATTCATTCAGACAAAAATTGTACAAATACATATTATGAGAATAGGTGTTTGGGGCAACATTCCTTGAGCGACACCATACCATTTTTTCTTTTCCCTCAAGACTAAAAAACTCTCGAAAATAATGATTGGCACAAATAAATTATCCGATTACCCAGATAAATCGTAATTGTTTTAAAACTTTGTACACTGTCCCCAAAATATGGGAATATGGGAATTTAAAAGCACGTGGAATGGTCCAAATGTGACCAAAATTTGAATCAACAAAAATGGATGCGAACATAAAGGGTTTTCAGTGCCTACCGATAATGAACACTGAAAAAATATGTATTTCGGATCTTTGTTAATTCCTGATGCTCTTTCTACGTAATTACTGACTTAAAGTCATTCAACTAACAAATGAACGAGAATTTTACACACACACACGCACACACGCACACACAGGGTTTTATATATATATATATATATATATATATATATATATATATATATATATATATATATATATATCATTAATTTTATGTGTGTACAATTAAAGACAATGGAAAGTTTACAGAACAAAATCTGCCTGGCAGAAATTTGTTTCATAATTCAGTTATATTATCCTTGTCTAAGTCTGTTCCAGTGAAGTGCTTCCAGAAGATGGAGGATAAAACTGTATCCCAGGTAGACGGATGTGGCAAATTATTATAACTGTTATGTGTCCATCACTGAAAGTCACATACTCATACATCGAAAGAAGAATATATATATATATATATATATATATATATATATATATATATATATATATATATATATATATATATCATCATCATCATCATCATCACCAGTAAGTCTTAATTAAAACAAAGCTTTTTGTCTGTGCAATAATCATTTATTTACACCAGGGTCAATATATAATCGACGTGAAGATCGGCTGTGTACCTGGTCAGTATATAATGCTTGATTGGCAGGAACCGAAGAACAAAGAAAAACAGGATCTGCCTTCTTTCTTCTTTTTATACAGTGAGTAGTCAAGTTGGGAAAATGTTTATAAGTGAAATTTGCAATTTACACAAGAGTAGTCAGTGTATAAATATATCTTGGTCCGATCTGAACTCGGTTCCATATGCACCCTTCCGTGATACAATTGCCCATCCATTGTAAAATATGCGTTTCAATGACTGAATCTTATGCAAAAAGTAGCATCAACTATATGGGAGAATAAGAGAGTCTACAAATATATCTTACTAATGTTATACATATATATTCACGTTCCAAATAGGGGTGTAGCCCCAACACATTACTTCACTGCTACCATCTGTCTGGATATGTTGTCTGCAAAAGCAAATCTGGGATTCATGTTATTATTTATTCCAGTTTCTTGAGACAAACTGAAGAACATTATCCCTCCAACCCAATATAAACATATTCTGATACCAAGTTAAATCGGATATGTATTGATATTCAGGTATTAACACATTGGATTAAAGAGGCATAAATTATAATTACTTACCTATTAATGTTTTGTCGGTTAGTCTACTTGCATATTTTTAAACCTTCATGAACTTGTGTATGAAGAGAACACTCTCCTTCACTGTTTACATTTTTATACTCTCTGGGTATTGCAAAGTGTATAGTTTTATTTTTCCAGTGTATTATTTTGAAATCTTTGACGATTTTAGAGCTGGGAGTCAACTAACAACGAATGAATTGAAATGTGTATTAACGAGGTTCCAGTAAATTACCTGTTTTGATCATTTCTAATATAAATCCAATCACACTGCTCCCCATTCTATCTGGACCTAATCAATTCTTCATAGCAAACGTATATTCTAACACTATGCGGTTATCTTTAACCAATCACGTAATGAGCTCCTACAAATATGTTGATATATTACCCCCGACCAGTGCTCCCACCATGTTTGACCTATACAGCCTGATGGCATATCCACTTCCCTGGTATTATGCTGTTTAATTCTGGTTGACAGAGAAAGACATACAGTAATCCATTTAATCAGCTGGTCCTTTATGGCTGAAAAATAGACGGTACGGCATGATTTCTCTCACAGTACTTAACCACCGAATTATTACGAACCAATCCGGGCTTCATAAGATTTGCACGGATTTACATCCAGAGCTATTGTTTGTAAATGGCTGGATTTACTCAAATATAATCATCAGGAGTTTCGACTGCCAAAGTAACGCAAACATGTAAACTGACTAGTTACAAAAGAAAAATGATCTCTCAGCGAATTTCAGGGGTAATACTTCACTTCAAGGCGACTTCCGGGATATTTTTAGGCAAAATAAAATTCAACGTTTTTCAAGGCAGTTGGTGAACAATACCAATCAGCACTGATGTAACAATTATATCTTGCAGATTTCTATCCACATTTCAACATATACGATGATGTGACTGGCCAGTTCTCGAGGTTTGAAGGCAACTACACGTTAAAAATTATTGGTGGAAAGTACAGAGAACAGGATGACATACAGATGTTCAGCGAAGAAGAGGTAGTCAGATACAACAAACTGGGCAGGTATTTATTGGGTGGAATTATGTCATATTTATTTTGTATTTTAGATCACAGCTAGCCCCATAAAATGGCTATAGTAATCTTGTTGTTTTGTTGTTGTTATATAAGATTAGTAGAACCTCGGTATAAACATGTTATTATGAATGTTCAGTTCTCGACTCGTTGACTTCCATACCACAACAGAGCCAACCAGCATACAGTGTGGTATCCAACGAACGTCGATCAGCCGTTGTACGATGGTTGGCCTGTGTATACGGAACAGACAAACAGCATAATGTAGGTGACAACATTTGTGCTGTTATGAATTTCATTTAATTTGATCAGATAGATAACACCATTACATCAGCATATAACAATAAACAACTGTTGTAACAATACAACAATAATAACAAAACATGTATGGTAGGCGATAACTGTCGTAACTAGCTGCTTTATATGATTCACATTTGTTAAACGCATGAAACATCTTTAAATTATAGCTACCAACAGCAGGCCAGCTGTTCAAATGAATGATGAAAAATTGACCCAAAACAGGCCGGGTCAAAAATAATTCCATTTTCCTTCTCGACATAGTTTTACATCAAAACAGTAAGACGGCGCAACTGTATAGACGTATAGATGCCATATCAGAATACCATCGTATCTTCATCTAAGAACACAATTTTCAATAATGGAGAACAGCTTGCCTTTTGTTCCACCTATCTATATTTAAGGCTGATGGCTACATTTTAATTTATGGCTGAAAACTTTACTTAAAGGGATAGTCCTCCTTCATTTCAAATTTTCAGGACTAATACAGTTATACTCAAAAATATCATAAATAATGTGAATATGTGTAAACGATCACCCACATATTAAATAATTCAGTTCAAAGTGCTGATTAATCGACTTTTAATAGCCTGTGGGTGCCGCCATTTTGAAGCTAGACAGAGACCGGAAGCTCCTGAATGCTAACGTCACTTGAGCGTATCCGATGTGCCTGAAGTCCGTAGAGCCCGTACAAAAACATGTAAACAAGTGTGAGCAAAGAATTATTCCATAACTAAACAGCATTATCTTGTTAAAATTACTTCATGAATGACATACAACGATATCAGTTTGATCCAGAAGGAACCCTAGAAGAGGAAGATGATTCAAAATGGCTCATAAATTAATGCTCAAGAGAAACTATAATCCGCGTCAATTTAAAGAGTGCCCGTGTGACGTCAGAGCATTTCAGTTTTCTTCTTCCCGCCTTTGAATCTGACTTCCGGTGCAGCAGTAATGGCGCCGTCCAGTAATTTGGATTATTTACCTATATCTATGATATCAGTTATATTTCATGATTATTACTGTGGAATTTTTGGTTAATATTCCAAGCATTATATATTTAAAAATATTTTCTGATGGTGGACTGTCCCTTTAAGTTCAGCATTTTCCAACAATCCACCACATTTCACAAATCAAACTAAATGTTTAGCAGGCATGTTCACACAAAAATCATTCAACTGATGAACCAAACACAGTTATATACACGAAAATTCTATTCTTACTAAGTTACCATAATATTACTAGCAGACGAACAAATTCTTTAAATTATGTCACGACAAAGGAATTATTTTAATTGAAGAATCTTTATAGATGGATTCATACACAATATATCTACTTTGTTAGAATCTGATATATGAATGAGAACATGTGCGTTTTATTGCAGATGGCTT
This sequence comes from Paralvinella palmiformis, assembly GCA_025642065.1. Taxonomy (NCBI): domain Eukaryota; kingdom Metazoa; phylum Annelida; class Polychaeta; order Terebellida; family Alvinellidae; genus Paralvinella; species Paralvinella palmiformis. Next base: position 123,611 of record JAODUP010000448.1, on the reverse strand, counting down.
TGCCAGTCGAAATCGATCTGTGCAAATATACTTCCAGTATTTTCTAAGTCGCCAGAATTTTACTTTTTAATAGAATTTTCGAACAGGTAAGGAAGACCAGACAGACATAGAAGTTTCGGACATTTGTGAAATAATAGAGCTATTAAAGGTTACCTGTACCTTGCCACATCCCGACCCAACGATGTTTTGTCGGTTAACCGAAAGTCTTGTTTCTTATTTAGACATGTCGATCACAACTCTTACTGTGACTATACGAAGACGTTCCTAGTACACGTTCACGGCTTGCAAATAAACGATGTTCATATGTCCACAGTTATTGTAGGGGTAGGTTTTGTTTCAACGCGAAGAACCTCAGCTGTCGGCTGTTTCATTCGTAAACACAACCAAAACGGCGACGTACTTCATATGCCAGCTTAGAGATGTGTTGAATCTTTTTAAGAAATTATTGCCCGCTATAATATAACTTGATGATTATTGACACTATTACCGAGTCCCACTTGTAATACATTGCAGAGTTGCCTCGGTCTGTTCTGGATACATATCCTCATTTATTTCTGCACAAAATCCAGTAAACTGAAGGAAGGATTCCCGACATTTGATGCACGGCTCGGAAGAAAACCAATCTGCAGAATTAACGCATCGAGTAAACCCGATCCTGATATTAGTATTTTTGTTACAACACCCCCCACATACCCTAGCAGTAGAGCTAATACTGCTGGATTTTCCGAAACACCAGTATAACATAATGAACCGAAACTGAATGTGTTAATAACCAATTATTATTGTGCATGTTGTTGCATGTTAGTCGATGTCATGCATTTAAAATTTTCTTTTTAATAAAATTCTTGCAACTTGAGCGAGTGTAGTTTTTTTCCAGTGAATATTTTTACGTATTAGCGTAGAAATTATCATCATCTTAAAATAGTAAGCTTGTAATTTTAAGTTGTAATCTTATTACCACAGGAGCTTCAACAACTGAATCACGCGCGAACATCACATGTTGTGTTCTAGTGTATAATAAATAAAATACAGCCAAGTAATTTAATGGCCAAGTAGCTGTAACCTGCAAAGCAGATCAATATATATATATATATATATATATATATATATATATATCAAAACAAACTTCTCCGGTGCCCCATGGCCTAACTGGTAGCGGCCGGAGTATATCAGAAGGGTGTTTCATCTTTCACTTCGCCTCATTACCTTTGGAGGTAAAAGTGGCCGTAAAACAGCAACATTTTTACAGGAAACTTCTATTCCATTTTTGTCATTCCACATGGACAGCATCTAGAAATTTGATGTCCTAAAAATTACTTCTGTTTGTATTACCAGCCATCTTAAAGCTAAACACAGGTGTAGTTTTAAATGTTTTTAATGGTTACTATTTTCTATGTACATAACTTATTTTTGTCCACATTTTTTATCTTTTCAGACGAAAACATAACTTATATTGTTTTACACTTTTGACTACCAATCGCCATCTTAGGTCCATGCTTTGATTTCTTGTCATTTAAGTATAAGTCAAATATGATTTACATATGCTAATAACATGATATATCGTACCATTCTTTCAGTTCGTGTGTGTGTGTGTGTGTGTGTGTGTGTGTGTGTGTGTGTGTGTGTGTAGAGAGAGAGAGAGAGAGATAGAGAGAGAGAGAGAGAGAGAAGAGACTCGAAATGTTATTTTCATCCAAGCTTCTGCCTGTGTATTCTGAGAAGTACCGCCCCATAAACCTTTGATAGAAAGTTGACAGGAACAACTCCCACAGAAGGATGCTAAAACTTAACAATCTACATATAATAAAGCATCACGGATCAAAATACTACACAATTTAGCTTGATTTCTGTGTTTGTGAATGGAAAATAATAATCATATGATCATTGTTCCCGTGAGATTACTGACTCTGACAGATCTTTAACAGAAAGCCGCATTAAAGGAACAATTCAATCGCAGAAATATGATTAAAATGTGTAATGCTCAAAAAAGTTACCCAAACTCGGATACTAATATTCACAAACTATACCAAGCTACAATATAACAAGAGTAAAAATGTATCAAACCCAAGACATATCTTTTAATAGTTTACTAAGACAGACACATTACGGAAGAATTCCCTTCCATTTAATCTGAATTCACAAATTATGGTCAGTTTGTACTGATAAACAATAACATTCCCATCCAAATATCTTGGAATTTTAAAGTCAATCAGCTCCAGGTAAGCCACATCAAGAAATTGGCAACACTGAGAAAAACTAGATTAAAGGCTGGTTGGTTTAATATTGACAAGGAACTGACACGACCTCTCCGAAAAGAACAGTTAATGATAGTTTACTTGAATTTGATTATAAAATATTCTGTGATAAAAATTAAAATCATGTTTTTTACAATATTCGTAGCTTTGATGAGGCCAAATTCAAAGATGTGTGTCAACAGACAATAGAGACATCGATAAGAAACCTACAGTTAAACCTCTAAAGCATAAATGACACACACACACGCATGTATACACACACATACACAAACACACACGGATAATGTTACAAAGGAATATGATAAGCTAGCTTGGTAAACAAAAACGTTAAGGCCGAATATGGCAGATTGCTTTTTTCTGATAATATCCAAAGTAAAAAATTAAGTTCATAAATAATTCATAAATAATTCTTCTAGAATAGACCCTTTAAACAATCACATCATAGTATCTCGGTGGACAAAGGAACAGAGTGGCTAGCCACAAGATTCTACCACCTAGGGTCAAATCCCGGATTAGTTAGGTCTGAAATGGGTTTCCTATTTCACTTCGCCTTATTTCTACTAGGATACGCTCGGGATATGATTGAAATTTATTGCTAGAGAAACTTGTTTATTTATCAATAAAATAAAGATTAACTACTAAAAATTAGTATTAATATAAAATAACAAATATTCTATAATGATTCCTAATCGATCTCTTTGTTAAAACAGGAAACTATTTCATTGTTGATTATTAATATTATGTCATCATTCTGTCACCGTCTCCATCACAGATCCAGGTAAACGTTTTAGCTGGACTTGAATCCAGCTTTATATGGTATATATATTGCATGGAATTTCTAGTGTTTAGTTATACAATCTTTTTCTAGTCAATTGGCGAGACTCTAATTTTAATATAATCTTACTTTGAATAAATAGATCCAGAAGTTATTGTAGATGTTTATTTCTACATACCGTTCTGACGATTTATTTATCTAAATACTAATTGTTTTGTTTTTATATCACAAAAGTCTTTCAGGATTAAGCTGCATTTATTATTTGGGCAAAAATTAAATTCATACATCAAATACATGTTTCTACTTTGATCTCTAATAAAGAACAAGTGAATTATTGTTTGTATAATCTTAGCAAATAATTTATTAAATTACCTGAAATTCGTACCTGTATTATAAATTGTTTATCTCCATGACGATATCGATCACAGATCAATACTAATACAAACATGTGACATTCGCCTTCTAGCATTTAATATCAATAAAGTACTTCTGCTCTATCACATATCACCCACAATTATTAAGGAGAGGATTAGAGTAGGAAGATCTGTGTATGTTGTGCAGCTATAGCTCACTTATCATCAACGTCCATCAGACTCTAGTATTAGATAACATAGGTAATGAGACTAGATAACTGGGCGCTCTAATTGTAAATTGTCTGTTGTTATACGCATCTATTTTAGACTCGATATTGTTAACTAGTTGATGTTTGTGGTGTAGGATAAAGCTAAGGATCCCTTATTTCAGTAATAAGTTATGAAATTAACATAAAAGTAACAAATACCAGTGTAACACTGTCAAAAGTGTAAATATAACACACATTGTGAATGATGTCTACTTTAAATAATAACATTAGATAAAGGTGAGAGATATATTGTGATTCACTGACTATCATAGGCTACTGATACTAATAGCCCAAATATATTCACATCGAAATAAATAAAATAGGGCAGCAGTGACTGTTACCGTTTTCACCTTCTTAAAAGACCCTGATATAAGAATAAATATAAGGAAAGTCTATGCCATAAAATTAGTGATGTGACACTAACCTACAATAGAAGAAAACGCCGGTCTTATGAAATTAGTACACTCTTAAATCGCCCATATGTTGTAACCACGACTTGTAATATTTGTGCCGGTGCCTTTTCACTTACTGCCAACACATTCAGATATCCACACACAAAGGTGTGAGCGTGTGAGCACGTGCACACGTGTTGTAAATCAATTTAGTTAATTCAATTAAGAAAACTACCATACGTCATTATTTATTATTTTATAAATGATCAGTGAGATCTAGTTATCTGATAAATTAATGCAAGGTATATCTCCCACAGAACACACAATTCTATATATATATATATATATATATATATATATATATATATATATATATATTTTTTTTTTTTATAAAATTTTTTTTGGGCCATATTTTGAGGACAACTGCTTGCTTCTTATTCGACAAATAGCAAACGAGTGACAACAAGAATTATTGGAGATTGATAATACATTGTGGTTGTGTTTATGGAGGAATTAAGAAATACATAGATGACTAACATTCGGGGTGGATCCCAAAATATTCATTGTAAGTGTTTATATTTAATGATTGAGCTATGTTAAAAAAACAAATTTTTATTTTAAAGTTAGTTTTATTATTCTGTCAGCACATTAAACTTAATAAATGAATAACAATATTTGTTAATATTTACCCTTACATCTTGTTTAATTAACATTTCCTTTTTAACAAAGGGGGGTTTCGTTTTTAAGTACTTTTTACTACTTAATAGACAAAAACAATAGTTGACAATGTCCTTCATATTCTGTAATTATCTCCTTCTATGAATTATTCTAATGTCAAATATTACTTATCATTCTAAACCATTCATATTTATCTCACTAACAATGTACCAATAATGTTATTTCATGTTCCCGTCTATCCAGAATTGTACATATAACCAAATCTTGTTTGTGGTTAAGCCAGTTCCCGTTCAAGAAAAACCACAAACAACAACACGTAAACACTCATAAATATTATGAGAGTAAATGTTAAACTTAAATACCGCCAAATCATTCAATAATTATTGTAATTGTAATTGAATTACAAACTACTGATTACATACTATCGTTAAAAATATATCGTCACACTGACCAAATTAGTAATAAATAAAATCTAATACATCGGGGGGTGGCACCTGATGTTCTTGGAATCGCTAATAACAGAAAATAGAATTAGATAATATTCATAATGAAGTATCTATGCTCATTTGCCTCCATTCATTTGCCTCCACTCAGTTGCCTCTAGTCAGTTGCCTCCTCTCAGTTGCCTCCATTCAGTTGCCTGTAGTCAGTTGTCCTCCACTCAGTTGCCTCCGCTCAGTTGCCTCTAGTCAGTTGCCTTCACTCAGTTGCCTTCGCTCAGTTGCCTCCACTCAGTTGCCTCTAGTCAGTTGCCTCTAGTCAGTTGCCTCTAGTCAGTTGTCTCCACTCAGTTGCCTCTAGTCAGTTGCCTCCATTCAGTTGCCTCTAGTCAGTTGCCTCCACTCAGTTGCCTCCGCTCAGTTGCCTCTAGTCAGTTGCCTCCACTCAGTTGCCTCCGCTCAGTTGCCTCCACTCAGTTGCCTCTAGTCAGTTGCCTCTAGTCAGTTGTCTCCACTCAGTTGTCTCCATTCGTCAGTTGCCTCTAGTCAGTTGCCTCTAGTCAGTTGCCTCCACTCAGTTGCCTCTCAGTTGACTCCACTCAGTTGCCTCTAGTCAGTTGCCTCTAGTCAGTTGCCTCGTATTCAGTTGCCTCTAGTCAGTTGCCTCTCAACTCAGTTGCCTAAAATTGTTATACCAATCACACATATGATAATTATATATTTCGTTACACACTCACTTTCCCGTAATATAAAATTACGTAAACTATCCTAGTTCATAAATCAAAATAGTTCTATACAAAAAAACAATTACTCATCAATAACCTATATTACTGCCAATCAACATGGTTTAATGAGTGCCTTTCTATACTCAACAATAAAATATAAAATGATGAATTATCATTTTAACTAAAACATTGGAAAATATGAGTCCGATAATATATCCAGTAAGTAATTGTTCTGAATCAACTAAATTAGGATAGTACTACATTAGTTTATTTGTTTTAATTAATCAAAGTTATATATATATATATATATATATATATATATATATATATATATATATATATATATCATACACAGACATGAAAATAAATATGGAATATATTTTTTATCCGTTGCATTCTTTTGTGGAACACCATATTAGGACCAATTGATTAGTATTTATAATCTCTTCAGTGGTATCAGTGTAATCATTGATACGTGACGAGTATTTTGGCATGCGTTTTCAACTCGTGGTATTGTTTTGAATGAGTGGGTGACCAATAAAACATCCAAGGTCCATGTGGCGTGATATCTGAGGCTATAAATAAGGGGGTAGAGTTATTGCTATCTCTAGTGGTACTCGGGCGTTGTGGCTGAATTTGCTGAAATGGGGCAACTTTCTTGACATCATGGTCCGTCATTTAATGAAGGAATTTATCGACGAGTTCTTGCCATGTGGTGGATGGGTTCCAAACAGAAGGTCATTGCTCAAGCTTTTGGGATAGCACAGGGAACAGTCTCAAACGTGCTTAAGAGAAAATCGTGAGACGGGCGTACCCACGCCCAGAGCTAGACCCGGATGTCCTTGTAAGACAACAGAAAGAGAAGACCGTTATCTGCTACGTTTGTGCCGAAATGGGCGTACCAAGTCAGGAAACATCCTTCGTGCTGAGTGGTTACGGTTCAGTAATACTCCTGTATCCAGAATGCTTGTGATTCTGCGATTGATCTGTGCAGGTTACTTCGCCAGGAGACCTCTGAAGAAACTTTTATTGTTACAAAGACATCGACAGGCGCGTATGGATTGGGCTAGCGACCAAGTCATTGGCAGCATGTCATCTTCAGCGATCAATCCAGATTCCCGCTTTACCGGATAGATGGTCGTATCCGGGTCCGCAAGACAGCAACATGAGGCCTATAATGAAGATTGCATCGTACCTAGAGTCCAAGCAGGGGGCGGTGGAGTAACCATATGGGGTGTTTTTCACCATGGTGGAAAATGTGTCTCCGGATATGAATCCCATAGAGAACTTGTGGTCCGAAGTAACCCGCACCACAAGCTCTTCCCCTTCAAACTCTGGCAATCCTGATTGACAGCATGCCTCGACAAGTACAAGCTCTGTACGATGCCCGTGGTGATCATACCAAATATCGAACTGTGATTCCTGTGCCTCATTGAACACTCTAAATAATCAGAACGTTTGAAGTCGATTTCCTGACAAACTTCCTGTTTCATTTAATGCATTGCTTAACGGGCCTATATGTCGTATATTTAGCATTTTGGCAATAATAATCATGTTTCAATATATTCACCATGATCCAGAATACCCATAGTCTTTCAAATCCATCAATATATTCCTTCATAGGGTAATTATATCGATAAATACATCAAAGTCACATATCCTGATACTTTCGCTGGAAAAACATAATTCTAAGTAAGAAATAACAAACAATAAAATTATATTCCATATTTATTTTAAAGTCTGTATATACAGTCAGAATCCGTTAATCCGGACATCGTTTATCCAGCAAATCCACCTTCCGACACATTATTGTCTGTGACGGAATTATCTCCATTATAAAGGACTCTTTAATCCGACAAAATCGCATTCCGCGTTCCAACTCCGACACTTCATTTCGCCAACAGAATGTGACATTTCAATGTAAAATGACTTCGCTATAATTGCTATATCGTAACCAATTACGATCGTCCTTGACCATACACACCGACACACGATGCCAATCATAATGATTCATTGCTAATTACAAACACAAATGTGTGATCTCTCCAATGAACAGATCCTGAGTTAATCTGATGGACTAAGTGACACGAGTATTTCTTTATAATGTCTGTAATTAACAAACATCAACATTATCTGGTCATTTATTGTGTCATAACAAACTACTATTAAAACTGTGTTGTCTTAATTGTATTAAATTTCAGTTAGTAATACACGTATTACCTGATTTCAAGTAATATACATATTACCTGATTATAGAGATTTACTGTAACACACACATCACAGGTGTTACTAAATATTTTTGAAAAGAAAATACAGATAACGTATTATCTATAAAACAATGAAAATATATATTATTTTCATTATACCTGATAATTATCCGTGAAATTTAACGAAACTTAATACTAGCAATTATAATATGTAGAAAGAGGCAATGTCTCGTATAAATAAAAAAGACAGAGATTTACACAGACAAAATACTATGTTGTACCATATGACGAATTAGTACAAGATAAGACACATTCTGGCATACGTAACATTATAAATTGTCTATTGAATATCTCCTTTGTACACAAATAATTTACTTATTTATATAATTGTAGGTAATTATGAGACGAAAGATGGCTCAGTAGATTTTAACGAGAATGGGAAGATTATAAACTTGGCTTTGGATCACTGAATGGAGAGGTTTTGGGCAGGTAAATAATATAAATTTTGCGTATGTGTGATTGTATGTGTGTGTGTGTGTGAGTGTTTACGTACATACTAGTCCAGCAGTAGTGGCACTAAGGGTGGTTTTAAGGTATATACAACGGTTTATTGTTATTTTGCTAACATCAGTATGTCTGTGGACAGAATCAGGCGGGTGACACTTTGTCACCTCTGGAGAAAAAATGTTATGGCCAAAATTCAAACTGGCTTCATCCCGATACAAATTTTCCCACAACTTCACTCTTAGATCACATAAAGGCCAAATATATATATATGAAAGTAAATTACATTTCGTGAAGCAATTTGACAGTTTGAGGAAAATGAGGATATTATACTCCATATATATATTCGTGTCAACTAAAGTGAGTTCAGCATTGTATGATATGCACAGGCTTTGTGTCGACTCTGTGAATTAAAGGTAGCTGAATAATTCACAGGAACACATTCCAAAAAGTGTCTGTTTATGCATGGCCACATATCTATCTAGAATAAATCACAATGGATTATCATCATGCACTGTACAATCTCTAATCGTTATTCGGATTCTCATTATCTGTATCTCCATCACAATTTGCAGTCGTATTCAATATATTCAGAGTTACTTGTGTTCTTACAATGGCGCTCACCATGGGAGGCACAGAAGAAGGAACATGACAAACGAGTGGCATAACAACCACAACGAGCTATTGAACATGGCTGTCTGTTCTGATGCACATTAACACTTTATTAACTGTAACACGTCCGAGGGTGCAGGTAGTACATAAGCAGGAAGTGAAACCCCGTCAAGTGATTGCGATGCTTCATCCAATGACCATCCAAAATGACGAAGATTGAGATTAGGCGGATCTTGCTGGAGAGCTAAGCGCCAAATTGCTACTTGGAAATGAGCCCGAAAGACATGCTCACCAAAAGCCTCTGTTGTTGGAGGCAGTCTTCAGCTGTGGTGCAGTCGTCAACTTGTTATTTGCCATCTTAGATGTCCAGATATCGTACCTTGCAGCTGACATGTTGGTTCTTTCATGTGAACCATAGCATGCAACAACGAATCTAACTGACTCCTCAATCACTTCATCCATTCGGGCTAAGATTTTCCCAAGATTGTTCAGTGGGTTCAGTGATCGTATTACATTCAGAACTGAGCTGGTAGTAACTGATCAACAATGGTGGCGTGTTTCTCTGTTGTAGCTTTAGTGTCAATCACTCGGCGTGAGCTGGTACCACACATAATCAGGCCATATGTCAAGTGTGCTTGTGCATAGTAATAAATAAGTAATACAAACACATCATTGTCATCACATATCACCTTCACGGACGACACTCCATCTTCAGCTAATTTCACTACCTGTTGAACGATAATGACATCGGCCTCTTTGTGTGTTGTACGAAGATCCACCCTCTGCAGTTCAACACCATTGCATATCTCAAACGGGACTGCGTCCGGAGCTGTGACAACTAGTTTGCTTGTTGATGGTAACATGTGACATTGATCCTTAATATACTGACAAATTAATTATATCAGCTGGATTTTATTTTCTGTCACACCGAGTGTTACTTTCTGAGGAGGCACGAGTGTTTGTGCGTTTAACACATGTCGTCTCACAACTCCATTCCTAGCTCTTGCTGCCAGCATTTCACCTATGATGCTCGATTCATAGTAGTGATCAAAACCCAGATAAACATCACTGTCAGTCATCAATCTAGCCAAGTAATTAGTGTAGCTATCTGCCAAATCACAGCAGGCCAATGAATCACACATAGCAGTGCACTTCCGTCAATGATCACAAGTTCATATTTGGATCCAGTTCGGCTTGAATGTTCCACTTGCAATTTCTGCTTGAGAACTGATTTGGTCTTTGTGATCCTCATCCCTCCATTATCCTCATACACAGATGCTGGCACTGACGATAGTTCATTTTTAAAGACATCCTTCATGCTGATGAGGGGCGCCTCCGTGGTCTAGCGGTAGCCTGTTGGACCACAGATCACTACCACCCGTGTTCGAATCCCGGCGTGGGCATATCTGAAGGTTGTTTCGTCTTTCACTTCGTCTCATTACCTTTGGAGGTCGCTCGGCCCATTTAGCCTACCTTGCGCACAAAGGTGGCCGTAAAACATCAATCATCATCATCATCACCTTCATGCTGATGTCCCGTGAACTCTGCAGGCCTATTACACCTGAGTACATCAAATTTGCGTCATATACCTGATTAGTTCCAACCTTGATGTACTTTTTCATCGTTGACATGGTGATAACCTTCTTGCTAATCGTATTATGAAAGCCTTCTGGCCAACTAGATTCAAATTCTACCATCCCTTGTTGTCCTATGGTAACAGATTGATCTACTGTCATGTTATCTGTAGCTATTCTGCCTGTGACAATGTTGATGATGCCGGCAGCGTGGTCGTGTGGATCCAGAGGGTCAATAGCTATCTTAATTCTTGCCCGGAGTTTGGTACGGTGTTCATAATCTGCTCTTATCCGATGAAGACTGAAAGTTTAACTGAGAAGGTTAACGGTGATGGCTGTAGTGTTATACCGATTATTCCACCAGGACCATGTCCATACATACTCCATAAAAGTCGTTTCTATAAACATATCAGACCATATGCCATTCCAAATGGCTGGTTGGTGCCTCATCACATGGTTGCCAAGAAGGAACTGCATTTGGACGACAGCGGAAAGACGTCCCATCGACCTCAGATAATATAACCCATACCTGGAATAGACAATTAATCAAACAATCACTCATCCATAATCATCATAATCAACAATAAGCTACAGGTGTTGTGAAATACGTGTACATGTTGTATGTTCATGTTCATTGAGGAGGCATTACATTGCAATCTGTTGAGGTTGAAATAATATATTGAACTGTCGTTTATTTTAACTCGCATAAAGCTGCCTAAAATATACTTCTGAAAAGGATTAACTTACACCCCTGACTATAATTGTGGTAATATTATTCGTATCAGATGAATTAACACAATATGACTACAAGTTTATATGAATGTATCTAGATATGCTTGATATACTTGTATCTATGAAAGTGTATATATATATATATATATATATATATATATATATATATATATATGATATACTTGTACCTTGCATAGTTTATATGTCCAGCAGCAAAGAAGTATGGAATCATCTGTTTCACGGACAACAAGTTGAGTGGCCAGCCTGCCTCACGTTCAGCTCTAACAAAAAGCATGATGATCAATGTTGGTATGACTAAGTTGTCCAACCACAACTTTACAGTTCGACTTCTTGATGTTCTCTCTTCTAGCAATACCATCCGGTCAGTGTGACAATCAACCTGTTTGGGTATGTCGCGCAACAACTCCTCCTTGACTATTCGCAGTGCTCTGTAGTTTTGAGGGAACTTCTTTCCGGCCTGTGGGGGGGTTATAATGTTAGTAACAATATTGCCAATGAGTGCAGCAGACATTGATGCATGCAATGAGGTGGAAACGTCACATTGGATGCTTGCAAAACACTGACACACGCCCTGGTAACATCTCGGCTAGATTACGGCAACACTCTCCTGTATGGTCTTCCAAGCACACTGATGACACGGCTACAGAATTCTTCTGCCAGGTTAGACACTCGCACTCATAAAAGAGAACATATAACGCCAGTCTTGAACTCCCTGCATTGGCTTCCGGTTATATACAGGTCGCAGTACAATATTTTGGTGTACACTTTTAAGGCACTTCAATAGACTGCCCCTCAGTACTTAGAGGAACTTGTCGTTCCGTATCAGCCGACAAGGCCTCTACGGTCTGAGTCTGGAGCATTCTTAGCTGTACCAACAACACGTGGAGTGACACACGGTAATAGATGTTTCAGAAAGGCTGCTGCAACCTTATGGTATAATCTTCCAGTAACAATCAGAAAGTGCAAGACCCTTGATACCTTCAAAAAGAAGATACAAACTAATCTTTTTGTTTCAGCTTTTCCTAGCTAATATATTATGTATTTAGCTGGAAAGAATTATGTATTTTTAAAGATGTAAATCTGTTACATCCATATGAATTATTTATTGTCACGCGCCTTGGAGTAACCTTCTTACAGGTTATATAGGGCGCTATATAAATTTCGTATATTATTATTATTAAATTAATTTCAGGAGTGATAGAAGAGTTGGACTGTGCAACTTTCGTTGGCTTCATCAAAATTTAATCGAGTCTGGTAATACCGTACATCATTTTTTAGTTCTCTACATTGTCCTCATCATCGTTAACCAATCGGATTATACTTGATGCCTTACTGCGGAAAACCAATAAATTAGCAACTCCACTACCCGACAAAACTAGCAGATCATTTCCAAATTGTTGGGTCAACTTTGTTGTGAATAGTCCACGTGATAGGCAACTACCTTTGTGTGACAAGTACAAGTTAGGGACATCTACTGAATTCCAAATATGGGATGGGTTGCATCCAGTGGCGTCAACCACCATTTCAATTGCTGGGTCAGAAACCCCTGATTCATTGGAAGAACATGGCGATTTGTTAACTGCTGCAGATATGGAACGAGAGGCAATGGATAATGTGTAACATTCTTTATGGTGTATGGCATCAGCGGCATGCAAGTCGCTGATAGCGCCCTGAATCCGGATACGAACATCATTTGCCTATGCATGATTTCGATGATTACATTCGTCAAATATTGCTTGTTTGAAATCATGTTCACCCCCCCCCCCTTGTTCTACATATAATGACCCTTTTCCAGCATTCAGGGTGTCGAGAATCCGGCTCTAGTTGACAACGTTTACCACGGAATAGACAGTGTGTCTGGAAATCAAAGGTGGACAAGGTGGAGTGGCATGCCCGCTTCTGTGGTGGTGTTGTTGTGCTAGACTGGAGCTGGTCGTTTGATTTTGAGATGCTACGATTGATATGAACTTTTGATGTATACGTTGACACACAGGACATGTGGCATATTATGGTGTAGTCATTGTTCTGGGTCAACTGTTCCTCAAGATCAACGTGAATACCATCATCCCTAAGTTTGGTTGATCTAATTATGTTTTCAATACGAACATGCCCTGATGTAACTAGCGATTTACTACAGTCATTGTCACACAACCATATTTGGGGGTTAAAGAAACATGCATATATTGTCACTAACTATACTATCACCACTACACATTAACATAATTTCACTGGTACAGCTGCTGCAATTCCTGCAAATAAATAATATATGTTAGCTACCACCAACATGCAAAGTATTTATATATAATAGATGCTTCGAAACTCATTTCTGCTAGTCCTACAATGAAAACATATCAATAATATCATTGACAAGGATACATATTATACTTTATTTCCTGTACCATCAAGACGTACGGTTTGCCACAAAAATAAGCCTTTTGTGTGGTATAAAAGTGAAGTTATGAGGAATTTCTTATCGCAATGGCGGCCATTTTTAATTTTGGCCATAACATTTTTTCCCCATGTATGAAAAAGTGTCACTCACTTGATTCTGTCCATAGACATGCTGGAGCTACCAAAATAGCACCGAAAAAAAACACATTCTGCAACTGGACTATACGCATGTATGTAATATAACAATATGTTTGTCCGTATCGATGTATATATATATATATGCGCGAGTGTTTTGATGTATATGTGTGTGCGTGTACATGTATAAGTGTGACAATGTGTATGTGAATGGATTAATAAGCGTGCATGATTTTTTTCAATATTCTAAATAAAATTCTTTAATAATCGACTAAACAATACATCAAACGTTAAGTTATGACTAACGTTTTATTTCTAATTTTTAGTCAATATCAATATATTATATTTTGTTGTGATAGCTAATTGTCTCTGTCCGAGTGTTCTTTTTTTCGAGAGAATTTGATTTGAACTTACTATGTCTATTTTTTTGGCATTTTACGCCTTGTTCAGGTTATGGATTGAGACTCAAATAAAGTATTTTAATTAATGATGAAAGATATTGTTAGCTTTTGGAGAAAAAATGCTAATAATTATTGAAAGATCATTATAATATTATTAATTTAAAGTACGGTGATTAGATGAAAATGTTTACCAGTCTATGGTTATGGATAATATCAATAGTCAACAAATAGATGTCTTAAACTTTCAATTGGGTGTAGTTAAATACCTGAAATACCGTAAGGCGTCCTCTTTGACTCATTACATGTTATTAATTGTTAAATATTGCTGTTCAAAAGGCCTTTAAAATAAAAATTCCATTGGGATTATTGTTTTGAACTTTATGGGTATAACACTGTTGAATGTTTACGTTAATTATCTGAGCAGCCCTATTCATTACTATTTTTCAGTTGCTGTATCTTTCTTCAAAGCAATACTATATAAACTATATAACCAATTGTCACTGTCTTCAAATGCAAGTTTGTACAACTGGCAGGCGTCATGAATGGCTATTATTAAAACTGATTAATTGCTAATAAAAGACCGACATCTGCGCTGAAGCAGACCGTAATAGCGGGTCATAGCTTCGGTATTGTTAAAACTAAATGTTTACATTTTCAATCCAGACCTAATGTCTGCTATTAAAACATTTGTGGTAATAATGTTCTTAAATGCTATTTATGACCAGCAGACTAGAGCTAGTCTTGAATGCCATGGACATAACTGGACCTAGAAAAGATAACAGTTCAATCTCAGGAAATATGATTAAAGTGTGTATTGCTCATAAAAGAAACTCAAAATCGGATAATAATATTCACAAACCATACATGACATCAAAGATATAATGAAATAGTCCAAATAACTTGAAAGGTGTAATTATGGCTTCCTCCAATGTCAGAATGTATGACGGGAAGGAAAAATATCACATGCTCTGACAATCAATGAACACCAAGGATAATGTGGCCTTTTCAGATTGAATCGGGTCATGATGCTCGGTTTAACCATCTTCTTGATCTTATCTGATCCCAGGCTTCACCTACTAGAACTACTGCTAACGAATTCGTCAGTTCATTTACACAAATCTGCCATCTCAGTAGAGTCTTTGTCTTATATGGGACAAAACAATCTTTAAAAGGAATTTTACCATATGATTTTCTTTAGACACTCAGTAACATTTGAGGTTCTTTGGACCAAATATACTGCAATACTCATAAATACATTTTTGTTCTGAAATTATGCTTGGCTAACGTTCATTTAAATTGTTGTAACTGGATCATACAAACAGCACATGTACACCGAAATCAGCCTTCAGGAGCTTCTGATCTCTGTTTAGCCTCAAAATGACAGTACGTATAGATGAGTTACAGTCAATTCACTAGTGAGTTGAACTAAAAAAATTTAATACGTGGTTGATCAGTGATCATATTTTGGCATCAGTTTTAATTTGTGTGAAAATGTTCTATTAGTTCTGAAAAGAAAGCGAACTGTTCATTTAGTACAGACTGTAAAGTTTTCAAACTAAACAACAATCACTTCTTTGTTGACAAATTAATAACAGATGATATTTTCTTGTACACATTTTTACAAAAAGAAATGAACAGAACTTCAAACTATAAGGCATCTCATTGTCACAGACTGATTTAAATCTTGCCAGTATATTTATAATACTTATTATATTCCGTATATATAGACTTGAATATTTCCTGTTGGCCATGTGATAATGTAGCATGAAGAAGTGCAATGGCATGTTCGTCACAGGCTCTGAGACAGTGATATATACCAAGAAGAAGATTGCTCTTCACTTGTGGCAAGAGCGTCACTTTGTGTAATGATGATGTATAATCAGTCACCAAATATGCTGCCACCTTTGTACATTCTGTCTTGTATGAACACAGCTGACTTAGCAGGCTGAAAGAAATAACAGAGACAACATTATATTAAAATACTAAATGTGATCCCCACTTACCGGTAATTAAATCACTGAATGCACACATGCACAAACATTGTTTGAACACATAAAATGCCATTAATGTTATACCGTAACAAACTACTCAACCCCGTAATGTCAATACGAACAAAATACAGTGAACCGTCTTCTTATTTATAAACTATTAATTCTTAACATTTTTATAATTTTTAAATCCATGTACACAGGACAGAAATTTAACACCATATACAAGTTTTGTACACCACCCACTTAAAAAAAATATCAGTGCCATTAAATGTCACATGACTGACAAGCGATATAATAGGATATTAACTAGTTAATATATGCATTCATCTAACCATGTGTCATAATAATTATTGGGTTTTGTTTCTATTAAACATAATCCTGAAATAGACCACATAATACTTTTAATCTTCAATTTGTTTCACCTTAAAATTATTATCGAGCTAAATGAAAAACAGTGTGCAATTAAATATATTCTATGATAATAATATAATATTTTCAGGACAGTTAATAGTTATTCTATCATTTTAAATTGGGTGTCCAAAAACTGTCAGTCATGGAATATTTCTCTCACTATTTGGTAAAAAACAGATAAAGAAAAAATTAAAAGAACTGAAAACGGTGAATGAAAAACTACATCATGCATCTGGTTAATATTATACACCTCCTCAAAATGTTCTAATGGATGTGCATATAAAACACACACACACACACACACACACACCTATATATATATATATTATATATTATATATATATATATATATATAAAAAACAAATGCTTTCATTAATTCATCAATCAAATTAAACAAAATGATCTATTAATCATTTAGGCAGATTGATAAATGGAATTTGGTATTGGCGCATTGATTTAGAGAAATATTTTCCACATCCATCAAAAGATTTATTTGAAACAGTTTGCAACACATGTTTAGCTTTTCAAAAGTACAGATTCGTAAAAAATATATTCATTAAAAGATATGAAGCACACATATAAATGTTTATTGTCGCTGCTGCCATCTGATCCAGTACCAGAAAGCTCTGTGCCATTGTCTGCATGGTGACCATGGGCCGTTCCATGGATCACCATCTCGATCTACGAGTCAGTAGTGATGGCACCCTTACATGTCTCGGCACATCTCTGAGAACACTCCTACCTGGTAGTGGTCTTGTTCACCGTCTTCTGTGTATACCTGTAGCCTTCTTGTAGGAGTTTTATTCCCCCCTTTCAGGTTCTGGATGCTTTCCATGTTGTTTGTTAGTAGAACTGATAAATGACTATTACAATACCGAGAGAACACTGATGTTGGCTTGATTTCTTTTCCTATTTATACCAATTATAAACCATTTTTGATCAATACAAAACAATTCTGAACTGCTCTAAATTGCAAAATATAATTTGGCTTCAGAGAGGCTTTGCTATCAATTGCTCACTGACTTCTTTTTAAATTGCAATTGCACTACAGTTCCATAGAAACAAATTTAATGATCCATGCTGCTGTCAAGATACTAATTTCAGTTATGTGGATCAATGGGATCATCAAATAATCTCAATCAATATAATTTGTTATTAGATCATCTGATTTCCAAACAATTAATTTTGTATTATTATCACTTTTTTATCTCAAACTTTAATAAATTTCAACCTTTTCAGGATATGACATAAAGGTGGGGGCTTTTATTCATTTTGTTCATAAGGCTTTTATCCTGATGGGAGCCTCTGTGGTCTAGCAGTGGGATGTCGGACCACAGATCATGGAACACCCGTGTTCGAATCCTGGCGTGAACATATGTTAAGGTTGTTTCATCTTTGGCTTCAGTTCATTATCTTTGGAGGTTGCTCGACCCATTTAGCCTCCCATGTGCACAAAAATGGCCGTAAAACATTAATCAGTATCATCA
Source organism: Paralvinella palmiformis (assembly GCA_025642065.1). Classification (NCBI taxonomy): domain Eukaryota; kingdom Metazoa; phylum Annelida; class Polychaeta; order Terebellida; family Alvinellidae; genus Paralvinella; species Paralvinella palmiformis. The sequence goes on along the minus strand of JAODUP010000448.1, from coordinate 105,258 downwards.
TAGGGCAAGGGCTCTTATCCTGATGGGCCTTTGTCCATTACTCCATATACCATACATATATACTATGTGATTAAACAGTCTTATACAGTGATACCTGTATGCTGAATCTGCCTTATAGGTACATTTAACACGTGATTAACCATTAGGGTACTACTACTACAACATAATACTACTATAACTTTTGTACTTCTTGGAGCCATGACTTCTTCTAACATTGTGTCTGCTGCTGAATGAGCACCATAAAAATTGGCGGCCCATTTAGCCTACCTTGTGCTCAATAGTGGCCATAAAACATCAATCATCATCACCATAAAAATTGGATAATAATAATAATAATAACAATAATAAACATGATAAAGAAAATCATAAAATAATTTTTAAAAACATATAAACAAACCTCTCCAAAAGCTGGGCACATTGTGCTAATCTCTTCACATGATGGTCACTTACACCTTCACACTTCTGTCTTCCTTGCCAGATCAGTGCCTTCAGGAGATGTCTACAAGTTAGACATATGATGGATATCCTGGTGCTTGCACACTCCTGATAGTGATCAAGAATGAGAGCGATGACCTTCTGGATTATTGGGAAGATGACGATGAAGTCACCCGTTGAGAGGTCATTCAGTGACACTGAACAACATGTCTGTATGATCAGCGAAACATGCTGAAGGAAACCTGTTGGGAGTTATAATGGTTAACCATTAACCAAAGCCATATTAGATGGGTGCTGTCTGATAACTGTGTGTTTATTGTAAGATATTCCGCCCTGTTACCTACAACATAGCAATATATAGCTTCTTCTGACCAGATTTCATGATTCTGTTACTGTTGTAAATGTGGTGATTTATAATGGTATCTACTTAATTTAGCCATCATAAAAATATCCTACATATTGACCCATAAACAAGCTAGAATGGAGTAAACACCTATTTCTATCATAATATAGAAGTGCATATGGCATATACATTTTAACAATTACAATATATGAATTTGTTCAACCAAAAGTGGTCCCGTAATAAACACATAATTTCTGCTATTATCTGCATAGTATTTAAATTTGAATTCTAGGTTTTTACTACAAATACAGTGGATTTTATTCATTATTTAATTCTAATTAATGAACGTCACATGTCCATAAAATGTTTCAATTCACTAATTCGCGGCGCAGCAGATGATAATTGCAGAAAAAAGATAAATGGACACTACTAATACTGTGTAAGATAACATGTGATATAAGAAGGCTGAAAACTACAAGATACCAATAACTGCGGAAAACTAAATATGTTAGGAAAAAAGATTACCTTTTCTGTACATAAAGCATTATTTATTTTCTGAACACACACAGAAAGTACTTGATGGGTGCATCTTCAATTACCCCTAATGGGTCAGTAAAAAATCTAAGGGTTATTTTTGACCAATGTATAAACACGTATGAACATGTCACATCAGTATGCCGAGCTGCCTACTACCATCTTAAGAACATCCACTGTTTAAAAGCATTCTTGACACAAGAAGCACTTGTAACTGTATTCTGTGCATTTGTTACATCTCGTATAGACTATTGTAACTCCCTGTTATATGGTATATCTGATTATAACATCAATCGTCTTCAGCGAATTCAGAATAGTGCAGCTCGCATTGTAACAAATACTAGAAAATATGATCATATCACCCTAATTCTTCAAAAACTACATTGCTACCTGTTAGACAGCGTATCCATTTTAAGATTCTGTTAATAACTTATAAATCTATTAATGAAATGGCGTCAGAATACCTGTGTGAACTGGCATCCATTAGAAAGTCATCCCAAAAACTCAGGTCATTCAGTTAGATATTATTGCAGGTGCCAGTGTCTTGGCTCAAGTCATATGTTGACTGTGCGTTTAGTGTTGCAGCCCCCACTTTGTGGAATAGGTTGCTGGCAAATATTAGAAATGCGTTGTCGCTTGAATTTTTAAAACCTGTTCTAAAAACACACCTATTCAAGGTCGCTTTCACAGATAAATAATAATAATTACCTTTTACATCTGTTATAGGTTTTTTAGACATATTATTTGGGGTATTATTATATTGCATATTATTTATACTGGAGAAGCATCATAATAATAACAATAATTGTAAATATTCCAAGACAGATTCTCCCACAATTTCTCTTCCCATTATTATAATTATGTATAACACTGGAAATCGTCAAATATTGATTCAATTTCAATGACCGGAGCAAAGGAAAATTTGATGACTTAATCATGGAGCAACAAAATGAGCATTATGTGAAGAAGATTGTTGTTGTTGTTGTTGACTTTAGGTTGTTTAGCTTTGGTACTGGTCACACCTAGGACATATGGACTGGTGGTCTACTGCCTAAGGAAACATATCTCCCTAACACAGGTACCAACTAGATTTGACCTGACAATAGACCGATTCAATTACCCCTGGCGCCACCATGTGGCCGAATTTCACACTACGGTCTCAGGTTAGAAGTCCAAGAACCACTGCGTTGCATAGCGATTTATGCCTGTAGTGGCCGATAAATGTCTTACTGAAATGCTGTATTTAGGCTATTTACCAGCTGTATTTCAATTTTATTAATAGTCCATTAAGGGTATGTGATCTCCAGATCATAGTTTTGCATTTAATAAGAATGGCATAGATTTCATCCAATAGATATATGCCACTAAACTAAGTAACGTTCAGCACAATTTCCATGGCTGTCATGGTCCGGCATGTCTAGCTCTAACTTATTTTTTGTAGAACCATTGCCATCTGACATGACGATGTGAATGGATAAAATCAATGATACATATATTATAATTCAATGGGTGATTCCTATTACCGTAACATTAATATTTATGAATGATATCTTGTATTGAAAGTTAAATTATTTTCCCTTCTGAACCAGCCATTCGTGCAATGTTTACTACATGTAAATGTCAAGGGTGGTAATACTCTAATGTAATAACACCTTTTATTTAATAATATATAGTAATAACATACATGATTGGTTCCCAGGTACAATTAAAAATAATATTTCCAAAACTCTATATTAAATAGTTTAAAAATCTTCATTAAAATAAATTTATATTCAGATAAAAGTTTCATTTTAAAATCATGTATTTAATCCATTGAAGCCCATGCTAAAAAATCCCTTATGAGTCAAAATGAATAACGAAGGCTTAGTTATGTCCTTCATCTGGAAAGATCAGTCGGCCCAATCATTGGGTTATATCCGGATAAATATTGTATCAAATCCTTCGGAAAGACACAAGCTGAAATACTAGTCTCAGCCTCCGTGTAATATGAAATAATTTGCTGAAAGATTTCCAATATTTACCGTCAGTCAAAAGTTGCCATCCCCTATTAACAGTGGGCGCCATAGCTGTTTCTAACCCGACACCGCAGTTTGTAACCGATGCAATGCATTTCGCCTGGATCGGTCTATTCGGAGCTTTGCAGTGAAGTACTCTTACTACTGAACCATCAGAACATAATACTCACTTTAAAGTAAGTTTATTTGGATTTAAAAATAATGCCTTCATTGTATTTATATTATTATTTAGTCACACCACGGAACCTCTTAGTCTCAGAAGTAAACAAACAAACAAACAAACAAACCTTTTGCGTCAACAGAAGGCTCACTTCAGCTGTGAGTGCAGCTGTCAGCAGAGAGCAGTACCAAGTAGTATTAATATCTAGCTCAACCACAAGGTGGTGAATGCGAAAGAGGAGATGCTGTGATGCAGTAAGTAAGCGTTTTTGATGGCTTCTGACCGATACCGATTCTAACAACACTGTCCACGTGTGGAGGCTCAGAATTGTGTCTTGTGGTGACCTACTGCTGATGTCCAAACACTGAAAAGAAAAGCACCAATGACGCTGGAGTCCGTCTCAGATTTATTCCCCATCTCTATGCTGTATATATAAGAAATCTTGGCAGTGTCTTCTCCTCCAGAATATTATATATTATCATTTCCAAAATAATATAAAAATGGCTGAAATAGTCTTTTTTAAATGAGGCTGTCTATCTCAGACCTTATTTTGTGCTACCCAATGCAAAACAAATTAACACGAAAGAGATTTTGAATCTGCAATAGACTGGCTGGACGAACGCTGGCACTTGTTTTAAACTCCACAAATTATCTACTTACTACATTATTCAGAAGCACATTTAGCCAGGAGAGAAACTGCTTGTCCGTAGCAACACCGGCAAGATGGCCGAGGGTCGATTGGATGTCTCTATCCATCTGATATGAGTCAGGTGACTTGTGATCCTGGTCTGGGCTGAAAGAATGTTGCAACAAATGAAGCAGACATTCCCAGCTCCTACTGATGAACATCGTAATATATTCTGGAGGCTCATCTTTATGTGGTGCATCATCTATTTCATCATCATCATCTACACTGCCAGTTTTGTCCGGGGAATCATCACTGTCAAAATCTTTATCACTGACACACACATCACAATTATTAGGTATGGAAGCTTCCAGTTCTGGCTTCGTATTACACACAGCTTTTATAAAGATCAAACAACATTCAACGACATCAGGATCCTAAAACAAAAACCGCAAGAACAACAATTATTACAGCATGGTACACCGGATCAACCTTGCTTTACATAAGGCACATCACGGATAAATGAAGTTCATTAGATAATACAAACACAAGATGGATATCACATAGAAACAGACAGGTGAAGGACGACCTTAATTAGCACATCTAATGACCAAGAGAGTAATATTATATGTTAGGCTTTTTTATTGTCTTGTATTGTCCTTCCATCTTATTTATCTCTTATGACACACAGAAGGACATAGCTGACTAATTATAAACCCTGAACTGGTTAAATGATTGGAGTATTTTGTTTACAGTTTATCTCCATCTTAAGAGCACACGTTATGCGTATCAATGAGATACATGCTGAGAATTTTGCAACAAAAAGAAATATCAATTTGCCTCAAAGATGTTTCAGAGACAAAAATCCAGTTTAGTAAATAGTGAATGAGTGAGTGAGTGAGTGATCAGCTTAGGCATCTATTACGTAGGAGATTCTTTTGCTAATACAGTACAGCTCTGCTATAACACGGATGTTGGGGTTCACAAGTTGTTGACCATGTTATAGGTGAACCACGAATCGAGACCGATTAGCTGTGATCATCACTGTGATCAGTGTCGAGGGTGGGTGGAAGAAAATTGAAGATTACATACAACTTTTTATTTCACAAATATTCCCAGTAATTGTTTCATTGTTTGTTGACTTAAAACATAAATCTAATCCCACTGTTTGTGTGGAAAATAAAATCTGTCTGTAAAAAGGTGCAAAAAGTAACAGCAATGTTCGATTAATGATATTCATCTGCCAGAAATAGTGCACATTTTTCGAATGAAGGTCCCAAATATACAGATCAATAAATGAATGTTCGAAGATGCTTGTGCACAAATAAACATTCGTGAATATATAAATCTAGTCGCGGATAATTTGTGGCCATTAGAAACTCAGAAAAGTTTTCAAGTTGTTTAAAACAAATTGATTGGTTACTGGCAGATTACTTGCCATTTCATGGATCACACAAATTGGGATACAAAGTCTGACTGCGTTATGGCTGATTATGCGTTATACTGGTCGCATTACGATGGGTGTCACTGTACTGGGATTGGAACCGTGACGGACGTAGATGCATGCAGCAGGACGTACTATGACAATCACTACTTTAGCACTCCAAATTAGACCATCACTGAACACCGAGTAAATATGAACAATAATTAGCATGTGAATATTCCTTTTAGACAATACCTTTATCTATTTACAGGCAAGTACATACTGAAAACTGGTAATAATGTAAATATGCATAAAATGTCCAGTCGTAGAAAATGAGCGAGCACTCATAGTACGAACCACCTCCATAGTACTTACACCCCCCTCAGACTCCAGCAGCTCTAAGCAAACATTGCACATTCCGCGGGTGAGCTCATCTCTCGATTCAGCTGTTTTTCTACTGGATCCGATTACGGCACTGTATCCCTTGAGAGCCAGGGCCTTAACAGCGGGTGTACGTATTGCGTTAACCATCGGTTCTGGATCTGATGAACGCCACCACTGAGAGACAGTCAGCTGTAGCCACTGAGACAGCATCATCTGTATAGACTGTACGCCATCGATGACGTCCTTTGCTATATATGTCTTCTTCAAAATCTGAATTGGTTTTGGACATAAAACACATCTTCAGATATAGAAATGTATAATTTGCTAAGCAATAAAGGACGGATATTAAGGTCTTCATTCTTGGCAGTTCTGCAGTTGATAAAAGAACGTGTTACAAAGTTCACGCAGAGCCAGGTACATATTTCACCTGGGTACTCCACCTGGGTACTATTATGGGCAAAATGCAAGATTTTTCCAGGTAAAGAGACAAAAACAATTAAACTAAACCAATCTATAAGTATTAGTTGGTTAATGTAAAATGATGAATTACAGAATTGAATTTATTTTCCATGGCAGGGTTCTGACAGCTAAATTTCATTACTTTTCCATCCTTTCCATGACAAAAATATGTGTTTCAGGAGTACCATCTACGTTGACAAGACACTTTAAAGAGACAAATGTTCTGTGGTTGCTCATAACAATGTTAAGCAGTGACATAGGTCGAGTCCCGATCAGACATGGGGTCAATTCAATTCTGGAACTGATGGGCAATTCCAGATTTGGAATTGCTTATTGAAAAAAAAATGGAATTGATAAATTGTGAATTGAAGTTTGCTACAAAATATTTAATCCACAAATTAATTTACTGTTTAAGCTTTTAATTCAGAAATATTTAATAGATGCCTTAGATAATCTGCACACATTTGTAGAAAAGAAGAAATCAGAATAATTATGCAGATCATGACATATAAACTGGGAAAAATTGTCAAAGCAAAAGTTTAGAATTATTTTCCTTGGAAGTTTCCTTGGATTGAATCCGACATTTTCATGACTTTAAACTACATTATAGCCATTTTCCATGACTTTTGGAAACATTTCACTTCCCATTATTTTTAAATAACCATCAACGAAGGACATAAATTATTTTAATGAAACGAGCAATGGCGGTGAAATTTATAAATCCTTCAAAATGTACAAGTCCGGGATTAGTCACGTGTGGTCTAGTTTTAATGGTCAACCCATACAATTAATTAAACAATATGACCTCTCACCTTAACAGTGCTATCCAGCATTAGAACAAGAATGTTGAATGTCCACTTATCTTCTTTTTTCCCATTCCAATGGGATATACACTGAAAAACACAAAACATGTACAGCAAAGATCCTCAATCCAGATAACCTTTTCTTTTAAAATACCTCTCTGACATTAGTAACAACAATGTGGTTAAAAGGTGATGTCCATTAACATTTCGGACAGGACACCTGGTTCTCTTAAAAAACAAACAGTGAACAGAGTTACTCTGTGATAGTATACATTCCATAGACACTGCTTCATATGTTTTACATACACTCTACCTAGCACTAAATGTTTTAGTCAGCCAAAAATTAAATTCAGCTAGTTTGGGAAATTATTAGCCATACACCCACTGCGTGTCAAAAGTAAACTTACCTCTTTCGTCAAAACATTTAGTGAACCTTGTTGATGACCCGAGCAGCATGTCTGTCTGTATATGATATTGTACAGTTGGAGCAGACATCCACATGAACTCTTGGTGAGCTGAAATACCAATGACATTCTCAACCACCACTGACAAGACTAAGCAGCATATTCAGTCTAAATCATCAGTTATTTTATTTCGGTAGTACACACGACAAGAAGTGAATGAGACAACCAAGAGTGTATTACTCACCTGTTTGTGTACGTCTGACGCAAGCCACTTCAACACAAACACAGGAGAGATGTGCTGAGAGAGGTGTCGACTTTGTGGACTCGAGTATGATAACAGCAGTTGATTCAGCCCTATGTCTAATACTGAACAGACCTGTTCTGTTCGCTCCAGTGAGCTTAGTAGTGTCAGTAGGCACATGACATGCTTTAGCTGGTTGCTAGGTGACAGATACAATAATGGCTGCTGATCCATAACCTGTAAGTTATGAATGAAATAAAATTCTTCCAACTAAATGAAAGGCTTTACAGGTTTAAACATCTGGCCGGGTCATCGAGTTGCTTCTTTGATTCAGCTGTTAAAGAACTCTCACCGAGCTCTTTGGAAATTGGGAGATGATAATGAAATTAACAACCATGATTCTCAAACATATTCTGGTTGTTATAAAAGTCTCTGTTGCCTACTGTACATACTCGCGTATAAGTCATACTTTTTATACCCCGAAACTGAGTGCAACTTATACATGGGTCAGACTAAAAGGGAAGGTATATTTGGCATAATTTAGGGGAAAATGCAATAATAGTGTTTTTCAACCTCAATAATGAAAATATGAACATATTGTAAAGTATACCAATTTGCCCAGGTCACTGTAAACCTCAGCAATTACCAAGCCATAAGTATTCAGTGAACCACCATTGATAGATAGGCTTCACACATTTCCCTGAAACACACGCGTGATACAGCAAGCAGTAGGCATCATATTATTTAGAACTAATAAATTTGATATTGGTTGAAAAACAACGACATGAAAAGATAGTGTCAGATTGCTAGGAATAAATAATAAATGATAAAACATTGACACGAGATCCAGACCGGAATGGGTTAGATTTTTATAAGTGGGCATGCACCGATATGAAAAGATAATACTAGATTAGTTAGAAACAAATTGTCTTTAGAGTTATCAATTAAGTACTGATACAATCAGATAACCGATGCCTAGAATTCTATAATATGTGTTTACTCTGTTGTCTTTCAAAGCCAAATGTAATTGTGATAACCGCCACGATTATTTAATCCAATCCTCTAACTAGCGACATGATCGACATGATCACAAAGACGTGTCGTTACTATTGAAATATGTGAGTGGGTAAAATGGATGATGAGTGATGTTTTATGCCAACTTTTGTGCACATGGTAGGCAGAATAGGCAGAGCGATCACCAAAGGTAATGAAGCGACGTGAAAGATGAAACACCCTTCAGATAAATATTCATGCTTCCAGACATGTATCTGGAACATCAATTGTTTTACTTATTTTGATTAAATTTGTCCATCAGCTCTTAAACACTTTCCTCTTTTGTGATGGTGATGCCTTCTTGTGGAGCTCTTTAAAATAAACTTGGATGACGAGCCCAATATAATTTTGCTTATTATCAGCTGTATTCAATGGATTCATAACTACATGGGTAATGCAGCATACACAAATACATGAAATAAAATTACATGCATATTTATGTGGGTGATAAAGAGGGGTTTCAGAGTATTGGGATATTTAACTTAACTAGAGACCCATTTGTTGTAATAATAATAATAATAATAATAATGTGGATTAAGAAAAATGTTATCTATCGTAATACCTGAAGAAGATCAGTTATTCTGTCAACCCTAACCATCTCCTTGTCTTTTACTGAAGGTGCAGACTCTAGGACTGAGTGAACCTTATCACAGAATGATGTCACTTTATCACTGAAAGTAACATAAAAACGTAGTAAGGTGGTTAGTTCCGGACAAGTAACACAACAGTAAAACAATTATTGTCTTGAAATTAGTGTTTTAGAAACCATTTGTACAGAACTCAAGTTAAAAAATATCATACTTCATAAATGATAACACATTTTTGGTATGGCAGCATCACATAACTTACCTATCTTTCATGTCAGACTGTGCAATATTTTGCAGCAGTTCTGGAACAGAACAACTAGAAGACAGTCGTCTTTTCTTACGAGGTCTGAAACCAAAACCTAAAACATGTTAATTTTCAGCAATCCCACCCTCTATATAAAACATGTAGTCAAAAAATCTAGGAATCTTAAGTAATAAATAAACTATCGTTTTAAAGTTAATTTAATATTACACAATACAAAATATATCAATACAAAATACAGTGGAAGATTCTCACCTATCTGAAGACACTCCACACAACAGAGATGACACTTTTGACCACAAACACTGAATGATGGCAGTTGTTAACTTTGGTATTTCCCAAATACAACCATCAGTCACTAATGACTTGGTGATGCTGGTCATTGAAACAGTACCTTCAGCTTCAGATGTTCTAATAAAAGCATGCATACATATATTACAGTTAATCTGAATAATTAGGTAATATGTATATTACCTGAAGTTTTCAGGTTATCTGTATTAAATCTCAGTTAGCAATAGATGTAATACCTGAATATTTCAGGTAGTATACATATTACCTGATTATACAGATTAATTGTATATATATATATATATATATATATATATATATATATATATATATATTACACATAAACACCTATGCACACAAAAAAACCAAGATGAATTCAATGAGTTACAAAGTAAGAGAGGGAGTGTAAAGTATAATGGCACATCAACACAAAATGCAATTTACTATCGTTTCCTTTTAGCTAAGAATTAGGATACCAAAGAGTCAAATTATAAAAACAGAATACTTCACCAGAAGATTTTTAATAATGAGAAGAAAAAACATTTGTGATGAAGTTGATAAAGTTGCACTCATATGTAAATTAGAATTTACTTTGAAATATATGCATACACAGTGTAAAAAGAAAACCATTTAACTAATAATTTCAATTAATGTTTGCCATTTCTTTTAGAAAAGGGCAGATATATGGTCAAATATTTCTGTCGACATCACATAACTTCAGGTTGATAATTTGCCAATATTTCTACAAAGTGGTTGTGACCCTATTAGGTGCTGGCTTAAACTAGAAACTTGTTTTAATTATCTAAGAAGACTGATATTAAATTAAACAGGATCTCTGGGACTAAGTGAGTGAATGAATGATTTATCTTTAATGCAGGTCACCTCTTGGACGCAGCTAACAATGGGATTGAAACCTCAGCATGAAGGCCCGTTGCAAAACAGTGCACGGCTAGAGTTTCGGTAAGGACGGTCTGCTAAGACTTCTTTTATATGAACCAACTGTCAACAAATCAGCAAATCAGGTTTTAAATTATTGGTAATTATTTATTATTGGACCGACTACGGGGAATTTAATAATTTTTTTTACTCTGGTCCATTTCACGTTTCATTTGAATTTATGCAACATTTATTATTACATCTGGTTCACAGTTTTCTAGGACGTCATCTATTAAGGACCTAGGCAATGGCATCAATCTCAGTTGGCCCGACAGTCAGAGACTTATCTCGGGCACCGTATTATCAGCGGAAATGCGTGTCTCGGCGTAGTTCCCTTAGGGCCAGTCAAAAACGTACCCAGAGCAAACACGAAATGAATAACTTTATGTTAGTCAGAAAATTTGAAGTTAAAATAAGTTACTTACTCACTCAAAACAAATATCTACTTAGTGTTATTTTAATAATCTAAGAATCACAACACTGAAACAATTCTCCTCAGCTCCCCAGATGTATCCATCGGGTGGATAGAAATGATTTAATATTAAAAGTATAAAATTGAATCAAAACGACTAATAATGATAGTGTATATTTAATAAAGTGCCCTTACTAGCAGGAGCCATTCAAAGGTGCTGTACAAATAATATGTAATATAATAATACTCCAATTAATATGTCTCCTGTAAGTGATTTAAAAGATAATAATTATTTATCGGTGAAAGCAACCTTGAATAGGTGCATTTTTAGAACAGATTTAAAATTTTCAAGAGACGACGCATTTCTAATATTTGCCGGCAACCTATTCCACAAAGTGGGGGCTGCAACACTAAACGCACAATCACCATATGACTTGAGCCGAGACACTGGCACCTGCAGTAGTATCTGACTGGATGACCTGAGTTTTCGGGATGACTTTCTAATGGACACCAGTTCAAAAAGGTATTCTGGCCCCATATAATTAATACTATAGATTTATAAGTTATTAATAAAATTGGAGTGACTGGCAAGTGACTGTTTTGTTTAACCTTCTAGGTTTCAGATACTATTGAATACACTGTCAACAACATCTTATGATCACGCTTTTATACTGAGTTAACTTGAATCACATCTTTTCCTACCTTTCTGACAATGCTTGGACAACGTAGTGTGCTATTGTCTCCATCTGCTTATCAGTGAGCAGCTGTGCTACAACGGGAAGCAGGTCACAGAGGGCAGACCAAATGGCTACATGAAGATTGTCAGCAGTAGCAGACAAAAGCTTGAAAAGTAAACAGAACTTCAATTATAGTTTATACTATTTACCACCAAATATGAACAAAAACATCCTAGTTTAAAACAGAAAATAGGTCATGATAAATGACAAATATTAATCAGCCCATAATTTCCAGATCTGAAATAATGCTAAAATCTCTTGTTGTAACCATTCCATATGTTATATTTATAAATATTTACTGAATATAAGAACCATGCTTGAAGGATGAGAGAGATTTTGGTGAGCTGGTGATCTTGGCTGGTAAACACCCATTTGCATTATGATGGTCACGTGACTCACATACTCTCTCCTGATTGGCCAGTTTTCTCTGTTTACAGTAAACAAAAGCACATGGTTATATTTATATGGTGGATTTATGTCCTTTCCTGTTTATTTGTTTGATCACTGTTTTTTCTCTCCATTTTATGTTAATATTATGACATAAATATGGATTCCATATTAACTGTTTTCAAACTTTGCTGAAGGAATTATATGCAGTTTTTGGTAACTTAATTGTGTTTCTTCCTTAATCCTCTGTGTATGCATGAATTATAACTGTCTTTGCTTGCTATTTTGTGCTTTATTTTATATTTAAACAATAATGGGGCTTCCCTTATCACCCAACAGCCACAAGATCATTCCTGGTCAGATTGTGGACATGACCAATAATTTATTACTGGATGAACTATGAAACGTTGATTATTATATACTTGTATTGTGTTAGAGTGTGGATCAATAAAATCACAAACACATAATTATTATCTTTATGGCATTCGTGGTCTAACTGGTAGCTTGTTATATCTCAGATCATTACCACCTGAGTTAGAATCTCGGCATCGGCATAGCTGATTTTCATCTTTGAATTTGCGTCATTACATTTGGAGGTCACTAGCCCTATTTGGCTATATGTTTTTAATAGCTAGTAAATTTTTGTTGTAGTAAGAAATTTGTTGGGCTAGTAAGAAATATGGTTGGGCTAGTGGTTTTAAATTTTATCAGCCCATGGGCTAGTGAGATGTAGAAATATTTTTCTGGCTCCGAGTTCTTCGCATGTTTTACTGCGTCATGTCACTAACCACCAGCCACCGGAGACTCGGTTGCTATTTCATAATACAATTTAATAATCACTCAAATCATGGAAATGATTCAAGATGTCGCTGTCAAAATTCAGCTTCATAATTCCAGAAAAGATAACTGCAAAGGGACAGTCTATGTCACAAAAGGAATACGAAGCGAAGAAGAAATAAAATTTTATTGCTAAGTGGCAGCCGATGAAATATTCTGGAAAACCTGTAGCTATGGGCTACCTGGCCAAACAAAAATGAAGTGTGACTTGTCCTACATGACAAGTGGCCAAAAAAGTTAATGTCGAGCCATGTGTTAACTAATCATATCCCTTTGCTGATTTTTAATCTGATGCACGTGGTTGCCAAGTGACACAATCTACTTGACAACTTACATTTTTTACTGGGAATTTCCAAATTGTGAGGACCAACTTGTAATACAAATTTGTCATTGGGTGACAATGGAAAATTTAGTTATTACTCTATATAATCACAATTAACTAAATTTTGGGGGGAGGGAAAAGGGAGATCTCAGAACCACCTCAACTTCTACGCACATCATATTTCCTCCTAGCTGAAGGAATGATGTTTTGGGCCATCCTTGACACACAACATTATAGGATTCAACCCAATTAGAGCCAGAGTTGGAACAAAATCGTCACATCCCTGCCTAGTAATCCATTATTATTCAATAAATAACAATTCAATTTGACCAAACTGTTATTTGGATTTCCCAAACATGCCAGTATTTATCTAATAATACTTGATAGTCATGCGCTGTTACCTACCGGTACCCCCAGAAGTGCTGTCAAACAATTAATTAATAACAATTGCCAACTGAAGTTATAATCAGGCATATTTGTATCAGCCAGAGTTGGAACAAAATCGTCACATTGCTGCCTACTAATACATTATTATTCTATAAACAATGATAAATTTTCACCAAACCATTGTTTGGATTCCGAAACATATACCAGTCTTTATGTAACAATATACTTGATAGTCATGTGCTGTTGCCTACCAGTATCTCCGGATGATTACCAGTTGCCATGAAACAATTAATTAATAACGCTTGCATGTACAATTAGGCATGTTTGGTGTAACATGTTTGTTTATTAATTATAACATCAAAGTGATAAAAAATCGTTTAGAAAACCTCACAGGCCATCATACCTGGAGGATGTATGTCACTACTGCCCGAACAAGTCATTTAAGGGTGAAATGAGCTAATTATAGAATGATTGGATGGCAATAAACCACTAACAGCTGCTGGTAATATAAAGAGGCCATCGATTCTCATGGTCATCGGGTGAGTTATAACCGCATGGGAGCATATTCCTGTAGAAATGGTGTGCAAGTCCTACTTAAAATGTTGTATTTCTAACAAGATGGACGGAACAAAAGATGATGCCCTGTATGAAGATTTTCTTGGTGATGGTGTTGCTAAAACTGAGGATATGGTGGATAACGATGGCTACACTGATTATTATGACGATTCTCCTGCTACATATGAGATTTCGGACTACAACTGGGCCAGTTTTGTTTGCAGATGATGAGAATTATTCGGATTTTGAGGGATCTTAATCATATTATTAGACAGAAATTCTTTATAACCTGACAATCCAATACTTCAGAAGACGATCTCGACTTATATGGTGAGCATACGCCTGAGGAAAGAATTACAGGGTCAAAAACTGACCTCAACTTATCTGCCGGGTCCACTAATATGCGAGTATATTTGGTACTTCAGCTAACTACTTTAATAGTGAAGCCAAAGATGGTCTTTAATTTACTGCTTCAATAGAGGGACAAATTTTAAATTCATAATTTTTTGGTTTAATGGCTAAAACAGAAGCAAAGTACATGCTAGTTACATCACTGGATTAAACCTAGAGCACCATAACCACATACAAAAAGTTCCACACTGAACATTGCTAAGCCACAGAAATGGCCACATGAATGATGACATGCCAACGAAAGGCATTAGTGCGCATCACAATGACATTCTAACCTGTTGATTCCAGGTCACTTTTGGAGTAACCATCTGGTTAAGGTGATGCAGTGTTTCATCAACTGCTTGCACAACAAATGGTGCCACCACATCCGACTGGCCATCACACAGCTTACAACGAAGATTTTGATGTTGAAGTTTAATCTGGAAAATTAAGAAGTATGCAAAATGAATACCGAATTCAATACCACTTGCCTGCTACAACCAGCCCATTGCAGTGTGGGTCATGATCATGACAAAGTATGCAATTATGATCTAATTACTTTGAACACTTCAGAATCCAGACACTGTGATGCTCTGTACCTACCCAGAAGAGTGTACACTTGGCAGAGTTCCTGTCTCTCAAAGTCTGACCGAGTTTCAGCCACTGTTTTGTCTTTAAATAACAATGAATTGTTTCTGTATCATATCCACCCCCGAACATTAGGAACTTCACCATCAACAGCTGCAACTGTCCCCAGCTGTGAATGAGCTCCAACACTATTGCTGCATGGTGATCGCTGGACCGTTTCTAAAGAGACAAAACTGCATATTACACGAAGCCCTCCATTGACATCCACAGAAATAAATTTGTATAACAAAAATGGTAAAACCTCTCTAAATGGATCACACAAGGGGTCAATCTGAACAGGTCGATTCGGGGAGGTGTTCAATGTAGAGGTTACCATTGAAAAATGGAGAAAACAAGTTTTGGTTTTATCTATTTATTGGCAATGAATGACATATAAATGTACACAAAGCGTGCAATGGATAGAACGCGGTGTACATTAAAATAGGCATGAACGTATGTATTATCAGGAGGACGTCTTAAAGCTAAAGAAAGGATAACAATGACTAGTAGACTGTTCTGTTTGGTTCAGGTTAAAACAGAATAAAATTATAGGCCACGGATTGATATCGTTTTTCCATGAAGTAAATCGGTAATTGTGGCATCTATATACCACTTACAACTTGGCTGGTTGGTTGATCAGAGAATAGCCCATGATTGATTTAATTTCTGAAATACTCATGAACAATAAAGGTAGATAATGCCATGAATTGATATAGGGAATATTTTTTAATATGGTTTAAAATGGAGAAAATATTGGCCATGCAATTAAATGATCAATTATGAGGATGGATTGATTTGTGGAGTTCATAAATATGGTAGCTGCTATTGAACTCTCCACTATATACATTACAGATGTGAGGCTTGGTATCTATAAAAACATGAACATCATTATTTTTCAGGAAGCCAGGAAAATATTCTGTTTGAAAGAGTTGTACTTATCACTGAAATAATCAATGGATGCCACAGTACTGAAGGTTTACCATTATTTTGAAATTTGTGCGTGTTTTGATTCTCAAACATGGTGACCCACTTTTATTTAATAATGCACTTTTACTAAGAATTAAATAGTATATTATTCTGTATGTGATACACCATTCCCTGTATCCCTGTTAATAAAATGTTGCCGTTTTATTGTCATTTTTGTTCACATGGTAGATTAAATGGGTCAAACAACCTTTAAAGGTTATGAGGTTAAATCAAATATGAAACAGCCTTAAGCTATGGCTAGTTTGGAATTTGAACTCATATTCCAGAGATCTGTAGCCAAATGCTCTAATGGTTTGACCATGAGAAGCCCATAACCTCATTAATTGAACACATTAACAAAATAACTAACTACTCACAGGCTGATGGTAAGTTACTTTAAGAATACTTACTCCGATCACGTCTTTCACCAGATGAACCAATACATCCCGTCCCATCCGCATCATCAAGTCTTGGATCTGTGTCTGAACCTGTTGAGTAATGCCTTGCTCAACCACACGAATACTGCTTAACAATATAGACAGAAGGTGACACAGGAGACCGAGGGCTTCCCTGCTGCTGCCATCTGTTTGGTAAGAATGGCATTAGTCATTGATACGGTCATCTGTGGTAAGTTTGATCAGTGTTGTAAATCACTCTGAATTATCAATCTCTCTCTCTCTCTCTCTCTCTCTCTTGTGTGTGTGTGTGTGTGTGTGTGAGAAAGGCCAAAGATGATGATAACTGATGTTTTACAGTCACTTTTGTGTATATGGTAGACCAAATGGTTCAAACAACCTTTAACAGTTATGAGATCAAGTAAAATATGAAACACCCTTCCGACAAAGCCTGAGCTAGGGTTTGAACCCAGGTGCTAAAGGTATGTGGCCAGCTGCACTACCAGTTAGGCCATGGAGATACCCTAAGTGAATTAAAATGATCAAACTGCAGCATTTTTTGATGGATTAAATGACCGAGTGGTCTATAGTACAGTGCACTATCACCTGCACCATTGGAGCAACGCCTGTGTAGGAGGAGAGATAGAGAGAAAGAGTGAATGAAACATGACACAAACACATGGTCACGTCTAATAACTACATACCTGACAGATAATTAGTTACTCCATTCTCCATCAGATTTTGCCAAATAGACAAAATCACCGTCAATGGCTGTTTGAGGAAATTCTGTAACAAACTGAAATAAAAAAATAATCACTCCTTGAGAGCATTTACAGCTAATTCGCATACATCGCATGGAAGAAATTGAATCTATTTTGTACACCACAGTAAAATTATTTAGCACATATATTTCTGCCAAACCCGTACACGACTGAACTGAACTTTATAGACATAATGCCATAACAGAAAATAATATTGTCAACAGAGATTAAAGGGCCAGTGTAGCTGAAGCCGTTTCCCACTGACCCGAATACATGATATGTACGTTTTATTATATATGTGTAAAAAAAGAACGGCGAAAGAAGCTGAATGAAGTAGTCCGGGACACACCAAAAGAATAGCAATAAGTTGATGGGACAATTGAATGAGTAGGTGGGTATAAAACATGCCTCTCACAAGAGAAATTTTCTTCAGAGCATCAATTTGACCCACTTCCCATTTCCAGTTTTGAGGTTTTTGCATACATTGTCCTGGAGGATTCTAATTTTGGTGGAAAATGGAATTTCGAATATTCGAACATTTTCCCGCTTTCTGGATCAATATTTCAGTCGATATCATTCAAATATTTTCCTGCATATTGTTGCAAAATCGGTCATGCCTGGTGACATTATTCCGAGCAAATGAACAATATCGCGAACATAAAAAGCCGCAGATGAGAGATTTTATTTCTGTGTGAGACTCACCACACACGAGGCAGAGTTCAACATAGTCAACATAATGTTACAACTGCGGGTCATGCGCCCACGATGCCGTATGTACGGTGGCCTGTCTGCCTCTCAGTGACGCCCAACCCAGTAAAAGGGAAACTAGTTAGTTGTCCACCACAGGTACACTCACAACCTTTTCAGTCACAGCTTCCCTTTATATACATGTATTTACAAAGAAATTGCTGTTTTAACTATTTTCATATCTATATGTTATTACAGAGTTTAAAACAGGAACAATATTGGCTTGTGGAGTGCTCCAGCAACCTCACTGTCAACTATGAAGTTATAGCAAGGCCGTAACTAGGCGGCAGCTAGTGTTAAAAGGTGTGATCACTACTTTTGGAACACACAATTACAATAACGCAACATAATTAAAACATCAAAATAGAATGTATATTGGCGTCATGTTTGAAGATGTTTGTTTGATGCACGTGGGCCACAAATCCATGATATTGACAACACACCCCCCCCACGGAATGATGCCGCTAGGTCACGTCCTGGCAAGACAAGTTGACAGCCATGACGAAACCAACTTTGAAGGTTTTCAACAAAGCAGTGTATATGCTTTGTCATTTCGGCAACATATAAGGCCTGCCTTAAAAATATTATTGTTGGGGGTAAAGCGGCCCGGTGGTGAGAAAAATAGATACAAATGCCAGGTGGAGTATTCTCTGTACAAAAAATTAAATAAAATGTGGCTGGGTGCAAAAAAAATGTCACCAATAATTTGTGATCTTTTTTTAATTGACTATGTGTGTTTGTTTACAAGTTATATTTATCTGTGCATGCATTCATCTCTAATCACCCTCTAATGACCATGACCTTGTAAACATTCCATTTCACTTTCTGTTGATGGCACGATTAAGTTGGCAAATTCTTTGCAACGCATCGACAACACTCATACATTCTATGAAGCCATAGAGGAATATTTGGCTCAGAATCACATGAGATAAACCCACAGCACACAAAAAGTTCACGTCAGTAAATCAATTAATAGTGCTCGCGTGTTTGTCAAGCCAGAGGACCCAGTGACACCGAATGGACCAACCTTTCCAGTTAACCACAGAGAAACTACTGAAGCCACACTTGTATTTAGTCCAAATATCAAGTCAATCTTTTGTTCACTGACTACAACTAGTCTTACACCAATCAATCAGTGTGAGTTCCTGGGTAACCAGGTCATACCTATGTTTCGTGCATCTGCTGAGAGTGTATCAACTTCTGCTTCTTCAGGCCAAAATGCATTTAGGCCTAATGTATTTACCTTGATGTTATAACTTTATCAGCATACTCTAGGCTTGGAATCTCCTGTTGACTGAGTGCTATATCTCCATAGAATGGACCTACTGTAGATCCAAGTTTGGATGTACCACTGTTTGTTCATATTGTGCCAACAAGGATGGAAGAATTGATCCTAATGTCAAAAAGACATTTAAAACTGTCTAACCTGTGTGTGCTCCATGTCATGCCAAGGGCTACCAGATCCTGAAGTGGGGTTCACTGGCTGGTGCCAAAAGAAAGGCCCCATAATGCCTGTGTTGTAACTTAAAATCGTATTAAAATGAACGGACATGTTCATCATAATATATTTACAAATGGGCAATTCACACCACTGCGGCCACATTTTTTTTAAATGCCGACAACTTCATACAAAACAAAATATAAAATTCCTGCCTAGTGAACTTTCTTTCTCATGTTACCCCCAACAAACATTTCATTAAGGCTGGCCTAAAGTACTCTAGTAATTGTTGCCACCGGCAGAAAAAATTCAATAGTCTAATCGAACTAACCGAAGTCACCGAATATTCGGATTTGATTTGATATTCTCCGAATATCCGAATGAAATTCCAGATTCGTCTGTTTCTTAATATCCAGTAAAAGAATGGATGGTGAAACAATACATACCTGTAGACATGTCAATTAAATTTATGTCGGACCTAATATTTGTGCGAACTCGGGAAACGTTGTCGTGAACAGACTCGGTGAAACCACATGTTCAATTTTAGTGGTCCACTTCACTTTTTCATGCTTGTTGTCATATGAAAACATTTATGTTTCTTTCAGATTTGTACCGAAGCCTTCACACTAGTTGTGTGGGCTACAATATTGGGAGAAAAATTGAGAAACGGTGCTGGAATCAGTACATATCATTTTCATTTGTCGACTGGATACCCTATCTACAAAAAGGGCCGTATTTGGAACATCGACCTCACACCAAATGAATAAATGAGAAAATAAAATATTCATGAATCTAGTAATATAATACATGTTATTACCGGTAAATGTTTTGGTAAGAGTGGCGTCTTTGAAAAAGGCTATTATGAAGTGAAACGTTCCTGTTCTATGTTAGTTGACATTTGCGGAAGAGCAGATTCAAGTCCTGTTTTTTTCAGATAACCTGACTGGTAGGGGAGGCAAAATACAACATCCAATAAAACAGCGACCTCACCGAAAATAGTTCACAATCCGGTTTCTTGTTGTTCTCAAAAGACTGTACACATGGGCAGAGCTGTCCACCGGAAGTTGCCAAAAGACACAAACCCCTCCCTATTACACACCCCATGCCTGACTTATGGAAAGCAACCTAATTTCAAAAAGAAATCTCTGCACCTTTTGTTAGAGCAGATCACTGAATTTGAACATGATGATAATATGAAATGGTTCAACTGTTTCTTGAAATGGCTCATTAAGAAACATTTGAAATAATATTACACCACCTATTCCATATAAGAAGGAAGTTATAGAGTGACAACTTTCCTGCAAAGGTGGAGTTACATCGCTCAATGTACATTAGATTAGATTGTCTGGATTTCATAATTAAACTTGTAAGTTTTGTCAAAGGACATAGTTAATATATTACTATTAGATGCATAGTCATGCATATGAAGTGCTACTTGGGATTCATACAGATCATTTAATGTCAAGATACATCTACCAGTTTTGTTAAATAGTGGTTCAGTGTGGCTGTTTTAATTTGCTGTGTTTATAGTTCTTATGGCATGTCTCTGTAGTAATTATGTTTTTTTTAAGTGTGGAGGATTTAGCACTTCCACAAGCTGATTTGCTTAATTATGAAAAGGGAATAAGAAATCTTCTTACTGATTTGAGCTAGGTGGTTTTTCAAGGAAAATATGTCAGCTACATGAAGGCCATGAAATTTATTAGAATTTTCATGAAAATGTGATCCTAGTTGAATTAAATATGTTCCATTAATATACAGTTCTCGTTCAGTTGAATTTGAATAAATAGGATTATTTGAGTTTCTTATGACTAAAACTGGATTTAAGGATAGTCCATTTTCACTTCTCCAGTGTAATTATATGAAATGAGCACCAACTTGGCACTCGTGGGGATATATATATATATATATATGATAAATATGACATGACACTTGCCTTGATACCAATATGAGGCAATTCTCCACATAAAACAATAATTTAGTGTTAAGTATCATAAAAAGAAAAATCAATTAGCTATTTTTAAAATCTTATCTAAAGTTAGTATAACATGGAGCTATATTTCCAAACAATAACACATTGTCCAAGAGCTCTGGCTGTGGCAGTTGTAAATAGTGTCAGCATATGTCACCAGAGATGGTATAACCCGATCCTACGTTGGTCATAATTACTGAATGGTTAACTAGTCCGGATCAAGAACTAGCCAGGACCACGAGATAGCCAGGATCAGGATGATGGTTAAAATGAGGACTGAGATAGGGACACAATGTCAGGTGATACAGACTGTTGAAGAAATGAGTGATGCTCTTCATTGAAGAGACTGGACAGTTTCACTGATGGTGTTGCTAACTGACCGTTTTTACATCTTCTGTGTAAAACATAAACAACAATGATAGAACCAGTTAGGTCAAACGTTCGGTAAACTCTGGGCTTTCAAAATTTGGCAGAGTTGGCATTAATTATTCTCAGTAAAGCAGCACAGAAGAGTAGAACATATTCAGCTCGCATACATAAACTTCAGACCTCAATTTCCAATTGTTTGGTTCTCATTTTAAACTTCAGACCTCAATTTCCAATTGTTTGGTTCTCATTTTAAACTTCAGACCTCAATTTCCAATTGTTTGGTTCTCATTTTAAACTTCAGACCTCAATTTCCAATTGTTTGGTTCTCATTTTAAACTTCAGACCTCAATTTCCAATTGTTTGGTTCTCATTTTCTATGCACAGACCGTTGTCTGTGCCGCAACCATTTCAATCCAACCCCACTATCGAGTAATATGTCACTGGACGGTTATTGTCACGGAGATTCTACATACTGCACACGTCCTAAGTCACCAACTTTCGTATTTGATTTAACAGAAACATGTCCACCACAGACTGCTGCTAACATAATATTGATATGGTGGGAACAGTTTCCTCACAGAAGTAAGAAGTCTCACACTCTTATTAGTGCAATGGATCATTCTTAACATAAAGATCCGAAGAGAAATTATCACAACTATCAAACATGTAGTGTATTAGATATGTCAAATATGTGACTGAGTGAGTGAGTGAGTGAGCAAGCATTCTATTTGGCTTTGGTTCTTGTCACACCTAGGACATATGATTAACGTATTACAAAAATCATTATTACTAATTTCAAGTTACATCGTCTGATACATATAACACTTAATAATGTCAGTCAACTATTTATTCAGATGGAAGAACTGTTGACACCGGGTCTTACCAAATGTCTAGCTTTTGGGGAAAATAGACTGTTTCCCGCAAGTCGCTCTCCTGCAGAATCTCTACTAATCTGCCGAACAACTTAGGCAACTGTCGCAGCTGCGTGTACATGGTCACTAGATCACATAGAAGCTGAGCCTGGGTAGCTCTAGCATCACCCAGCTGGAAAAATAAAGACAGTTTAAACCAATTTAATATCAACTCTACGTGGGACTATCAATACAAAGTTGAATTTAAAATAAATTGACTACATGCATCTATGTTTCCACTAAACTTTGCTAATATTGCCTCATTAATTATCTAACTCTTTTGTCTTTAATATTACACTTACAGATCCTTTCATGAAAACATTTCACCAAAAGCATTCTTTTTTGGACATAATTTCTAATGTAGGAATAACGTGTAAATTGGGCAAAATGCTACAAAGCACATACCTGACCAACATGCAGCCAAGTGACATGAAGAAATGTCTTCAAATCAGGTTCAATTATGGCATAATTCAGTTCCAGGAGATGACATTGTATTTTGAACCAAACGGTTGACCTCTTACCAACTTCGACAGCATTCAGCCACCTGGTGAACAAACGATACCACGACAGCTGCTTATCGCCACTAACGTGATCAGCAGCCATATTGTAGACGTCTTTTTCAATGGCTATCTTCAATAACTGTTCGATAGCATTTAGTTGTTCTTCTACTTCTAGCTGTGTTCTTGTTTCTATGGTAACAGATGATGTGCAGGGTAGGACATGAAGCAGTTGAAATAAAAACTGACAGTACTGAAAACACATTTCACGTGTCCTGCAAGAGAAATTAGAAATGCACTTGTTAAACCATTAATGAAAAATCCTATTCGGACAATAACATTCTAGGCCAATTTCACAGATTTGTCATTTTGTTTAACACCGCAGAAAGAATGGTTGCTGTCCATCTAAACACAGACATTTATTAAATAATCATCTTAATGAATGAAAACAATCTATTATGACAATGATACACACCTGTGTTTATCATTAGATCCTTTCTTGATGAATCTTTTACATAAACCCTAGTGACTTCGTACAAAAACATACGCGATTATGTTTGACGGGTGTATTTAAATCAAGGAACACATCGCCTCTATAAGCGGAGCTGCCTACAATCATCTTACAGACAGGTACTGTTTAACCCCATTCTTCACATTTTTAAATTGCACAAGTTACCGAGCCTTTGTAACAACCCATTCGGATTATTTAACTCCCTGTTAAAACTACAATTGCTGTATGTGAGATAGCAATATTCTTTTCAAGATTTTACCAACAATAACATCTATCAGTGCCAGTGGCTTTATTAAATCAATATTATTTAAAACGAGATAAATCTTATCAGATATTTAATGTATGATGTTAAATGGTTAAAACAATATCATCCTACAAAGATGCTGACATCAGCAGCCTCCAACACAGATTTGGCAATATAGGTTATCTATCCATAACAGTAGGCAGCATTCACATACTATGAGATGTAATTGCTCCCAGGTAAGACGAGACAATTTGTATCTGATCTTGATGTTTATGTCTTGTCTATTCATAAATTCGGTTAGTGCCTGTACGTTTAATGGTTCCTACAACAATTTGTATTTATTCGTCGTGTTTAACGGAACCCAGAACTATAATGTGGCACTATAATAATAACAACATGTTATAGTCAAGTGCTAAATTAAATGACCGTATACAGAAACTAGTTCTTGGATACTCTAATAAACTGAGATTTTCTGTATTCCTTGACTTCATTTGTATGTTAGATGGATGGATGAATGTTGTTTAATGACACATCGGCACAATTTAGGCCATTCAGTGTCCTAGAACATTCATTTGTTTAGAATTTGCACACATTAAAAACGATATAATCGTCTACACAGACAGTTCATAGAAAAAAGGAAATACAGGCTTTGAAATTTCATACACACCCATACTGATAAAAAAACGGAATAAATCCAGACAGAAAATGTACGCTTAATATGGAAATGTATACTTAATACTTCTGTATTATACAGATTTTACTAAATGCTAATACTGTAGGTCCCCCCATTAAACCAATACTTTGTGCGCTAAGTGAAACAAGTTGATGATAATTATACATGACTTTATAATGAAAATCAATATTTATATGTAGAATTATCTGATTTTTGTAATTATGGATAAATGTTGTTGGACTCAGTAGTGCATTTCACGTCTTTCAATTCGAAGGCAGCGTCAGTAACAAGACAACTTGCACCCAAGACATCCTGTACCTAAAAGCAGCCTATCTCATTCGTTTGGCGGCATAGACATTAGGGTGCCCCCATATACATATTTCGTATGGGCATATTTATACTATTATACTAATAATGGGATAATTACTGATTAATTAATTTATTTTCAATACAGAGTTAGTTACTAATTTGCCTTGATATATTGACAGTATACAAAACACATTGGTATGAATAACGAATTATGAAATTCAGATTTTGGGGTCAGCTTATTGAATGGTACTATCATAAATCACGATATTTTAGGCATAAAAAACGTCCTCGGCTTAATGGCCGGGACCTATGGTATATCTAAAGCTATTTATAACTGTAGATGCTTACATATATTGCTGAATAAAGCCCTCGAATAACAGTGGCAGAATGTTTAAGATAGACTTTTCTCTCTTCTCTGTTGCCTGGAAAGTAAAAGTTGAAGTACATTTATATCCAAATATTCTTTTGTTAAATAATAAGCAAGGACATGGATCAAGTGTTGAAGCAGGTAAAATAAATAACCAAGATGGAAAAATAATAATTTCTCATGAATATGAATATATTTCCTCTTTGTTATTTACATTTAATTGGTTGTCATGTCATGAAATTTTCAAATTATATTTATATTATCTCCTGGACTAGAGCAGGTTTTTGGTAAGAGCGATGTAAAGGTGGTTAAGAACCATATTGTATATTAAGCCTAAAGTTATGGCATGAATAAATATATTTGTCATGCCTGGCACTGATTTTTACCTATCATCTGCTCACATTATTAGCCAAAATGTATCGCACAAAATGAAAAGACTGCTCCGCAGATGAGACCAATTCACTCCCATGCCAACTGTAAGGTGACGGTATTCTTAACCCGAAACCTCTTAGCTAGGACTGTCCAACACAATATTGATTGCCTACCTGTAGATATAACGATATCTGATTGAAGAGAACACTGATGTGTTTCGGTGGAACAGACTCGCTTTTCTCTTCCACTGTCTTCAGCTTAAGATAAAGTTCGTAGTTCCCAGCCATCTCACTAAAGACAGCAAATATTTTTGGACATTTCAAACCATTGTCATCAGCATTATGGATTGAATAGTATCAGTGACCAAAATTAGGTAACATAAGGAAACTCAGAGAAAATGACATTTAACCAAAAAATGAATTCTTGACATAATAATTAACAAATGGAGCTAATGTAATGTTTCAGGCTCTAGGCTGTGATGCTTACCGACCAAATGGTTTATGAAACAAAACCAATGTGCCCAACACCAAAATAAAATGAACCAAACAAATATGAAAAACAAACATTTGAGAGACTTATCCTCACCTGGGATAAAGTGCTGTTAGTAATGTTGTCTCCAACATTTGAACTGTCTCCTTTAGCTGTTCCACCAACTCGCCATTATATATTTCAGCTGCCTGCCGAAATATAGCGACAGGAAGCAACAGTTTCTGAGATATCTGTTGTATTATCTGGGCAAAATAATTGGAAAACATGTTAGCTAACACCGGCAGCTTCTACTCAAACAAAGTAACAGTTCCAACCCAGCAATTTCCTAAATAATAGTTATTTAAAAGATTAACTTAACTTATGAGGACAGGAAAAAGCATATAACAATGCTAATATCTCCCTATTAAAAAGTTATGTTTAATATGTCCTTTTGCAGAGTAGTGAGTATATCATTGGGGTGTGCTTCTAATAATTACGATGCTTCTGTTGGAAATTTAACAGAATGTCAATTTAAGTCGATATGGTTAACATTAAAATAATACACAGGAAGCAATTTGCAAGTAGGTTTTTCCATTCCCAAAGTCTACCTGTTGTGGACTGCCTGACTTTCGGCATCCTGCAGTGTAAATGCAACTGGCATTGCTCAGTAGCTGTAACAGCTGACTCGAGAGCTGACTGTCCATCTGTTCAACGCACAGCCTAATTCCATGGTTCAATAAATGTAACTGAATAGAAAAGAAGATATTCTTTTGTTGCAAAATAATAATACAAAGTACAAATGCTTGCACACATGCACGCACACGCAACACCTAATGGGTCGAACAACCAGTCAAACTATTCTTGCTACTCGTGTTACAAATACAAATGATGGATGATTTAACTTACTAAATTGTCCAGTCGTGATGACCAGACACGACCAAACACTGGCGAGGTAAGCAGTTTGTAACAACATGAAATAATGATCTCGCACTGATCTGAAGATCCAGTATGTCTGGCCAGTTCATTAAGTAACAGCTGTAAATAAATGTTTCATACGGACTTCACAAATGGCAATATTTATGACTCACTTTAACATTACAGCAACCTTAAAACTGCGTAATAAAAATTTGGATAAAATGTATAATGTGGTGTTGCATTGGTGAACTTAACGGAATAAGACAAACGACATGTTCGAACCTGATATAAGGCTGGCTTCAGCACGAGCTGTCTCGAGTCGCATATCTGACGATGGCATCTGGTTGTGTGCAACACATCGTGAAGACACTTCCATACACCGCGACAATCCTCAGGTGATATTCTTAAAAAATCAATCAACACTTAAAAAAATCAACGTTCCATCGAACAACTATGCCGGTCGATCCGACATTCCGCACAATATCATGCTTCATCTGAACTGTTTTTAAAACTGTGGTTAAGACATCAGTCAGTTTAAGATATTCATTTACCTCTTTCTGTTTAAAAGTGTTGCACTCAGCCAATCCAATAGTTCCTGATCTTTGTTTGGCCAATCCTCACATGGATATCTCCAAGAAAATCGTACAACTTTGACTTTGTCAGTAATTAGTATGCTCCTATCATTCA
Organism: Paralvinella palmiformis; assembly: GCA_025642065.1. NCBI lineage: Eukaryota > Metazoa > Annelida > Polychaeta > Terebellida > Alvinellidae > Paralvinella > Paralvinella palmiformis. The sequence continues at coordinate 77,050 of JAODUP010000448.1, read as the reverse complement.
GTAAACTATACATCATGATAAATTGGCTGAAATGGGATTAAAGAATTGATGATGATGTTGATTAAATGATAAATGTGGGCCATATTGATTGACATGAAAACGGTGAAGAAAAGGCAATCAGCTGCATATTAAAAACATATTTAACAATATTTCCATTGTTTTAAACTTTACATAAAATGTTTCATCTGCCTTTTAATGCTTATGTCGGAAGATGAATTATATTTCCTTCCATCTAGCATAACTGTGGCTTCCTAGAGACAAGCCATCAAGACAATACCCTATCCGTGATATCAGAAGAAAGACTTGAAACCCTTCAGCTTCAATTGCTGAAATTCAGATATTACTCAGGAAACATTACTGAACATTTAAAATTGTGAAATAATTTATCGATTGGGTGGAAAGATTTAATTCATTAGAAACATCAATGCTGCTAACAGTCAGGTACATTTCAAACATTAAGTGCATTACTTTAGATTTAATATGGCAACTAACCTGCACAGTGGTGCTGCCATGCAACTAGGTTATTCATGTTCAGTTTATCATTTGTCAACTATTTTGTGACTTTTCCAATTCCCAAATTCTCAAAAGAAAAAAAATCAAAACATAACTGATAACCAAAAGTTGAAAACACTGACATCTAATAAATTAGACAAGAAAGGTATTTATTCTAGAACTATTATAAACGCCTTAATATTAGAACAGTGTGAAGTCCACCATTTGTTTTTGCGAGTACCACCCCCATTACAATGCATGCTAAATATTCCTGAATGATGATTAGCAGTACATAAACATTAAAATCTAGATATTTAACAACCAAATATATTCACCTTGATTGATGATATTTGATGTTTTACGGACACTTTTGTGCACGAGGTAGGCTAAATGGGCTGAGCGACCTCCAAAGGTAATGAGGCCGAAGTCAAAGATGAAACAACCTTCAGATATGCCCACACCGAAATTCGAACACGGGTGGTAGTGATCTGTGGTCAAACACGCTACCGCTAGACCACGGAGGTGCCCCTATTCACCCTGACTGAGGACTAGCCTATTTTTACTATGTGGCTTTGAACATTTGGCTTCCTGTACAGTATTTCTATCTGTGTAAGTATTTCTTAATTATTACAATTAGCAGTATATCCCTTTATCTGAGAACTGGCTGGTTCATCAGTTGAAAATATTCAAACCCAAGACATCCAGCCCATAAAGACTTATTACAGAATTATTGTCATGATCCATTCAAAATATTATCTGGCTTTTAAATACCAATAGCTCTTTCCAATCCCTAAGTGGATGAAATATATTAGTGAGCTCCCTATAGTTCCCAAATTGGGAAAGGCTAACAATAACCTAGTTGGAGACTAGCGCCATCTAGTAAACACTTTTTGGCAGGTAATGCGTTTAGAAATTACTCAAAATACAGGCAGTTTTATAAGATAGTAATTAACTTAAGTCTACTTATTTTGATGTCACTCACTCACTCACTCACACACACATATAATCTTTTTACTAGAATTTCAAATTAAATTTAGGAAAATCTATAACATAATTTTCTCTAATTCTATGTAATATATATTTAATCTTTTTCATCTATAGTTAATAGCCATTACTTTACACATAATATTTGCTGTCTGGACTTAATCTCACGTTTTAGGGAATTGTAAAGATGTTTTTTTTCTGCAATTACAAGAATATATTTTGAAATCACAGGGACTTAATTTTGATGCCCATCTGTTACTTGATTGCCAAAAACCATTTAAATTCTAACATCAAAACAGTAAGTAATTATTCTGATTGTATTTGTAACAGTGTGTCACAGACTGGTGATATGCAAGTCCATTGACGATAGCCATGTGGGTTTGAGGGTATATGGCTGTGCATGAATATATGTGCGCATTTGGTTTATATATCTACTATTTTTTTAAATTGGTTAAATATCATTAAAATGTCTTCAATATAAGCATTGTGCTTGTAGCATTCTAATTTTCAAAATTGTACTAGTTGAAGTTTATGAAATGGTATAACTATATGCTATATACTAAAACTGCTCTGTTAATCTTCTGTGAGTTCAGTTATACGTATCATAAAATGTACAGTTATGCATGCCATGACACATGCTTATAACCTCACTACGTTGACTAGAACCAGATTATTATGACGTTGTGCCAGTCACTATCATAACTGATCCATAAACCAACCCATCAAGGATATAGACATGAAGACCCTTTAAAGCTCTGAGGTGTGTCGAATTTGCTTAATGAATGTTTGATATGATTGCAAATTATTCTAGAATAAATTTGTTAACTGGAAACGTACAGTAAAAGATCTATACCTTCTACTGCTTGTCCCAACTATATTCATAAAGTCAGCATACACTACAAAATTATGTCTGGCTTACCAGCCTGTCTATAACTTGTAGGTATAATGTGCATGGTTACATGGAGCACCAATAACTCATTAATGCAAAAAGCAGCAAAACAAATCACAGAATCCTGATTTTGAAACAGAGTTTTTCTGTGTTTTGAAAGGTAAAATTAGTGTTCCTACAACAGTGACACAAGTAGTTTGAAATTATATGTAACACATATTATTATTAATAGATGTATTAGGAAAAAAGATTACCTTGACAATAAATTGATTGTGTTTAGGAGTGAGGCAAACATATTATCTGTTTTATTAAGCTGGTAATTCCACCTATCTGCTAACTGGATTAGTGTCATGCATGGCCTGAACCCTTTAGTTAGTGTGCAGGGTGAAAAATTTTCATAGTTAAAGGTTTGAATTTTACACTTCATTTTGTAATTATGACATCTTGCTATGCTTGACAATGCCATACTAATTTATTTGACAGTGTCAACCTCCTGAAAGAGTGAACTTTCTTTGTCTAGATCTTTTGCTGAACATATAAACCTGCCATGCAGAGGAAAAATACCTACAACCCAGTGAATAATGATTGGTTCTATAGATGCAATATAATAACAGCTATGTGTATTTCAGCATCATTTCATCAGTAACAATAATGATCAAATACGAAGTGGTTACATATACGAGCATCAGAACTCTGTACCTCAGCGTTCTAGGTCCGAGCACTCAATGTGCATTAGCCAATTATTCCTCGTTGGCTATTACTTCCACTCAAATATAGCAGCCGATCATGTAGTAGTTACATTTGGGTTGAAAGTAGAAAATGCTTTTGATACTTTTGAAGAGATAAAAATGAAAATCAAAGAAATAGAAGATAGAACAGCTGCCCTGCGTTACAAATAATTGGGGTTCCCACGTGTCCTAGAAAACTTTGGAAAATAAAATCCGCTTAGAAGAAAAATCCTGAATAAATAGTATACCTGTACAAAATAATATGTAGCTGTGGGAACCATGAAATACTGCATTTCTTATAAATGTCAGGCTTTCTTTTTAATCTGATTATAATGCCTATTAATAGACTTAATCTAATATCTTCATTAAATGCTAGTACTAGTAGCAGTAATTACAACTAAGCTCCAGTCACTGAGACTGATGCCAGCAGATGAAAAAAACTAAAAATGATCATGAAATGGCTCAGATTTATAACAACATTGATGAACACGATTCCAATGTTGAATGCTCAGATATTTATCACCAACAAACATCATTTCAATGCTTGGTTTGCTGCTCTGTGTCAGAGTATCGGAAACAACCAAACTTGGCGTACGCGAGTAGAGTGCTCGGAGCTTCATCATCAATGAACATGATTCCAATGCTCGGATATGTAACAATAGCCTATTATTATTAAATAACATCAATTTATATTCCTATCTTCCGTGGTCACTAAATAAACACTGTGAAAAGGAATCTGGAATGCTATTGTTGAAATTAAATTATGATTATTGTTCAGATATAAAATGCTAACTAGATCTACTCATTTGTTATAAAAGAAAGCATATATATTTATTGCAGAAGTAGCATAGATGAATGTGAAGGACTGGGAGAGAGGGTTATAAATTTGTAATTGTATGCTTTAGGGTTCAGCAGTGTACACACCTACGCCTTACCTTAGCCTTAGGGCTTAGGCTGAGAATTAGAACTTTAGATCTATTAATCTTATCGTACGTGGCTCATCTTCATTTGTACGCTGTTAATGTTATCCACTTACATAGTCATAGATTAACGTACAAGATTTGTACACTGAAAGAACTCACTAGAATGTCCCAAATACATTTTACAAAATAGATCTATAGATCTAGCTTCGTTACCTGTGGGCCGTTACAGGCATCTGCACAAATACTTAGTACCATAACATTAATAGACTACAACCCAAAAGGCAAGTCAGTCAATCATGGCAGTATCATATTTTCAATATCATAGACATAGTCTCATACTCATAGACGTAGTACCAGACCTACTACTACTAGTAGTAGTACTACTACTAGATCTAGACTAGACTAGTAATAGTAGTATCATAAGCATGTCATGTGCTTTAGGGCGATAATAGGTAAAACATAAATACTTCCACGATATCATATAAATCCATATATTTGGCATCGGACCGTACAAAATTAATTGAGTTTTTATGCTTAACATTAATGAAAAAAATGTAACTAGATCTATCATCTAATTCTAACTTACTTGGGGAAAACCTTGGAATCAAGAAACAAAATTCACCTTTTAATCGCCAGATGTCGCACTGCATATATGTCATTATACATGCGGTTCATAATATCCTAACCGATCACTCCCCTCGGTTTACTTAAATACTGTATTCAAATTAACAACATCCCAACATAATATTACTATAAGATCCAATACAATTTCTCTTTATATACCTCAAGTTAAATCTTTTGGAAAATATACTTTTAATTATACAGGGATATTGGCTTGGAATGAATTACCAACTGAAGTTAAGTGTTTATCCAGCAAGTATCTTTTCAAAAAAGATGTAAAACACGTCTTAATGACCCGGATGCACATTCTTACATTCTTTTTAACCTGGCCATATACTTTTCAAGTTATATATATACTTTTAATTATCTTTAATTGTGTACCGGTTTATTTATGTACAAGTTTATGTATGTATAAGAGTACACATGTATACATTTATGACTGTTTAGGTTTATGGATATATATGTTTTGTGTTTTTATTTGTAACATCCATTTATCTAGTCCGGTCACAAATTATTACAGGAATCTATTCATTTGAATTTTGTATAGTCATAGTGCCCCAATTACCATATATATCCGTGATTTTTCTCCTCTGGACCACAATGTGAAATAAGTGTTTTCACTTTTTTGTGCTATCCTGGTTCTTTAATGTATATATGCATTTTAGTGTTATTACATGTATTTACATCAGTGTACAAAATAAATCAAATCAAATAAAAAAGTTCTCAGTTGGAAAAAAAACATCATTTCAATGCTTGGTTTGCTGCTCTGTGTCAGAGTATCGGAAACAACCAAACTTGGCGTACGCGAGTAGAGTGCTCGGAGCTTCATCATCAATGAACATGATTCCAATGCTCGGATATGTAACAATAGCCTATTATTATTAAATAACATCAATTTATATTCCTATCTTCCGTGGTCACTAAATAAACACTGTGAAAAGGAATCTGGAATGCTATTGTTGAAATTAAATTATGATTATTGTTCAGATATAAAATGCTAACTAGATCTACTCATTTGTTATAAAAGAAAGCATATATATTTATTGCAGAAGTAGCATAGATGAATGTGAAGGACTGGGAGAGAGGGTTATAAATTTGTAATTGTATGCTTTAGGGTTCAGCAGTGTACACACCTACGCCTTACCTTAGCCTTAGGGCTTAGGCTGAGAATTAGAACTTTAGATCTATTAATCTTATCGTACGTGGCTCATCTTCATTTGTACGCTGTTAATGTTATCCACTTACATAGTCATAGATTAACGTACAAGATTTGTACACTGAAAGAACTCACTAGAATGTCCCAAATACATTTTACAAAATAGATCTATAGATCTAGCTTCGTTACCTGTGGGCCGTTACAGGCATCTGCACAAATACTTAGTACCATAACATTAATAGACTACAACCCAAAAGGCAAGTCAGTCAATCATGGCAGTATCATATTTTCAATATCATAGACATAGTCTCATACTCATAGACGTAGTACCAGACCTACTACTACTAGTAGTAGTACTACTACTAGATCTAGACTAGACTAGTAATAGTAGTATCATAAGCATGTCATGTGCTTTAGGGCGATAATAGGTAAAACATAAATACTTCCACGATATCATATAAATCCATATATTTGGCATCGGACCGTACAAAATTAATTGAGTTTTTATGCTTAACATTAATGAAAAAAATGTAACTAGATCTATCATCTAATTCTAACTTACTTGGGGAAAACCTTGGAATCAAGAAACAAAATTCACCTTTTAATCGCCAGATGTCGCACTGCATATATGTCATTATACATGCGGTTCATAATATCCTAACCGATCACTCCCCTCGGTTTACTTAAATACTGTATTCAAATTAACAACATCCCAACATAATATTACTATAAGATCCAATACAATTTCTCTTTATATACCTCAAGTTAAATCTTTTGGAAAATATACTTTTAATTATACAGGGATATTGGCTTGGAATGAATTACCAACTGAAGTTAAGTGTTTATCCAGCAAGTATCTTTTCAAAAAAGATGTAAAACACGTCTTAATGACCCGGATGCACATTCTTACATTCTTTTTAACCTGGCCATATACTTTTCAAGTTATATATATACTTTTAATTATCTTTAATTGTGTACCGGTTTATTTATGTACAAGTTTATGTATGTATAAGAGTACACATGTATACATTTATGACTGTTTAGGTTTATGGATATATATGTTTTGTGTTTTTATTTGTAACATCCATTTATCTAGTCCGGTCACAAATTATTACAGGAATCTATTCATTTGAATTTTGTATAGTCATAGTGCCCCAATTACCCTATATATCCGTGATTTTTCTCCTCTGGACCACAATGTGAAATAAGTGTTTTCACTTTTTTGTGCTATCCTGGTTCTTTAATGTATATATGCATTTTAGTGTTATTACATGTATTTACATCAGTGTACAAAATAAATCAAATCAAATAAAAAAGTTCTCAGTTGGAAAAAAAAACAACGTTTGCGAACTATTTATAATTTATGCAATATATCCTTGTCCTAAATCTTCGGGTAAAAATCCCTACGTGTTATAATTAGAGTGCAAATAAATGGAATTTATTTGCGAAGTACTGTAGTGTTACTCACACATTGCCGTGATTTGTCACGAAATATTTCGGTTAACAAAATGAACAATAATTAGAACAAATATAGCTCCGCTTTCATCACAATAAAAAAGAGATGTAGGCATATTAATTACAGAGAATGAGAGAGAGAAGGGGGGTATATATATTTAATCACTGAACCCGGGTAAGTTTGTTGGAGTATTCCCCGGAAATCGACAGCAGATGGATTATATTGTATTTCTTCCGTTTCATCGTCATAGATCAAGAAGCAGGGACATAATTAATACACAAAAGTGTGAACGCTTAATTATTTCCAGTGATATCCATTTTATTGATTGTCTGTTTATGGATCCCCCCCCCCGCCACTCTTGCAATGGTACAGGGTAGCTGTACAGAAAGATGGAGCCGATATACGCGGCGGTGATCGGTCCTTAGAGGATTTATAAAGCCTCTAGTTTTTAAACAATTTAGCAGAGACGGCAGCGATATTTAATGTTGGTCAACCACCCATGATGTTGGGAGCCGAAAAATTAATTCCTGGACATGTTTCGATTTTTCGGGGGTCCTTGCGGGCTGTTACTACAACTCTATCCGTTAGCACAAAGTGCATCGCGCTCAACCGCCAAACTACTGAAGCTTTCTAACTTACTATAAATAGTAATTTAAGACTCTTAATTATGTCTAACACAGGGTGTAGTTTTGTTTACATTTGTGCTGATTCATCCGCGTAGATGCGTTTGTGGTATGTGTGTGTGTGTGTGTGTGTGTGTGTGTGTGTGTGTGTGTGTGTGTGTGTGTGGGTGGTGGGGGGGGTGGGGTATTCTCCGTAACCACAGATATAATGTAGTCTACAGTTTGCTTAACGTCATATAGTTAAAACATTTTCTATCAAACTAAACTAAACCAATACAACATGTAAAAGTGACCAAATAATAGAATGATGAGAGTAAATAATGTTTGTATTACAAAACGTATAATAATAAATGAAATAAATTCTGTGCGCATGCGTGCGTGTGCGTGCGCGCGCGCGCGTGTGTGTAAAGATATTAGCCCAGTGTACTAAAACACACACGCGCTAGCTTTATTATGTTAGTAATTAATAACAGTGCTAAAACTCGTCATTATAATTATATAGTTTGTAAAACAGACAATAAGTCTGGTTTGAAAATATTAATATTTAATTTTAACAACTCCAAGGTTACGACATCAAAGCGATCTGCTTTACAACAAATGTCAATCATTTTGCAATAGTTTTAACAGTAGTCTTAGGGAATGGTGGGACATGACACATATGTCTCTGCCTGAAAAGTCGCCAGGTGAATTCAGATTAATTTTGATATATATTTAATATATATAATATATATATATATTATATATATATATATTATATAACTATCACATATAAATATTATTATCCGCTATCTGAAGCTTGGTTCGTTATTTATGTATTTTGTGCTGTCGTTGACTGTAAAGTCTTTGATTATTATTTTGGTTGTAAAGATCCATCTACTGTTGTCTTGATCATAACACTGCCAATATGTCTACGGCCAACGATCGTATATTTTGCTAATTATCTACTACAATATATAGATTTCTAAATGCTTGTCATAATTTAAAAATAACAGTCTACCTCATTGACAAAGCATTAAGCTACGTTTAGTCAAGATGATTGGTGTTTTACGGCCACAGTAGGCTAAATGGACCGAGAGACCTCCAACGGTAATGAAGCGAAGTCAAAGATGAAACAACTTCCAGATATGCCCATGCCGAGATTCGAACACGGGTGGTAGTGATATGTGCTCAACACGCTACCGCCAGACCACGGAGGCGTCAATAGGTATACTAGTAGCTTTTTTTAACAGCCAAATGCTCGGGGGTGACTTTAATGTTCTAATGCCATAATGATGTGCACAACAGAAGAGATGCCGGTTATTATAATAATTATTATCGTTGTTTTTGTTGTTGTCGTAGTTGTAGCTGCTATGAAGGCAACAGTAGAGTGTACGGTCTACAGTTTAAATAACCCAACGCCACCTATCTTTTGAGATGCCGAAAGGAAGTTTTAGAAATGCGTCTCCTATTCCACTCGGTTAATAATGAACGATCCGACATATTTGGTCGGTGAATTTTCTTCTCGTCAATGCTTTGACACAGCACGTTTCACGGATGGCTGCGTCCTCATGTGAACCGAGAGTGGCATACTACATCGTATATAGAATTGCCGCAGATAGACAGCGGTCTATATATATTCCGCATTAAACAGACTGCTAGCAAAACACGGCCGAGATCCGAGTCGACTTGATGTTAGATT